>JARQOD010000003.1:303485300-303635546 GCA_033576555.1 Oophaga sylvatica
AATGTCATTCATGAAGGACTGGAAGACAGATGGAGCATTAGTGAGCCCAAAGGGCATCACTAGGTACTCAAAATGCCCCTCTGGGGTATTGAATGCCGTCTTCCATTCATCCCCGTGCTTAATGCGAATAAGGTTATACGCCCACCTGAGGTCAAGCTTGGTAAACCAAGTAGCACTTTTCACCCTGGAAAACAGGTCAGAAAAAGGGTAACGGATATTGATATTTCACAGTGATATTGTTCAAGAGACGATAATCAATACACGGCCTTAATGAACCATCCTTTTTGGCCACGAAGAAAAAACCGGCACCCAAGGGTGAAGAGGATGGTCTGATATGACCCTTCTCCAATGACTCCTTGATATAAGACCGCATAGCGTCATGTTCAGGTACAGACAAGTTAAAAAGGCGACCCTTAGGGAATTTACTACCAGGCACTAATTCAATAGCGCAGTCATAGCTCCTATGGGGGGGCAAGGATACAGATTTACTTTCGCTAAACACATCAGAAAAATCAGTCAAAAAGTCAGGAACATCCTGAGCCTGGGGAGAGGCAGAAAAAACAGGAGTGTTAGCATTAACACATTGGCATCCCCAACTGGTTACAGACACAGATTTCCAATCCAAAACAGGATTATGAGACTGTAACCAAGGGAAACCTAGTACAATAATGTCATGCAGATTATACAGCACTAAAAATTTGCAACTCTCCTGATGATCAGGTTCAACCCTCATTATCACCTGAGTAGAGAACTGGGGTTTATTCTCAGCCAAAGGGGTAGAATCAATCCCCAGTAGGGGAATAGACTTCCGTAGGGATATCAAGGGAAACCCACAACATTTAGCAAAATCAAAATCCATCAGGTTAATAGCTGCTCCCGAATCAACAAAAGCCTGAGCAGAAAATGTGGACAGGGAGCAAATCAGGGTAACAGTCAACAGAAATTTAGTCTGAACACTACCCAAGACAACTGAGCGTGCAAAACGTCTTCCCCGCTTAGGGCAGACTGAAATAGCATGAGAGGCATCACCACAGTAGAAACATAACCCATTGCGTTTTCGAAACTCATGACGCTGTGCCCCAGAATCCACTCTATCACACTGCATGGGTTCAGAAGCTGGTTCACAAGGCAACACTATTCCACGCATACCTCTACGCTCACGCAAACGTCTGTCAATTTGAATCGCTAATGACATAGAATCATTGAGACCAGAGGGAGCAGGGAAACCCACCATAACATCTTTTACATTCTCTGACAGACCCTTCCGAAAAAGGGTTGCCAAAGCATCATCATTCCATTTGGTCAGGACTGCCCACTTACGAAATTTCTGACAGTATAACTCAGCGTCCTCAAGCCCCTGATTTAATGCCAACAAGGTTTTTTCAGCTTGATCAGTGACATTAGGTTCATCGTACAATAACCCCAAAGCCAGAAAAAATGCATCGACATTACTCAAAACAGGGTCCCCAGGTGTCAGGGAAAAAGCCCAATCCTGAGGATCGCCGCGCAGGAGAGAGATGACAGTTTGAACCTGCTGTGCTGCATTTCCTGAGGACTTAGGTTTTAAGGCAAAAAACAACTTACAGTTATTTTTGAAATTCAGAAATTTAGCTCGATTCCCCAAAAATAAATCTGGCATAGGGATCCTAGGTTCCACAACGGCAACCTAGCAAGATAGGTAGCAATACTCCGAACTTCAGTGGCAAGCTGATCCACACGGCCAGACAACTGTGCAAGCTCCATTGAGAGAAAAAAAAAAATCCTCCTCAGCACTCAGAGAAACAGAGGAAAAAAAAATGCAACAAACAGAAAAAAAAAATCTCTGACAACTCTGACTTTTTTTTTTTTTTTTACACTATTTTTCCCTTCTGTGAGTACCATATAATTTTCAGTTTGGCCGGTGATACTGTTATGTTTTGGTAGCTGAGGAGAGCAGGCAAAAACGGCAATACACCAGAGAGGTTGGAATCTACTGGATTGCAGTACCCTGACTAACCACCACAACTAAAGGCAGCCATGGAGCGTACTTACGTTGGTCCTAGACGCCTCGTCACAGCCTGAGAAGCTAACTACACCTAAAGATAGAAAGAGGAAAACTATCTGCCCCGGAGCAGATCCCCAAAGAACATAGGAAGCCCCCAAACATGTAATGACGGTTAGACAAGAGGAAATACAAACACAGACAGAAAATAGTATGAGCAAACGCTGGGGCCCAATCTTCCTTGACAGAAAAGGATAGGAAGGACACTTACTGCAATCCCAAAAAACCCTAAAAAGTACCAACTCTACTAATTACAAAAACACCTGAGATCACCTCTACCACCTAAATTAGTTCTCTGGTGTAACAAAACTAAGCCGCAGCCACTGAAAAAACTGGAAAAGGCAAATGAACAAATAACAGAGGCTCAGATAAACTGAGAGGAGCACAAGCCCCCCGGAGGGGACCTGGCTGACCTCCACAAGAGTGCAGGAAACAATGCAAAAAGCAAGCACAGAAATAAAAACAGAAAATGTCTTATCTGAGAGCAGGAGAAGAGGCAAGATTCAGCAGGCTTCCAAGTGAACAAGGAACAACAGCAGTTAGACAAGAACAATTGATCACCGGCAACCCTGATGGGAGGGAACCTCCCTTATATAGGACCAGTCTGTAACTCCTGATTGCCAATCTTCACTAAATGGTTCAGCACTGTCAGCAACCACCAGAGGGAGCTTCTGCTCAGAACTCATCTCCAACACATTCACAACAGCTCCCCTCCTGTTCTGACTGACTCTACAGTCTCCTTCCCGCTCTCTAAGCTCCGCCCCCTTACTTCAACCTTCTCCACCCACACCCCAGCACCCTTTCCTAGCCATCCAGAGATGAGGTTCTCCTCCCTTGGGTTACGCCTAGGTACCCTGACTGAGCTAGTGTGTGTTGGGTTCGAATGTTAGAGTCCTGGGTAGTGCTCCTTCCTTACCTGAGAGTGGGATACCACACCTCTGGATGAGGTGCAGTACCTCTGTTGCGACTGGACCCTCGGGGCGCCACACCTGTATAGCCATGGTCTCATCAGGTCCCTGTTCCTAGAGGGCTGTTCTCTGCTTTACAAAATGCTGCAGGCTTACACTTCACTGGGTACATAGGATGCTGGTTTTATGTCTAAGATTAAGCTCCCACCAGAGTTTTTGATGATGCATATAAGTGGATGGGATATATAGAAATCTCCTGCTAAATCTGCGTATTTTTTATTAATGCTGCGTAAACTGACCTGCATTGTGTTCTTTAACTCTACAACTTGTCAATTTCTCTTGCAGGTACGATATATTTTATGTGCGGCTTTTCCCCATATAATTGCATTAGATGCGGAAAAGACCCACAGTATTTTCCACACAGTACTATCAATATGGCTTTGTTAAAGCCAAAAACCAGGAAGTATCAAAAACAAAGCAGCGTTATTTAAAACATGACAAACTCATTGACATTGTTTTCTTTTTTATTACCCATAACATTTGTTGAGGTAGGCAAAGACGCTAAGTTTTAGGAAATGCTGGCTTTTTTTTGTTTGTTTTCCTAGAGTTTTTTTTATCGTTTTTGTGGTCAAATCCTGAACTGTTTTTCACCTTTTCTGTTTTGGAACAGTTTTTTTTACATCATTTTGCAATGTTTTTTGGACATATTTTCTACTCCATTCAACGTTCAAAAAATGTCCGTCTCCCTTCAGGGCATCTTTTAAGATTTCCCATTGACTTCTAATATATATTATAGAGCATCTTCCTAGATGGAAATGCCTGAAGAATGGTCAAGTTACTTCTTTTAACCATTTGTCTTATTTGGAAACCTGAAGCTGTTAAGACGCTCAAAAGGTTAAACATACTGACAGCAAGTCAATTTTAAATATCTGTTTATACTTTTTCTTTTGAGTGTTTACTTAGCGGCTTTTCAGGTATTTCTAAGTGGACCAACTGGAAAATTGTGTAAAGACACCTTGAAGGCCTTAGCCTAAATATAGAGATTAGAAGGGTTCAGCTGTAAGCAGAAGCGAAAACCATTCTTTTTTTGTTTGCCAGAAATGAAATTGTGAGTGGACAGACTGTTTATAGAGTGCTGATGTTACTGAGGTATTTATTGGTTTGCATCTGTTATCTACCACAGGCACAACAATGACCGTGTAGTTACTACTCTGGGAGATGGGACACTTGCAATTTTTAAAAGGAATGCTAGTAAGTAGAGTTGAGAAATGTTCATGATTAGAATATGAAGTTTTTATGTTGTGCTATTAATAAATTCATTTCTATCAGCTAGGAACTGGGATCTGGACAACCCAAAAGTTGTAGACTTGGGGAGGCCACAGCAATCGATCCGCTGCTCAGCAGCTGTCCATGGAGACGTGTGGTGTGGTTACAGAAATAGAATATATGTCGTGGATCCGAGAATGGGCAAAACCAAAGTAATTATTTCTGTTAACATAGATACATCATTTAAGCATCATAAACATTTTAACTAATTTGAATAGGATAGACTGAGAACATATCAAATAAATTCATGCGTAGCTACACTAAAAATGTATGGGCCTGTTCATCAAGGTGGATGTTTCATCCTGAAGTCTGAAAGAAAAGTCCACTTCAGTTAAGGTGCAGAAAATTCATTAAGGCCGCGGTCACACTGGCGACAAAATCGGACGACTGCAAAACGATGAAATATCGCATTGCAGTCGGACCAATGTTAATCTATGGAGCAGCTACCACCATCCGATTTTTTTTGTCGTCCGTTTTATACGTGCGAGTGAAATCGCAGCATGCTGCGATTGTCACCGATTGTGGGTCAACAATCGCCAATGCAAGTCTATAGGTGCGATGAAAAATCGGATTACAAACTTACCGCACGTGTGACTTGCGATTAAATCGCATCGGTGTCCTTTAGAAAAGCCGGCAATTCATCCCCGGCTATACTGTAAAATCACACTGACAGGTTTAATAAAGAATAGAAAGAATAGATAAATACACATAGAATACATATATATATATTTATGTCATTGTGACATATATCTATACATATATTTATAGTTCATACACTTCTACATAATATAATAGCCGCTAATTCAATTGCCAGCTTTTGTGAAATTACAGACCCGACATGAAATGACACATGGTTTACATACAGTTACCCATGTCATTTCATGTAGTTTGATATATGGTTTTCACTAACAATTACATGAGAGTATGTGTGCAAAATTTCATACATGTAGGGGTTAATTAAAGGTGTAAATTCGTTGAAAAAAATGCGTGGGCTCCCGTGCTATTTTCTCCACCAGACAGGCAAAGCCAGCAAGTGGGGGCAGATAATTATAGCCTAGGGAGGGTGCATTTATTTTGTGCCCCCCCTGGCTACTAACATTCTTTGGACAGATGAAACCAAGATCAACCTCTACTAGAATGATGGAAAGAGAAAAGTATGGCGAAGGCGTGGTACAGCTCATGATCCAAAGCATACCACATCATCTGTAAAACATGGCGGAAGCAGTGTGATGGCTTGGGCATGCATGGCTGCCAGTGGTGATGATGTGACACAGGACAGAAACAGCCGAATGAATTCTGAGGTATTCAGAGCCATACTGTGTGCTCAGATCCAGCCAAATGCAGCCAAACTGATTGGTCGTCGTTTCATACTACAGATGGACAATGACCCAAAACATAAAGCCAAAGCAACCCAGGAGTTTATTAAAGCAAAGAAGTGGAATATTCTTGAATGGCCAAGTCAGTCACCTGATCTCAACCCAATTGAACATGCATTTCACTTGTTAAAGACTAAACTTCAGACAGAAAGGCCCACAAACAAACAACAACTGAAAACCACCGCGGTGAAGGCCTAGCAGAGCATCAAAAAGAAGGAAACACAGTGTCTGGTGATGTCCATGAGTTCAAGACTTCAGGCAGTCATTGCTAACAAAGGGTTTTCAACCAAGTACTAGAAATGAACATTTTATTAACAATTATTTAATCTGTCCAATTACTTTTGGTCCCTTTAAAAACAGGGTGGCACATGTTAAGGAGCTGAAACTCCTAAACCCTTCATCCAATTTTAATGTGGATACCCTCAAATGAAAGCTGAAAGTCTGAACTTCAACTGCATCTGATTTGTTTTGTTTCAAATTCATTGTGGTAATGTCTAGAACCAAAATTAGATAAATGTTGTCTCTGTCCAAATATTTATGGACCTAACTGTATATATATGTCACAATGATATATATATATATATGTATTCTATGTGTATATATCTATTCTTTCTTTTGTGATTTAAAAACTATTTATTTGGATCCATTATATGTCGGTTTTGCTAGCCACCGACAAAATCTCGCAAGTCGGATGTCAATCGGATGTGAAACGTATGCTCAGATGCGACTAAATCGCATCATCGCAGTACAATCGGATGACAGACGGATCAACTTTATATACTGGATACCGCTAATGCAAATGAACTCAGACTCAAAAAGAAAATGAAAAATGTCATCCTACATCGATGACCATTTTCTCTGAGCAACTGAATGCTCTCAATCAATTCACTGCTACCTATCAAATGCTACTCGACATTGAACAACAAGAACAGATGAAAGCTCATGAAAATGGAACTGGCATGCCAACCATCACAATGGCTATTAAGCAAGATAGGACTCAAGATCCATGGAGATACAACAACCTAACAGTGAGTTAAGTTGCAGTTGTCTTTCACAATGAAGATGGTGAACCTCCCTTCAATAGAGACATCTTAATTCATTTAAAACCTGATCCACGCAACCCTCTGGCTCCAAAAACACAACGCATCAGCATTCTCCATAGCAATTTGGATGCTCTGCTGTATCCTATCTTTTTTCCTTATGGAGACCAAGGTTGGCATGACGGTCTAAAACAACAGGGAAATAGTGCCCGAAGAATAACTCAACTTCACTACTATAGCTTTGTATTATCGGTCAGGAAGGGATTTAATCCACTCTTCAATGGTGGCATACTCACACAGCAATATTTGGTCGATGCATACGTCTAAATGTAGCCAAATCGTGTACATTACATCAGAATGCACCAGAAAGATTTAAAAGTGGAAGATTACTGCCTCCTACAAGAACATTTACTAAAAAAATCTATTGAAAAGGGCATCCCAATTGGAAAGACAGTAATTTTGCCATTATCTTTTGAAGGCAGTCCAAGAAACCTGCAACAGCGCTACCAGGATGCTATGTGTACAGTAACAAAATATGGTCAAACAGATCTGTTTGTCACCATAACATGCGATCCCAAGTGGACTGAGATTACACAAAATTTAGAACCATGGCAACGTGTGGAACATAGGACAGACTTGGTGGCACGTGTTTTTAAAATTAACCTTGATTCCCCCTATTAGCAGACATCAACAATGGCTTATTTGGAGAGGTCACCGCATCCGTCCATGTCATCGAGTTTCAAAAGCGCGGTCTGCCACACGCACATATTTTAATAATCCTTGAAAGCAATTCAAAAATAAGAACTGAAGAGTACATGAACAACATAGTATGGGCAGAAATTCCCGATGAAACAAAATACCCTCAGCTCTACAACATTGTTATTAAGAACATGATTCATGGTCCCTTTGGAGAAGCCAATCCTAACTCTCCATGTATGGATAATAGGAAGTGTTCCGAAGGTTTCCCAAAAAAATACCAAGATATACCGTCAAAGAAAAGGATCGACTATCCAAGTTACTGCAGAAGAGAGAACATACGACCATCATTCAAAGACAATTGATAATTCATGTTCAATATAACCCCTATTTGCTCAAAAAATATAACTGCCACATTAATGTGGAAATCTGTGCTTCCATCCAAAGTGTAAAATATTTGTTTAAATATGTATACAAAGGACACGACAAGGCTAATATTGAAATGGCTCAAAGAGACATCAAACATGATGAAACAAGCCAACTTGTTGATTCCAGATACTTTAGTGCGCCAGAAGCTGCATGGAGAATATTTGCTTTTCCAATGCATAAACAATCTTATGCCATCATTCGCCTAAAGGTACACCTGCCTAACTCTTAGCCACTATATTTTCATGAAGACGATCCCATTGACAACATTCAACAAAAGCTCCATAATAATTCCACACTAATGGCGTACTTCAACCTTAATAAGATCGACCTAAATGCACATCAATATTACTACTAAAAAATTCCTGAGCACTATGTTTGGAAATGAGGCATGTGGGAACCCAGAAAGCGGTGAGACGAAAAAGTAATTGGAAGAATGTATACAGTTAGTGTGAAAGACCAAGAACGATATTATTTACGTTTTGTTGCTATTGCATGTAAAAGGCCCAACAAGTTTAGAGAACATTAAATCCATAAATGGTGTTACATATCAAACATTTAAAGATGCTGCATTAGCACTAGGATTATTAATAAATGACAGTGTCTGGAAAAATTCTATAATAGATGCCACCGTTCTGAACATGCCTACACAACTTCAGGACATGTTTGCTTACATCTGTGTTTTCGGCCCACCTACTAATCCCCTAGAGTTGTGGAATGAGTTTAAGGAACATTTTTTTAAGTCTACTGTCACAGATACCACAAAAACACGGAAGATTGCATCAATTGTGAAGGCTACGCTATGAAAGATGTGCTGCTAATCCATGGGACATCTTTTGATGATTTCAATTTACCACGAGCAGACAAGGGGGAGAGCACTTGGGGTACACAGGTCAAAGAAGAGATGACATGAGAGGAGAAGACAGCAAATGGGGCGAAAGAAAGCGCACAGGGGTGAGAGAGACAGCACAGGGGGAAACAGCTCAAATCGGCATCTCTCTTCCTGTCTTCCTTCCAAGTCTGAGCGGTCATGTGGCACCGCTCATTAAAGTAATGAATATGTATGCGTCTCCACTCCCATAGGCGTGGAGCACATATTCATTACCTTAATGAGTGGTATCACGTGACCACTCAGTCTTGGAAGGAAGACAGGAGGAGAGATGCCGGCGCCTGCCCCGGATGGAATGCACGGACTGAGATGTAACAGTGCCAGGAGGGTGAGTAGGAGTGGGGGAGGGTGAGCCATGCGATATTCACCTGTCCCCGTTCCAAAGCCGCGCTGTGCTGTCTTCCGCGTCCTCTGGCTGTGATCAGGTCAGAGGGCATGATGATGTTTTTAGTGCACGCCCTCTGCCTGAACAGTCACTGCAGAGAGACAGAAGACAGCAGTGTGCGGCGGTGGAAAGGGGACAGGTGAATATCGCAAGTGCCATGGGCCTGTGCCAGCGACGACACCGGCACCTGGCTCCCATAGCACATCGGTGTCCCCGCCTGCTCAGGACACCGGCACCTGGCCCCAAGCAATGAGAAGTATGTCTTTTTTTTTTTTTTTAATCGCTGCAGCAGCAGCATATGGGGCATATTTTATTATGAAGCAACTTATGGGGCTATCAACCTTTATGGAGAATTATGTAGGGTATATTTTATTATGGAGAATCTTATGGGGCCATCAACCTTTATGGACCATTATGTGGGGCATATTTTATTATGGAGGATCTTATGAGGCCATCAACCTTTATGGAGCTTTATGTGGGGCATATTTTATTATGGAGCATCTTATGGGGTCAGCAACCTTTATGGAGCATTATATGGGGCATATTTTATTATGGAGCAACTTATGGGGCCATCAACCTTTATGGACCATTATGTGGGGCATATTTTATTATGGAGCATCTTATGAGGCCATCAACCTTTGTGGAGCATTATGTGGGGCATATTTTAATATTGAGAATCTTATGGGGTCAGCAACCTTTATGGAGCATTATATGCGGCATATTTTATTACGGAGCATCTTATGGGGGCGTCAACTTTTATGGAGCATTATGTGGGGCATATTTTAATGTGGAGCATCTTATGGGGTCCATCATGAACTTTTAGGAGCATTATATGGGGCATATTTTAATATGGAGCATCTTATGGGGCCATCATTAACCTTTATGAAGTATTATATGGCGCATATTTTAATGTGGAGCATCTTATGGGGCCATCATTAACCTTTATGGAGCATTATATGGGGCTTACTTTGTATGGAGCATCTTATGGGGCCCATCATGAACTTTATGGAGCATCTTATGGGGCACATCATAATCTTTATGGCGCATTATATGGGACACATTTTGTATGGAACATCTTATGGGGCCCATCAAGAACTGTATGGAGCATTATATGGGGCACCTGATTCAATTTGGATATTGAAAAACATTTAACCTACTGATGTCTCAATTAATCTTACTTTTATTAGTATCTATTTTTATTTTTTAAATTTACCAGTAGCTGCTGCATTTCCCACCCTAGGCTTATACTCGAGTCAATAGGTTTTCCCAGTTTTTTGTGGCAAATTTAGTGGCCTCGGCTTATACTCTGGGTCGGCTTATACTCGAGTATATACAGTGTATAATGTGTGTGTATACATGATGTGTGTGTGTATATATATATATATATATATATATATATATATATGTGTGTGTTTATATATATATATATATGTATATATTATAATATAATTAATATGTCACAGGATTCCTTGGGGGAGTTGTCTTGAGGCTGTTCTCTATTATTACCCTGTGAGCATTGCCCCCTTGATAAAGACCATACAAATTGGCAATATATAAAAAGTATATATAAAGGATCTACCAATCATAAATGTGTGTATAATCAGCAAGGTAGAAGTGCAAGATAACAATTAACCTTTAATTATAACATTTAAAAGAACCAGCCGGTTCACACAATATATTTATACAAACATTATAAAACACATAGAGTCACCATTTTTTATAAGAGGAGAATGATATGAATAACAAGAGACCTCTCCTCAATGGGCAAAAGTATCCACAATAATGAGGTCAAAATAATTTAGACAACAAGTGTGTATTCACATCAAAGAATAGCTATAAGTCCAAATCCAGGAATCCTCATCAGTATGCAATTGTGATGAGCGACCATAAGGTAGTCAATAGTGTGCACTCACATCAATATATAGCTATAAATCAGAGATCATAGTAAAAAATCACTTTAGTTTCAGGATTATTGGAACAATCTCACCAACATCCTCTGATGCAGAACATCCATCATTGTCCACATACGGTTTCATCAGCTGGGGGAGACTCTTTTAGCTCCATACATTACCCTAAGAAAGCCGTGGACATCTGAGGTATGAAACAAATAAATAACTCCCAACCCGCTTGAAAACATGTACTCATGTGACGGATCACTGCATGTTATAGCTAATATGAAATGGCATATTCTCCCTGATGATCGAGCCTGAGAAACGCGTTGGGAGTTATTTATTTGTTTCATACCCAGGGCCTGAAGGAGAGTCTCCTCTCCTCCAGACCCTGGGTACCATCCGCACATGAAGTGCTCACTTTACGCATGGTGAGCATAGCCACATGCGTAATGTGAGCGTTTCAATGCAATCCACTGGCAGCAGAATCGCCGCGATTCCGCCAAATTAATGAACATGCGTATTTTACCGCGATGCGATTACGCTCCGGAAAAATACGCAGCATGGGCACAGCAATTGCGGAATCCCATAGGATTGCATGGGATGCGTTTTGTTAGCGTTTTTTAAGCATTTACGCAGTGGAAAAACGCGGCAAAAACACTTAAAAAGCGCAACGTGGTCACATAGCTTAAAAATTCCAATGGTCCATGTGGCTGCTGGAATGCCAACAGCTCAAAACATCAAAGTTTTAACTACTATAAGGGTATGTTTCCACGTTTAGTATTTGCTGTGGATTGGACACTGCGTACAGCCGCAGCGTCCAATCCGCAGTGGCCAGATGTTACAGCATAGTGGAGGGGATTTTATGAAATCCCATCTCCACTATGCGTTCAAACACCCAGGTGGCGGCCCTGCGTATACGCACATACGGTCTTTCTGGACGGAGCTGGTAACCGCTGCGTTCAAAGAGCTGCCAAAACTGACTGTGGAAGCATACCCTTACGATATATTTAAGGGGTTTTACCATTTCATATCTCTGCATACTATCAAAAATATTAAGATCCGCATATGAAATAATGCAGAACTCAACCTCCGTAGGTCCAGCTCTGCCGCTTTTCTTCTGCGCCGGTGATTGTTTACCAGCTGCAGCAGCGACATCAACGCTGTAACTGGTGACCAATCGTCACCAGAACAGAGATGTGATAGACACAGCACTGGACCTCAGGAGGGTGAGTCCCTCATGATTGGAATACCTGCAGCTGATGGTATGCAAATAGATGAAGCTGTAAATCCCCTTTAAGAAAATAATCAGCATAAAAATGTTTGACCTAAATTAGAAGGTGGATGAGGTTTTTGTTTATGCCTAGGTACTTGTCACGCGGTCTTATGATATGTGTACGATGTCAGTAAACTATTCTTAAAAGAACAACACTCTATACAACATATAGATTAGCAATATCAGCATGTAAATATAGAATAGATTTACCTGACACGATATCCGTTGAACTCAGGATTAATCTTGAGGACTTGATACACTGTCACAGGAAAGAAGAGGACCGGGGGTCTAACCTGACCCTAAACTGGGGTCCTAACTAATCCCTCACCTTGGAGGTACTGATAATGGTTCAGAGGTCCAAGTCTCCAGCCTAACCCTGTCTCCTATCAGTCCCTGAACCCTGTAATCAATCCTGAGAAGGATTCTGATTACCACCAAAGGGATATGGGCTGATCTCTGCTAAATACACAGATTAGAAATATAAGACAGACTGGAGAAAACACAGACTTGCATACACACTCAAACACAGAAGGAACATAAATGAACTGGGATATTAAACTCTAAGCAAGGTGAGCTTAAAACAACTAAGGAGCTCTTTAACTTAAGTCTATACAGATACAATCCTATCTGTGGGCTGCATGAAGAATTTCACTGGCAACTCCCAAACAGACAACCAGAGATTTAAAGGAAACCAATCAACAAATAATTAATTGCAGCCGGGAGAAACTGCACCCAGTCCCAGAACTGAGCACAGACAGAATTAACTCCCTAACTGCCAAACACAAAGAAACAGCAACTCAGCTGTGAGAAGTCAGAATGTGCAACCGCGACGATCTTCGTGGCAATGCACACATGACAGTACCCCCCCTTCTACGAGGGGCCCCCGGACCCTCAGGGCCAGGTTTGCCCGGGTGAGTTCTGTGGAAGGTCCGCACCAAACGATCTGCGTTAATGTCAGACGCAGGAACCCACGTCCTCTCCTCTGGACCATACCCCTTCCAATGCACCAAGTACTGAAGGGACCGGCGATTCAGACGTGAGTCAATGATCTTTGACACTTGAAACTCCAAGTTACCATTGACCACCACTGGAGGAGGAGGTAGAGGTGATGGTATGACTGGTGCCACGTACCTCTTAAGTAATGACTTGTGGAACACATTATGAATTTTAAACGTAGGAGGGAGGTCCAGACGAAATGCCACAGGATTAATTATGGAACTGATCCTGTACGGCCCGATGAATCTGGGGCCCAGCTTCCAGGAGGGAACTTTAAGTTTTATATTCCTGGTAGACAACCATACCAGATCGTTTACATCAAGATCTGGACCAGAAACTCTCCTCCTATCAGCCATACGTTTATAACGGTTCCCTATAGCACTCAGATTATTCAATACACCTCTCCACACTGAAGCAAGTGACGACGAGAAACGCTCCTCCTCAGGAACCCCAGAAGGGCCCCCCCCATTGAAAGTACAAAACTGGGGATGAAAACCATATGCCCCAAAAAACGGGGATTTACCAGTGGACTCGCTCCGCCTGTTGTTAAGAGCAAACTCTGCCAGAGGCAAGAAAGAAGACCAGTCCTCCTGGTTCTCTGAGACAAAACACCGAAGATAAGTCTCTAGGCTTTGATTCAGACGCTCTGTCTGACCATTGGTCTGCGGATGAAAAGCCGAGGAAAATGACAATTGCATCCCCCGACGTAAACAAAATGCCCTCCAAAACTTGGACACAAACTGAGACCCCCTATCTGACACCACATCAGAAGGCAACCCATGAAGTCTCACAATCTCCCCAATGAACACCTGCGCCAGAGTTTTAGCATTAGGGAGGGCAGGAAGAGCAATGAAATGTGCCATCTTACTGAACCTGTCAACAACCACCAGTATGACAGTCTTCCCTGACGACTGAGGAAGATCCGTGATGAAGTCCATAGACAAATGAGTCCATGGACGCTCCGGAAGTTTCAAGGGTAAGAGGGTCCCAGACGGACGGGTATGAGGGGTCTTAGAGCGAGCACAAACCCCACATGACGCGACAAAAGTTAAAACATCTTTATTAACGTTAGGCCACCAAAACCGGCGAGAAAGGAGATCTAAAGTAGCCTTACTCCCTGGATGTCCTGCTAAAGCAGAATTATGATGTGCCTCAATAACCTTTTGTCTCAACTGATTTGGGACAAACAGTCTCCCTGGAGGTCCTGCAGGGGCGTCCCCTGAACCTCTAATACCTCCTCCTCAAGCTCAGAACATACAGCCGACACTACCACCCCCTCTGAAGGATAGGAATCGGGTCATCCATTTTCCCGGCCCCTGGGAAACTGCGAGACAAGGCATCCGCCTTAACATTCTTAGATCCAGGGCGATAAGTGACAACAAAATTAAACCTGGTAAAAAACAACGACCATCGAGCTTGTCTGGAATTCAGACGCTTAGCAGATTCCAAATACAGCAGGTTCTTGTGATCAGTAATGACGGTGACCGGGTGGACTGCCCCCTCCAAAAAGTGACGCCATTCTTCAAAAGCCAACTTAATGGCCAAAAGTTCCCTATTGCCGATATCATAATTCCTTTCGGCGGACGACAATTTCTTAGAAAAGAAAGCGCACGGATGCCATTTACCAGGGGACGGACCCTGGGACAATATTGCACCCACCCCTACGTCAGACGCGTCCACCTCCACAACGAACGGCTGTGATGCATCTGGTTGGATGAGAACGGGTGCCGAAGCAAAACATTTTTTCAAAGAGGAAAAAGCTTGGCAAGCTTTGTCCGACCATTTAGAAAAATCCATCCCTTTTCTTGTCATGTCAGTGAGAGGTTTGACAACAGATGAGAAATTACAAATAAATTTCCGGTAGTAGTTAGCAAACCCCAGAAAACGCTGCAGAGCCTTAAGATCCTCTGGCTGATCCCATTCAAGCACTGCTCTCACCTTTTCAGGGTCCATACGGAAACCGGAGGCTGACACCAAGAAACCCAAAAACTGAAGTTCCTGTACGGCGAATACACACTTTTCCAGTTTGGCGTATAGTTTATTGTCTCGCAAGATCTGCAACACCTGTCTCACATGCTCCTGGTGAGACACAAGATCTGGCGAGTAAATTAAAATGTCATCCAAATATACGACCACAAACAGCCCCACCAGATGACAAAAAATGTCATTAACAAAATGTTGGAATACTGCTGGTGCAGTAGTCAGACCAAAAGGCATGACAAGGTTCTCATAATGTCCCTCCGGCGTGTTAAACGCCATTTTCCACTCATCCCCCTCTTTTATCCTGATCAGATTATACGCCCCCCTGAGATCCAATTTAGAGAACCATTTGGCGCCAACAATTTGATTGAAGAGATCAGGAATCAGAGGGAGTGGATACGGATCTCAAACAGTAATCCGATTAAGTTCGCGGAAATCCAAGCAAGGGCGTAGGCCTCCATCTTTTTTCTTCACAAAGAAGAACCCCGCGGCCACTGGGGAAGATGAAGGTCTAATATGCCCTTTGGCCAGACTTTCCGAAATATAATCTTTCATAGCCTGCCTCTCAGGACCAGAAAGGTTATATAACCTAGCTTTAGGTAACTTAGCATCAGGAAGTAAATTAATAGAGCAGTCATACACGCGATGAGGAGGCAACTCCTGACACCCCTCCTCAGAGAACACATCCCCAAAGTCCTCCAAAAAAGGAGGCAAAGTACTAGGCACGACCGCACTGATGACTGTGTTCATGCAGTTACTTTTGCAAAACTCACCCCATTGGCTTATCTCTCTGGACTGCCAATTAATCACAGGGTTATGTTTAACCAACCAAGGAAGTCCCAACACAATAGGAGTAGGTAGACCCTCCAACACATAACAAGATAATAGTTCCCTATGTATTGCCCCTACCCGAAGGTCAATGTTATGAACCTCATGAACAAAGCTACCTTGGCCGAGAGGCCTGGCGTCAATGGAGAATATAGGGATCGGTTTGACCAATACACTCAGATGCATACCTTGAGCCTGAGCAAACTGAGCGTCAACCAGATTAGCCCCGGACCCACTATCAAGAAGAACAGAAAATCTCTCCACTCTCGTACCAACCACCACCTCCACTGGTACAAGGAACTGAGAAGAACTAGCGGACGAAATACATACTCCCAGGTTGTCGTCCACCACACAACCTGGGATTAACAGTTTTCCGGCGACTTCTTGTTCAACAAGGCACGGGACGGACATCCCCAACAAAATGTCCCTCTTTCCCGCAGAAGAAACACCTTCTAGTCCTGCGGCGTACCGCCAATCCCCTCCTACGAAATGATGTCCCTCCCAACTGCATAGGCTCCTCCGAACAGACAAGGGGAACCTCAACATAAGGGACTTTAGTAGTAGGTGGAGTAACCACAGGGGGTGGAGTTACCTCGCACCTCTCCCGGAGCCGTCTATACTGATAGTTACTGTTACTTTGTTATACCGCTTTTTTGAGATATACTTCCCTGTATGTGCACACGTTTTGTATGTGTTTTCATTGTTTGTATACATATGTTATTTTGTGATACCCCTTTTTATATTGATTTGTGTAATAAATATTTACCTTTATACATTTGACTTATTTTTGGTCACTAATGACTCCTCTCTTCTCCTGTATTTATATGTCTATATATGAGTAGTGACTTTTTTGGCCTCACCCATGTTCTGTGTGGCCCACATTTCCCTTGCCATACTTATGCGGCTGTTTGTTATTATACGGTCTTATGATATGTGTACGATGTCAGTAAACTATTCTTAAAAGAACAACACTCTATACAACATATAGATTAGCAATATCAGCATGTAAATATAGAATAGATTTACCTGACACGATATCCGTTGAACTCAGGATTAATCTTGAGGACTTGATACACTGTCACAGGAAAGAAGAGGACCGGGGGTCTAACCTGACCCTAAACTGGGGTCCTAACTAATCCCTCACCTTGGAGGTACTGATAATGGTTCAGAGGTCCAAGTCTCCAGCCTAACCCTGTCTCCTATCAGTCCCTGAACCCTGTAATCAATCCTGAGAAGGATTCTGATTACCACCAAAGGGATATGGGCTGATCTCTGCTAAATACACAGATTAGAAATATAAGACAGACTGGAGAAAACACAGACTTGCATACACACTCAAACACAGAAGGAACATAAATGAACTGGGATATTAAACTCTAAGCAAGGTGAGCTTAAAACAACTAAGGAGCTCTTTAACTTAAGTCTATACAGATACAATCCTATCTGTGGGCTGCATGAAGAATTTCACTGGCAACTCCCAAACAGACAACCAGAGATTTAAAGGAAACCAATCAACAAATAATTAATTGCAGCCGGGAGAAACTGCACCCAGTCCCAGAACTGAGCACAGACAGAATTAACTCCCTAACTGCCAAACACAAAGAAACAGCAACTCAGCTGTGAGAAGTCAGAATGTGCAACCGCGACGATCTTCGTGGCAATGCACACATGACAGTACTACAGGGCAGCATTTCTGTAGAGTTTGTGGTAATGGTTGGAAATGGTTGGGACTGTATATAAATACACAGAGATTTATGTTACCCTTACTTCTATAATTTGTGTGTTTTGACAACTAGATCTGGTTTGAAGCAACACCTCGCCCCGAAAGTCAAGTAAGGCACATAACTGCAGCCAGAGATGGAGTGTGGGTATCTGTTCGCTTGGATTCTATTCTACGTCTGTTCCATTCCGAAACTGGCCAACCTTTACAAGAACTGGAATTAGAGCCTTTCATCCAAAGAATGCTGGGTGAGAAATGCGACGAACATTTGGCTGCCGTGTCGCATATTCTTATGCAGTTCATAGAAGAGGGTTTCAGAAAGCTATTTAAAATAGAAATAGAGTAAATGAAAAGATAAATATATATTGTCAGTGTTATGGCAGACTGTTTGTTTGCATCGCTGTTACCCTCTGCTATGGCAGCTGTCAGTCATCTGGATCGAGAAATCTGACTGCCAGTATAGAATTGGCTGCTGTAGTCATATGAAATCTCAGTGGTGTGATCTCTTTGAGTTGACTACCCCAATGCAGATTGGCTCTGCTTTACTTTTATATATTTATAATTCCCTGACACCCTGCATTGTAAAAGGGTTTCCAAAATTCACCAATTTCCCAGAAAGCCATGTAAAGTGTGCTAATGAAATTCCTCTGATTAATAGAGAATATGTTAACAGTATAAATAACATTTAATTTGATCAAATTTAGAATGTTTTACATTTAGGAAATAAATAAGTTTTAGAACTTCACGCATTTATGACATATCCACACTATATAGTAAACTCCAGCACAGAAATTGTAAGCTAGAGTCACATTGATGGTGCAGTTTCATTTTAATAATCTGATAATTATCTGTTTATCACTTGTCAGATTTCTTACATTTTCATCAATGTGATTTCAGTGAGTGGTCTCTGTTCTTGAGGTTTCAACTAGATCACTTGTGTGAACCAAGATTCTTCTCCCGTTCACAAACCTTTAGACGTTGGTGTTAGTGGTTTTCTGCAACAATTTACTATCCATAAGATATTCCATAGATAAGGAGGCAACATACAGAAGAAACCAGAGGGAGGTTGTGTACACGTGCAAAACTGTATTTCAGGGTGTAAGAATTATACATTGTATTCCCAGCTCTCCATTTTGTCTTCTCCTACAGTGGATACGGAAAGTATTCAGACCCCTTTAAATTTTTCACTCTTTATTTCATTGCAGCCATTTGGTTAATTCAAAAAAGTTCTTTTTTTCTCATTAATGTACACTCTGCACCCCATCTTGACTGAAAAAAACAGAAATGTAGAAATTTTTGCAAATTTATTAAAGAAAAACTGAAATGTGACATGGTCATAAGTATTCAGACCCTTTGCTCAGTATTGAGTAGAAGCACCCTTTTGAGCTAGTACAGCCATGAGTCTTCTTGGGAATGATGCAACAAGTTTTTCACACCTGGATTTGGGGATCCTCTGCCATTCTTCCTTTCACACCCTCTCCTGTTCTGTCATATTGGTTGGTGAACATCGGTGGACAGCCATTTTCAGGTCTCTCCAGAGATGCTCAATTGGGTTTAGGTCAGGGCTCTGGCTGGGCTAGCCAAGAATGGTCACAGAGTTGTTCTGAAGCCACTCCTTTGTTATTTTAGCTGTATGCTTAGGGTCATTGTCTTGTTGGAAGGTGAAACTTCGGCCAAGTCTGAGGTCCAGAGCACTCTGGAAGAGGTTTTCAGCCAAGATATCTCTGTACTTGGTTGCATTCATGTTTCCTTCAATTGCAACCAGTCGTCCTGTCCCTGCAGCTGAAAAACACCTCCATAGCATGATGCATGCCACCACCATGTTTCAATGTTGGGACTGTATTGGGCAGGTGATGAGCAGTGCCTAGTTTTCTCCTTACATACTTCTTAGAATTATCACCAAAAAGTTCTATCTTCATCTCATCAGACCAGAGAATCTTATTTCTCATAGTCTGGGAGTCCTTCATGTGTTTTTTAACAAACTATTTGTGGGCTTTCATATGTCTGGCACTGAGGAGAGGCTTCCGTCGGGTCACACTGCCATAAAGGCCCAACTGGTGGAGGGCTGCATTGATAACTTTGTGGAATTTTCTCACATCTCCCTACTGCATCTGTGTAGCTCAGCCACAGTGGTCTTGTGGTTCTTCTTTACCTCTCTCACCATAGTTCTTCTCCCACGATTGCTAATTTTGGCTGGACGGCCAGGTCTAGGAAGACTTCTGGTGGTCCCAAACTTCTTCCATTTAAGGATTATGGAGGCCACTGTGCTCTTAGGAACCTTCAGTACTGCAAAAATTATTTTGTAACCTTGGCCAGATCTGTGCATTGCCACAATTCTGTCTCTGAGCTCCTTGGCCAGTTCCTTTGACCTCATGATTCTCATTTGGTCTCACATGCACTGTGAGCTGTGAGGTCTTATATAGACAGGTGTGTGACTTTACAAATTAATTAATTAAACACAGGGGAAGAGTCCTGAGGAGAGAATTTGCATATTCTCAGTGCCTTCTGGGACAAGTGAAGAGTTTCCGCGAGCTCAAAGAACAATGGATTTTGGCCGTTGCAGCTGAAAGGAGGACATCTGTAAATTTTGGCACATTTTTCACCACTTTGACAGTAAGAACATGGAAGAGGCCAGGAGCCATTTGGTGAGCTGCATTTCTTGCTACATGTTCACAGACTTACCCGTGGAAAAGCCAAACTTCACATGCCAGAAATGCAAGCTTGTGTCCCTGTTGGAGGAAAAGTTGCAAAATCTAGAAGAGCGGTTAGCTACATTGAAAATCATTAAGGAAGGTGAAGAGTCCTTAGGCTACTTTAACACATCCGTTTTTTCCAATCAGGCACAAACCGTCTAAGTTTAAAAAAGACGGATCCAGCGCAGATTGTAAAAAACTGATGCAACGGATTAGGTTTTTAGACCGAACCGTCATGAACTTTTGAACCCGAGAAATGTAGTGTGAGCATGGAGAGAGAGAGAGAGAAACCAGAAAAGCAAATGTTCTGGGCATGCTCAGAGCAGAAGAACGGAATGCGGGGGCCGGGTCAGGCAAAAGACTGATCCGGTCGCCGGATTCGCCCATAGACTTACATTGTACTCACATAGACTTACGTTGTACCCATGAACCGGTAGCACCGCATCCGTGGCTGACAGGTTTTTTAGCCGCAAAAAAAAAAACAAAAAAAACGTTCCTAGACGCGTTGTGTCCGGCTGCCGGAATTAAAAGTTTTGACGGATCCGGAAAAAACTGACTAAACGGAAGGACTTGCAGCGCAATCTGGCGCTAATGCAAGGCAATGAGAAAAAAATTGATCCGGCGGTAGCAAAAAACAGATCCGTTTTTTTTTAAAAAAAAGCCGGATCACGCCTGCTGGCAAAAAATGGATGTGTGAAAGTAACCTTACACAGAGCAGAACAATCTCTTCATGTTACAGAAAGAGAAGAAATTCGAAGTGCACCAACAGAGGAATATAAGCATGTGACCCAGAGAAGCAGGAGGATCGGGAGGCAGTCAGCACCCATACTGCTCAGGAACCAGTACCAGGCTCTCACGTAGGAGAACGTTGAAGAAATACTTCAAGGTAAGACTTTGCCCACAAACAATAACCTTGTACACCCTCAGAGTCCTCTTGGATGGAGAAAGAAAAATGTTGTGAAGAAGAAACAGAGAGTTGTGGTCATGTGGGATTCCCTGTTGAGAGGAATAGAGGCCGCTATCTGCAGACCGGATATAACCTCAAGAGAAATGTGCTGTCTTCCAGGTGCAAAAATTAAAGATGTGTCTGACAGGATATCAGGACTCTTCAGACCTACAGATGACTACCCATTCCTGCTAATACATGTGGGGACAAATGACATCACAAGAAATGACCTGGAAACCAATTGCAGTGAATTTAAAAACTTGGGCAAGAAAGTGAAAGAACTGGGAGAGCAGGTGGTCTTCTCTTCCATCCTTCCAGTGGATTTCCATGAAACAAAGAAGTGGAATAAGATTCTGCAGGTGAACAACTGGCTACGTTGATGGTGCCGTCGGCAAGGATTTCGATTTTTAGATCATGGAGTGAATTACCTATACGATGGATTACTTGCTAGAGATGGGGTTCACCTTACGAAGACTGGAAAACATGTATTTGGAAGTCGCATTGCTACACTGATCAGGAGAGCTTTAAACTAGAACTATGTGGAAAGGGAAGCAAAAGGCCAGAAAAAGCCATACACCTGACAAATACTATTGACAACTCTGCTATTAGAAGTGGAAGAGAAGAACAAAGACAAAAAATCTAAATAATACAAATATTGTAGAAAGAGAAACCAATCACAAACTAAAATGTTTCTATACGAGTGTACAAAGCATGGGCAACAAACAAGGACAACTAGAACTATTAACGCAGGAAAAGAAATATGTTGTAATTGGAATCACTGAAACTTGGTGGGACGATACACATGATTGGAATACAAGGCTAGATGGATACAACTTATTTGCAAGAAACAGACTTGATAAACCAGGAGGTGGTGTTGCATTGTATGTTAGAAAAGTGTATATCTGCACAGAGATTGAAGCTTCAGAGACTGGGAGTTCTGTGGAAACTGTGTGGGTAAGAATACAAGGAGAGAACAATGGAAAGGACACCATTGTAGGCATTTACTACAGGCCACCTATGCAAGCTGAAGATATGGATGAACTCTTTATGCATTAAATGGCCAAGTTCTCCAAAAAGTATGACATACAGTGGTGGCCAAAAGTATTGGCACCCCTGCAATTCTGTCAGATAATACTCAGTTTCTTCCTGAAAATGATTGCAAATACAAATTGTTTGGTATTATCTTCATTTAATTTGTCTTCAATGAAAAAACACAAAAAGAATTGACCTAAAGCCAAATTGGATATAATTCAACACCAAACCTAAAAAAGGGGGTGGACAAAAGTATTGGCACTGTTTGAAAAATCATGTGATGCTTCTCTAATTCATGTAATCACCAGCACCTGTAACTTACCTGTGGCACCTAACAGGTGTTGGCAATAACTAAATCACACTTGCAGCCAGTTAACATGGATTAAAGTCCTCTGTCCTGTGTCCTTGTGTGTACCACATTGAGCATGGAGAAAAGAAAGAAGACCAAAGAACTGTCTGAGGACTTGAGAAACCAAATTGTGAGGAAGCATGAGCAATCTCAAGGCTACAAGTCCATCTCCAAAGACCTGAATGTTCCTGTGTCTTCCGTACGCAGTGTCATCAAGAAGTTTAAAGCTCATAGCACTGTGGCTAACCTCCCTAGATGTGGAAGGAAAAGAAAAATTGACGAGAGATTTCAACACAAGATTGTGCGGATGATGGATAAAGAACCTCGACTAACATCCAAACAAGTTCAAGCTGCCCTGCAGTCCGAGGGTACAACAGTGTCAACCCGTACTATCCGTCGGAGTCTGAATGAAAAGGGACTGTATGGTAGGATACCCAGGAAGACCCCACTTCTTACCCCGAGACATAAAATAGCCAGGCTGGAGTTTGCCAAAACTTACCTGAGAAAGCCTAAAACGTTTTGGAAGAATGTTCTTTGGTCAGATGAGACAAAAGTTGAGCTTTTTGGGAAAAACCATCAACATAGAGTGTACAGGAAAAAGAAGAGGCATTCAAAGAAAAGAACACGGTCCCTACAGTCAAAAATGGCGGAGTTTCCCTGATGTTTTGGGGTTGCTTTGCTGCCTCTGGCACTGGACTTCTTGACCGTGTGCATGGCATTATGAAGTCTGAAGACTACCAACAAATTTTGCAGCATAATGTAGGGTCCAGTGTGAGAAAGCTGGGTCTCCCTCAGAGGTCATGGGTCTTCCAGCAGGACAATGACCCAAAACACACTTCCAAAAGCACTATAAAATGGTTTGAGAGTAAGCACTGGAGACTTCTAAGGTGGCCAGCAATAAGTCCAGACCTGAATCCCATAGAACACCTGTGGAGAGATCTCAAAATGACAGTTTAGAGAAGGCACCCTTCAAATATCAGGGACCTGGAGCAGTTTGCCAAAGAAGAATGGTCTACAATTCCAGCAGAGCATTGTAAGAATCTCATTGATGGTTACCGGAAGCGGTTGTTCGCAGTTATTTTGGCTAAAGGTTGTGCAACCAAGTATTAGGCTGAGGGTGCCAATACTTTTGTCTGGCCCATTTTTGGAGTTTTGTGTGAAATGATCAAGTGTTTGATTTTTGCTTCATTCTCTTTTGTGTTTTTTCCTTGCAAGCAAATTAAATGAAGATAAAAATAGCAAATAATTTGTGATTGCAATAATTTTCAGGAAGAAGCTGAGTATTATCTGACAGAATTGTAGGGTGCCAATACTTTTGGCCACCACTGTAGTTGTCATGGGTGATTTCAACTATCCAGACATTTGTTCGGAATCTCTCTCTGGTAAAACTAACAGGTCAAACAAATTCTTATCCTCTCTTGCTGGCAACTTTATCTTCCAAAAGGTAGGGGAGAAAACAAGGGGGATCTGCTACCTTGGATCTAATCCTTATAAACAGGGAGGAAATAGTTGATGAGGTAAGAGTGGATGGGACCTAGGAGATAGCGACCATGCTATTTTAGAATTTTGGATAACTAAAGGAGAAAGACTATAGACTGGTGATGTACATAAAAAGCTGAAAGCCTGACGAAGAAGGTCGTTTGCCTTCGAAACGCGTTGGTTTTTTGGCCTCAGCCAGGCCCCATAGCCCAGCCTAGTGACGTCATACGCTGCCAGCAAAGTGTCGGCTTTTTTTACTGCTGAGCACCCAGGACGCTTCCGGCCGGAGCGTTGCTGGCTCGTGCTTAGCACGCTGCATCATCTCTACCTCGGACATCGGAGCACGCTTCATTAACCTAGCTGCGTGTCCTGCACTCATCAATCTTCACCTATTCCCACAGGAATTTGCTACTCAGCCAGAAGCAGGGTAAGCGTCCACATTCTGTTTTTCCCTTGCAATTCGCCATACACGAGTGTTTGTTTTCTCCCTATTGCAGGCTTTCAGCTTTTTATGTACATCACCAGTCTATAGTCATTCCACCACTAGTATTACTGGGTCCTTGTTTTATAGGATATCTGGAGCGCGGTACCTTCCTTTTATGTTTATTTTCTATTTAGCTTGACAGTGCAAGCACAGTCTCTGTCTAGGTACCAGCTGCCCACATTACCTACTGGTAGCGCCAGTGTATTTTTCCCTTTTTTAAAGGAGAAAGACTTCAAGGTTAGATTACAGAAAGGCAGATTTTAAGGGACTTAGAAAGAGAATTGGAGGAATCCAATGGCTGGATATCCTTAAGGACAAAAATGTCCAGGAAGGATGGGAAATCTTGAAAAATGAGATTCTCAAAGCACAATCATTAACTATTCCGAAAAGAGGGAAGAATAGGAAATATTTAAGGAAACCTTGATGGATGAGCACAGAACTTAAACACATACTAAAATGGAAGAAACAAATGTTTATCAAATGAAAAGAGGGCGGCATATCTAAAGAAGAATATAATGCTGTCTGCAGAACCTGCAAGGCACGAATCAGATTATCTAAAGCTGACAATGAATTAAGGCTTGCAAGAGACGTTAAAAGCAATAAAAAAGAATTTTGGGGATATGTCAAAAGTAAACGAAAGTCAAAAACGCTATAAAATTTTTACAGGATGAAAATGATGAAATGGTAAGAAAGGATGTTGAGAAGGCTGAACTTTTAAATTCCTATTTTGCATCTGTTTTCTCTCAGAAAGGAAATGTAACATCAACTGATCTTCACTGTCCTTTTAAGGGACTAAAAGAATCCAGGATATCTATAAACAGTAAGATAGTGAGGACACACTTAGCTAACATAAATGAACTGTAGTCTCCAGGTCCAGATGAATTACACCCCAGAGTACTGAATGAGATAGCAGAAGAAATTTTTGAATCACTTTCCGTAAACTTTGACAATTCTTGGAGAACAGTTGTTGTTCCCATCTTCAAAAAGGGGAAGAAGGTGGACCCAAGGAACTATAGGCCGGTGAGTCCGACTTCTATACTTGGAAAGATCTTTGAACAAATTATTAAACAACATGTATGTAAGTACCTGGATAAGAATGAAATGAATAACCAGAGTCAGCATGGGTTTGTAACTAATAAGTCATGTCAGATTAACTTAATTTCCTTCTATGACAGAATCACTGACTGTGGGTGTATCAATGAAATGCTGTAGATATATTATATCTTGACTTCAGCAAAGCATTTGACAAAGTATCTCACACAATCCTTATTGAAAAAATGACTAAGTATGGAATGGACGAGGCAACTGTTAGGTGGATTCATAATTGGCTTAGAGATCGGACCCAAAGAGTGGTCGTAAATAGCTGCACATCCAGTTGGAAGAATGTCTCAAGTGGGGTACCACAGGGCTCTGTGCTGGGCCCTGTATTGTTCAACATCTTTATTAATGATTTAGATGAAGGAATTGAGGGTAAACTGATAAATTTGGTGATAACACGAAGCTAGGAGGGATAGCTAATACTAGAGAAGAGAGAGAGAGGATTCAAAAAGATATAAATGAACTGGAGCAGTGGGCAGCAACTAACAGAATGGTTTTTAACAGGGAAAAATGCAAAGTACTACATCTGGGAAATAAAAATGAAAAAAGCATATACAGAATGGTTGGAATAGGGCTACGTAAAAGCACATGTGAAAAAGACTTGGGTATACTGATAGATCACAGACTGAACAGTGTGATGCAGCAGCAAAAAAGGCAAATACAATTCTGGAATGTATTAACAGAAGCTTACAGTCTAGATCAGGTGAAGTCATTATTGTCCTCTACTCCTCTTTGGTCAGACCTCATCTGGAATACTGTGTCCAGTTTTGGGGACCACATTTTAAAAAATACATCAACAAACTGGAGCAAGTTCAGAGAAGAGCGACCAGAATGGTGACCGGTCTGCAAACCATGTCCTATGAGGAACGGTTACAGGATTTGGGAATGTTTAGCTTGCAAAAAAGAAGACTGAGAGGAGACTTAATAGCTGTCTACAAATATCTCAAGGGCTGTCACATTGTAGAAGGATCATCTTTATTCTCATTTGCACAAGGAAAGACTAGAAGCAATGGGATGAAACTGAGTGGGAGGAGACATTATATGTTAGAAAAAAACTTTTTGACTGTTAGGGTGATCAATGAGTGGAACAGGCTGCCACGAGAGGCGGTGAGTTCTCCTTCAATGGAAGTCTTCAAACAGAGGCTGGACAGACATCTGTCTGGGATGATTTAGTGAATCCTGCTTTGAGCAGTGGGTGGGACCAGATGACCCAGGAGGTCCCTTCCAACTCTACCATTCTATGATTCTATGACTCCATTGAAGGAGTAGAACCATCTGAAGGAGGATCACAAGGAAATGGACAGCATGTGACTTAAATAGGGGTGTGTGATCAAAGGGTCTGAATACTTATGACAGTGTGATATTTCTTTTTTTTTTTTCAATAAATTTGCAAAAATTCCTACATTTTTGTTTTTTTCAGTCAAGATGGGGTGCAGTGTACATTAATGAGAAAAAAATGAACTTTTTTTGCATTTACCAAATGCCTGCAATGAAACAAAGAGTGAAAAATTTAAAGGGGTCTGAATACTTTCCGTACCCACCGTATATGGGGACTTAATTTTTCCTTAGTTTGAGGGCTGCAGAGGATATAAGCTCTCCCCTTCATAGGTGTGAAATAAATATCTGTTTATTTACTGTTAGCGGCGAGAATTTAGGTCTATAGAGGTGTACAGCCTGAGGGAACCTTAAGCTCCCGTCACACACAGCGATCTCGCTAGCGAGATCGCTGCTGAGTCACTAGTTTTGTGAGGCAACACAGATCTCCCCAGCGATATCGCTGTGTGTGACATTCAGCGACGATCAGCCCCCCTGCTGGGTATCGCTGATCGTCGCTGAATGTCCTGGACATTTTTTTGATCGTTGGTCTCCTGCTGGCCAGCACGCATCGCTGCGTGTGGCAGGCAGGCAGGAGACCAGCGATCAGCTGGTAACCAAGGTACACATGGGGTTTCCAGGCGCCGGACGGTGCCTAGAAACCCGATGTGTATGTTGGATACCAGCACGCTGCTGCAAGGGAGCTGGTAACCAAGGTGCACATCGGGTTTCTAAGCGCCGCGCGGTGCCTAGAAAACCGATGTGTACCTTGGTTACCAGCTCCCTTCACCAGCGGGCTGGTATCCAATGTACACTGCGGGTAACTAAGCGACGTTACCCGCAGTGTCGCTGTCCTGATCGCTGCCTGTTTGGCAGCTCACCAGCGATCCTGTAGCGACACACCAACGATCCTGCCAAGTGCATATCGTTGTCGGGATCGCTGGTGTGTCGCTAGGTGTGACGAGGCCCTTAGTTTCAGTTCGATATCTTGAAAATGACGAGATATTGAAGCCCAGGTAATGTAACTCCTATATTAGCCCTGCAATTACCTGCAGTGTTTGCAGTAACATCATCTGCTTTACTAGTAATTGATTCTTACTGTCCTCCAACTAGAGAACATGCTATTCAGGACTAAAGTAAAAATATAAATAACTTTTTTACAGGTTCTAGCTATTTAATGTCAATGGCACAAGTCTCTGCTCTGTCCGCATTCTGTGAGCGCTTGTGGGTTGGAACTTCCTGTGGGGTTATTGTTTCTATTCCTTTCTCCAAGGGTAAGATGATTTATAGAAGTCATTTATGTGCCTAAAACATTGTCTTATGGAGTTATGATTAGTGATGAGCGAGTATACTCGTTGCTCGGGTTTTCCTGGGCACGCTCAGGTGATCTCCGAGTATTTGGAAGTGCTCGGAGATTTAGTTTCTGTTGCCGTAGCTGCATGATTTGCGGCTATTTGACAGCCTGAATACATGTGGGGATTCCTTAACAAACAGGCATTCCTCACATGTATTCAAGCTGTCCAGCAGCCATAAATCATGCAGCTGCAGCAACAGAAATAAAATCTCCGAGCACTTCCAAATACTTGGAGACCACCCGAGCAACGAGTATACTCGCTTATCACTAGTTATGATCATTTAAATAACACCTGTCACTGCATCTAAAATTGTAAGTTTTTGCTCCTATTTTATTTTCGTTGCTCCCCTGAATATTCCACTTTTTTTGTTTTTGTAAATCTGCCATATTAATGTAAAGATATGGGATTTTTTATGTTGTGTTCATTTTTATGATTATTACCAATGGGGTGGGGAGATTGCATGGTGAGTTATTCTTTTATTATTGTATGTAATTGTGAGCTGTTTGGAAAGAGAAAAAATAAACAAATTTACTGTCAGATTTTTAAATTGTTAACCCATAATTTATGTTTGAGAGATCCCATTCCTATTGTTTACAGAGAAATAGAGAAATATGCATAATTGCCTTTCTCTTTTTGGTAATTGCAGCATGCAATGTTTCAAGGTTAACCTCTCCTTTCTCAAAATAAAAAAAACATTTGTTATATACTTTTTTTTTTTATCCAGAGGGTGATATTTCTGCTTGCAGAGAGTGAAATGTCAAGGTGAGGACACATTTAAGCCTTGCAATGCTCCTCTGGGAAATTAAATTGGCAAATTGTCTCTTCAGAGAGAAAGAGGCCTTAAACTCTATCGCCACCTATTTGGAAGTAGCAATCCTAAAAGTCACTATTAACCCTTTATCAAGCCTTGCCACATGACTTAGGATGAAAACTAAACCAGATACTCAATTTGCAGATCCTGTTTCGGGGTACTGCCTCTCGTCAGTCCAAAGTTTGGGTTGTATACTTTGCAAACATTGAGTAACATGTTTATTTCAGCTGCAGATGAAGGAAGAGAGCCACAGTAATTCATTACTGATGGGTAGGCGGAGCCCCAGATCAGGATGTTACCTCAGATCAAAAGAGTGATGACTGGCTGGCCCCTCCAGCTCGGGCTCCTCCTACTCAGCTCCAGTCTAAGATTTGAGGTCCCAGAGGATGGTCGCTGCTAATGCAGCTCCTCAGAAGATTTTATTATTTTAATATTCGGACAGGAGACTTGGATCACTAGTTGGTCTAGAGGTCTCAGGGGTATCAGCGCTGCTGTACCCCAACCTCTCCCTTGGCGGATCTGTATTTACTCAAAGTCCCTGCAGAATCCTTGCCGGCCCTGGGGGATGAGGAGAGCTTCTCTGGCGGGAACGCAAACCACACGTGCGGTCACTGCGTTCTTCGCCCTGGGGGGAAGCATGGGCACTGCGCCAGAAACCCCTGAGGGTCCCTGTGGCGCCTTGGCTGGTGAGTACTCCACACAAATTTTAATAATAATTATGTGTGAGTGCTTTAGCGTCTGAATGAGCAGCGCTATTACTAATGGACAGCGCTACTACATGTAATGTCAGTATGCTTCAGCGCTACTGTGACAGCGCTACTACATGTAATGTCAGTATGTTTCAGCGCTACTGTGACAGCGCTTCTACATGTAATGTCAGTATGCTTCAACGCTACTGTGACAGCGCTACTACATGTAATGTCAGTATGTTTCAACGCTACTGTGACAGCGCTTCTACATGTAATGTCAGTATGCTTCAACGCTACTGTGACAGCCCTACTACATGTAAATGTCAGTATGCTTCAACGCTGCTGTGACAGCGCTACTACATGTAAAGTCAGTATGCTTCAGCGCTACTGTGACAGCGCTACTACATGTAAATGTCAGTAAGCTTCAGCGCTGCTGTGACAGCGCTACTACATGTAAAGTCAGTATGCTTCAGCGCTGCTGTGACAGCGCTACTACATGAAGATGTGGTGATTTTTTGTCCGCAGGCAGATAGCTGCAGGACAGAGAGGGAGCAGGAGCGGGGAGAGTTCGCGCTCTTTATTTGAGCTAGCAGGGGGCGTGGCCTATCTATCCCGGTCTTTTGAGCAGGAAGACGCGCGCTCTGGCTTTTCTCCTGCGACCCCCTCACTGTGGCGGCCATTACTCAGGCTCCTGGGCCCTCGGACCGCTCCCCTCCTCATATAGACACCACGGCCAGCTGGGTGAGTGCGGATTCCTCACCCCGCAGCGCAGCGATCGCTATCCTGCAGCTGCTGTCTCATCAGAGACATAAAAAATTGGCTGGGGCTCACAAATATATATATATTTTGGTGAGTTTGCAATATTAACCCCTTTGAGGGTTATTTCTACCTGCTAAATTTGCTGACTGAATACCGCTGGGGTAACTCTGCTTGGTGGAGCGTTAACCCTTCAGCGTTTGAAAAAAAAAAAAAAAAAAAAAACCGCATAGTGTTTTTTGCTGGTATTACCGCTTTGACCTGCTCATACAGGCGAGACATGTCTGAATGGAGTTCAGATGCCGCGGTTCACGTCCCAGTGCCATTGCGGCAATCAGATACGCAGACCTCCACAGCATCTAGCGCTGCGGTCGACAGCGGTGGTAAATTGGATGATATCGCTCGATCGATTAATAACTTATCTGACCTTTTAGGTCAATATGTGTCTGCTAATTCCTCTCAGAGGAAGCGACGCAGGCCGTTACCGGCCTCTACACGGAGCGAGTCAGATGTATCTGATATTGGGCAGAGTTCCTCTTTAAATTCGGATGGTGGAATATCCGATTCAGATGCGGACGAGCCGCAGGGGCGTTCCTCTATGACGAAGCGTACGGAGGCATTAATTGAAGCCATGAGAGATATACTACAGTTACCGGAGGAGGTAACTAGTCGTCCTGGTAAATCAGCACGCATTTTCCAGGAGTCCCGTGCTTCGCGCACAACATTGCCAGCTCTGGATGAGCTTAATGGTGTAATAGAGGAGGAACGTCGATGTCCAGATAAGCGTTTTCATGGAACGCATTTCTTTGATACACTTTATCCTTGCTCTACGGAGTTAAAGGCTAATTGGACTTCTGCTCCTGAAGTGGATGTGTCTTTGTCTCAGCTTAGTAAATCCTCTCTACTCCCTATTAAGGGAAAAGCGAGCTTACAGGAGCCTTTGGATAGAAAGGCAGAATTGGCGGCAAATGCAAGCTATGAGGCTGCGGGTCATGGATTTCGAGCAGTGCTAGGATCCATGTGTGCTGCTAGAGCTTCTCTAAGCTGGTAGGCACGTCTGAAGACGGAGTTGCAAAATGAATCTCCGTTATCTGAGATACGGGAGGCAACCTGTTATATCTTTGATGCCGGTCTGGATACGGCATCTCTGCTGGCCAAAGCGCAAGCTTCAGCGGTCACAGTCAGAAGAGCTTTATGGCTCAGACAGTGGGCCGGGGACGCAGTTTCCAAACAAGGGTTGTTGGCCTTACCTTACAAGGGTGGCCATCTTTTTGGATCCGACCTCACAGAGCTGATTTCCAAGGCTAAGGCGAAGGAATCAGCATTACCACAGCGAAGGGCCATGGCCTCGGTGTCCAGTAAGCCTGGTGTTTATAGTGGTCGGCGGTCCTTTCGGGGCCGAGGACGATCTAGTCACTCCTCGTGGGGATCGGGTCGTCCTTCTTTCTCAGGAAAGAAATCCTCTCAGAAAACTCGTACTCCCTGGAAGCAGAGTTTCCGCCAGAACAAGCGGGAACTTGACAAGAAAACCGCATAGTCGGATTGACGCCAGGGGTCCACTCGAGGATTCTCGAGTGGGGGGTCGCCTGCTTCTTTCAAAGGAGACTTGGATGGCTCGCGTTCCAGATTCCTGGGTAACGCGGATAGTGTCGGCAGGCTATTTCATAGAGTTTGCTTCTCAACCCCCAAATGTTTTTTGTCAGTCTCGCGTTCCGTCAGAACCCGAGCTTGTTGTCGCTCTACAGCGAGAGGTCGAATCGCTACTACAAAAGGGTGTAGTGATACCGGTTCCGTCTGAGGACCGAGGAAAAGGTTTTTATTCCAACCTTTTTATAGTTCCCAAAAAGGAGAACAAATTTCGCCCGATTCTGGATCTCAAGCGATTGAACCGGCATGTCCATGCCCGGAAATTTCGCATGGAGTCGCTTCGTTCCGTTGTGGCAGCTCTGTCACAGAACGATTTTCTGGTGTCAATCGACATTCGCGACGCCTATTTGCATATTCCCATCGGAAAGGCTCATCAGCGCTTTCCTCGATTTGCCATAGGTCAGAATCATTACCAGTTCGTGGCTCTGCCGTTCGGCTTAGCCTCAGCGCCAAGGGTCTTTACAAAAATTCTGGCGCCCCTCATGGCACTCCTTCGAAGACAGGGGATTACGATTCTCCCTTATCTGGACGATCTTTTGATCGTGGCTTCCTCGGAGGAGGAGGCGTTGACGGCTCGGGATTTGTCTCTTCAGTTTCTGAAAGACTTCGGTTGGCTGGTCAATTGGGAGAAGTCGTCCCTGAACCATCGAGGACAATTCTCTTTTTGGGAATGCATCTCGACACGTTTCGGTCGGTAGTTTCCCTACCACCAGACAAACAGTCATGTCTTCTTCGACATGTACAGATTATGACATCCTCAACGGCAATGTCCCTACGGAAGTGTATGCGTCTTCTGGGACTGATGGTGGCGTCCATGGAGGCAATTCCATTTTGCCCAGTTCCACTCCAGGACTCTTCAAAGGTTCATCTTGAGTCGATGGAATCAGTCGCAATCGCTGGATTGCAGTGTCACCATTTCTCGCGCGGTGCGGGATTATCTAGAATGGTGGTTACGGCCAGGGGCATTCTCCCTGGGGAAGTCTTTCCTCCCTCTGCAGTGGTCAGTCATAACCACCGATGCCAGCCTGACGGGCTGGGGGGGTGTTTGGAACAATCTCTGGATTCAGGGGGTATGGTCACCGGAAGAGTCTGTGCTTCCGATCAACATTGGACGGTCCCTTTGAGCGGTCTGCCAGTCCGTGTGCAGACAGACAATGCGACGGCTGTCGCGTATATCAATCACCAAGGTGGGACAAGGAGTTCCAGACTCTTGGTAGAGGTGTCCCGAATTCTGATTTGGGCAGAGGCCAATGTACCAGCCATTTCGGCGATTCACATTCCAGGGGTTCAGAATATTACAGCGAACTTTCTCAGTCGCAGAAGGATGGATCCCGGGGAATGGAGCCTCCACCCGGAAGTCTTTGCACTACTGTGCTCTCGCTGGGGAACCCCCCAAGTGGATTTGATGGCATCCAGGTCCAATGCCAAGTTACCGACATTCATGTCCAGGTACAAGGACCCGAAGGCGGTGGCGGTGGATGCTCTAGTGGCTCAGTGGGATCAGTTCGAGCTGATCTATGTATTCCCGCCAATATCCATTTGTCATCCGGACTTGATGTCCCTGCGTTTGACGGCGTGGCTCTTGAGACCAAAATCTTGACCCGTAGAGGTTTTTCAGCCGAGGTCATTGCTACCCTTCGTGCTGCAAGATGTCCGGCTACTTCTAGGATTTACCACAAAATTTGGGAAACCTTCTTTTCGTGGTGTTTGGGGTCTTCTCGGAACCCGAGAAAATTTTCCATTCCCAACCTGTTGGCTTTTCTGCAGCATGGGCTAGACAAGGGTTTGGCAGTTAGCACTCTGAAAGGTCAGATTTCTGCTCTGTCCTTATTATTCCGGAGAACCATTGCTTCGAATAGAGACGTGCTCTCCTTTTTCCGAGGTATCTCTCGTAAGTTTCCGCCGCGGAAGGCACCCGTGTCTCCTTGGCGGCTCAACCTTGTTTTGGAGGCTCTTCAGCATAAACCTTTTGAACCTATGGTTTCTGCTAGCCTTTCTTTACTTTCTTGGAAGGTGGCTTTCCTTGTTGCAGTCACTTCCTTGAGGAGAGTTTCTGAATTGGCAGCTCTTTCTTGCTCGCCTCCTTTTCTGGAGTTTTTTCCGGATCGTGTAGTGCTTCGCACTCGGGGTGATTTTTTGCCTAAAGTGGTGTCACAATTTCATGTTAACCAGAATATTGTGTTGCCTTCACTCTGTCCGGATCCGAAGAATACGAAAGAGCGAGATTTACACACATTGGATTTAGTGCGGGCCTTGAAGTTTTATCTATCTATTACTCAAGGTTTTCGTGAGACGGACTCCCTGTTTGTGGTTCCGGCAGGTCGTCGGCGTGGTCAACGAGCTTCCAAGGGTTCTATAGCTCGTTGGATCCGGTCAACTATTTTGGAAGCTTACCGTCTTCGGGGGAATCTTGCCCGATTAAGATTCGAGCCCATTCCACGAGAGCTGTGGCTTCATCGTGGGCTTTTCATCAAGGTGCTTCGGCAGTGCAGCTTTGCCGAGTGGCGACTTGGCGCTCTGTCCACACGTTTACAAGATTTTATAAAGTGGACGTCAGTGCTTCCGCTGATGCAGCCCTCGGACGTAGGGTCCTGCAGGCAGCTGTAGTTTAAAGTTCTGGATGAACTTGTGTTTAGCGCTGGTTGCGTTTTGTTGTTAAGGTTGTTGGGTTTCTGCCTTTTATTGGTTTTTTCCCACCCTTATTTTTGAACTGCTTTGGGACGTCCCATCAGTAATGAATTACTGTGGCTCTCTTCCTTCATCTGCAGCTGAAACACGGATTTTGGTAAAGACTTACCTGTAAAATCCTTTTCAGCGAAGGAAGGAAGAGAGACACAGCACCCTCCCACGGCAGAAGTGTGTTGATGTTTTCAGATGCAGCGCGACCCTTATCTGATAGCGATTATCTGGGCTGAGGTCAGCGCGCTAAGGCTCTGTTCCAGCATCGCCAGCTCATCGCAGTAGTCAGGTTCCGTGAGTAGTACCTGGAACTCTGTGGTTTTTGGCTTTCTTTGCATGCATAACCTGTATCCTTGTGTTTTTTCTCTGAAGTTCCTTCAGAAGGGGTTATGTTGCTCCGCTGGTGATCTTGGCTCTTTTCCTAAAAGCTTTGATACGACTGGAGCTGAGTAGGAGGAGCCCGAGCTGGAGGGGCCAGCCAGTCATCACTCTTTTGATCTGAGGTAACATCCTGATCTGGGGCTCCGCCTACCCATCAGTAATGAATTACTGTGTCTCTCTTCCTTCCTTCGCTGAAAAGGATTTTACAGGTAAGTCTTTACCAAAATCCGTGTTTTTTCACTGTTCACATAGACTTTTTTCTGATACAATATTGTAGACAAAAGACTGAAACTAGATAGAAGAACCAAATTAGATACCTGATGGTTGAACACATCATGCACATGCTTATCATTCTGTCAAATGGAGAATGAAGGTGAATCAGAATGAAGCTAGATGGAATGGAGAACAAGAGGAAGAGAACAGGAGCGTGTAATTGAATAACTTTCATACGCTAAATAGAGAAAAGTAATTGGACACCTACATATTAAAATCTATAGGAGCATTTAGGACCTAGTTGCTTCTTCCTTTGCAGCTAAATCAGTGCTTCAGCCAAGGCTTCCTATGTGTTTTTGGAGTGTGTCTGTTGGAAACTACAGCAGCTTTATAGGGAATTTGTCAGCAAATTTTTGCTACTTCATCTGAGAGCAGCATAATGCAGGGAAAGAGACATTGAATCCAATGATTTATCACTTAGTTTACTGGGTGCAGCAGTTGTGACACAATCTGTCACAGGGTTACCAAAACAGAGAGGAGCCAGAAGACAGCAGCGTCTAATATCTGCTACTCCTGTGCTGAAAAGAAGCACTTCACCTTCTTTTTAAATGTTCATTTCTTTTGGCAGAATAAGGGGTTACTTGGCCATGTTGGGAGCTCTGGGAGTCTGAGCTCTCAGCTAAACTCGGTTAACTACTCCTATCTCCTATATAATCTGGGTCCTGTTTGAAACAGTGTCAGAGCTAGCTTATACTTCATGGCTTGGAGGAGAGGAGTTTTGGTGCTTAATATGAGGAGTTTGGTGGATTTATCTGTGACTGTTGCGTGAGTTTAAATGTGATAATTCCCTTCCCTCCTCTTAATTTGTTTTTTCTCCATCCTCCACTTCCGGTACATTCTTCTGTTATATGTGAGTGAATATTTGTATGCCTGGTATTTTCAATTACCCATTGTTGATGTTGCCTTGTTCGTCGGGTTGGTGTATTGCGGTGCCGACAGCTCCCCTCTTCCCTGGGTGGGGGAAGGGAACAGACGGAGGACTGATTCTGGAGATAAGGCAAGGATGGAGGCTCTGGCATCTTTACCTTCAGAAGTATCCCGGAGAATAGGGCAAGCTAGGGCGCCCCCTAGTGTTGGGGACAGGGAAGGAGCCCCTGGTCCTGGGTCACCTGACAGCTGAGTTGTGACACAGAGTTCTTACATGTAGCATGAAGCAGAGCTCAGAAAGCTAACCCCACCCACACCAGGCTCTCTATGTGCATAGTCTATTGACAGTGAGCTACGTATTACAGGAGGGGTGGAGTTGGTGTAACAGGTGTGGGAGACCTAGTCCAGCAGTTATAATGTCCTGGTGATAAAACCTTCATTGTAAGTAAACAGCAGCACACAGCTTGATAAGTGACACGTCGCTGAATTCAGTATTTTAACCACATCATGCTTTCTCAGATTATATAGCAAAAACCTGCTGACAGATTACATTTAATGACATCCAGTTCTAAATCCAAAGGAATTAATGCAGCATTGATTTTGAGTTTGCAGCTAAAACTCCTCCTTTGTTTTGATTTTTTACTATAGTTTTAACTGTGTGTGAGAATTTTTTCCCAGTCACCCAGAAGAAGTGACATGATTATTATTATTATTATTTATTTCTATAGCACCATTGATTCCATAGTGCTGTACATGACAAGGGGTTACATGCAAATTACAGGTATCACTTACAGTAAACAAACTAACAATGACAGACTGATAGAGGGGAGAGGACCCTGCCCTTTCGGGCTTACATTCTACAGACATGATAGATGATAAAGATGATGCTTCATGTCCGACTTCAAAGTGGCCCCACACTGGACCGTCTATTCAGAATCAGGCCAAATGTTTTAACGCCAAGTCTGCCGAGGCATCCATCCCCAAAAATTAGTTTTCAAGATTAATTTCTGATCCATTTCAGAGGTAGACATACTAACGAGACCTGACCAGTATATGGCCAAGGTATAGAATTAAGATGTAAAAGCTGAGCAATTGGGTCCACCTGCAGATTTAAGGTTGAAAACTTGGATTGATGAACCCACTCCCTTACGTGCAGTGATGGACAACTGTTTTCTGTGTACCAGCAACCCAATGTTTAAAGGGAACCTGGCACCTCATATTTTGTATATAAGATGCGGCCAAAGCCATTAGGGGCTTATCTACAGCATTCATAAAAATCTACAGCCAAAGATAAAAAAAAAATATTCAAAGAAGAATAAATCTATGTTTTCACTTATACCACACAGTAAATGACGTAAAATATAAATAAAACCAATTCTTTGCCTGCTGGTGAGTTATTTCTGCCTCCCAGAGATCGCAGTAAGGCTTGGCTCTTATTTATCCTGCGCTCTACGCCGAGCGCTTACATCGGGGTTCCCGTGTAAACCTCAAAAGTAGTTTTTGACCACATGAGGTATCTGGGCAGTCAATAGAAAATGAAAGGTGCAATTTGTTGCGCAATTCCTTCTATTACACCTTATGAAAATAAAAAAAACTAATCTTCATGGTGTTTTTTCACTTTTGAACAGTGACCAAAAAGATTGTGGATGTGGGAAAATCAGAAAACTGCAAAATGATTCTGGAGCACAATTGGGAATAATAGGTTATATGGCATTCACATGACATTTCAGTGTCCATCTATTCAAATTAATGTCATAAGTACATCTCTTTACATTGTGGGTGCATTTTCTTCTTTTAACCCCTCTTTGAGAGTAAAATATTTTGGGGCCCAAACACATTTTTCATCTGTTATACAAAATGCTTAAGGGGTGTAGAGTAAATGGAGTTTTCTTGAGTGGGATGTTTCTTATGTATTTTCACCCTACAGTCATGTCAAACTGCAAATGGTGCTTGAAAAACATTCCAATAAAAGGAAGCAACAAAATTTATGACGTTGTGTAATTCTAGTGGTCTGTGTGTGAGTCAAGTTGCACACATTAACCATATGTAGGACACTGCTAAGGATCAGGGTAATAAATATTGAGTTGCGTTTCTTCCATGTTACAGAAAAACATTGATTAAAAATAAATCTTAAAAGTGTAATTTTTAATCTTCATCTCCAGGTTGACATTTTATAATGAATGTGTTATACTTGCAGGAACAAATGAACAGACCCGAGAAGTAAAAGAAAACCTAGATATCTTAAATCAAGGGGTCCCTTCTGTTCCATGGAGTATGCACAAATCTCGTTTCATGGACACAGAGACTCTGTTAAATTTTTTGCATGTGTACCAGGTAAGAATGAGTCCATTTCCTATTTAACATGAATTACAATATATGGAAAGCATAGAAATACATAGCACATAGTAGGAAACGTTAAAACACACAAAGGTCCATAAAATCCCATTTATAATCCTGTCTTATTAATTCGGAAGCTGGCAAATGACCCTCTCAGGTGGATAGCAATTGCCCCCATAATAGGGGTAAAAATCCTTCCTGACTCCTAATAAACCAACATCCCATTTTCGGAAATCTTTCTCCCAAACTTGTTATATTTTTGAAGAGAAGAATTGAGGCCTTTTTTAAGGCTATGTGCACACGTTGCGGAATTGCCATGGAAATTTCCACGGCAATTCCGCACCTCCCTGCCGCGGGAAATACGCATATTATAGGTATGCGTATTCCCGCTAAAAACTAGCGTTTTGCAAGCGTAATTAGCTTGCAGAATGCTAGCGTTTTACAAGCGATCTGACAGGTTGGTCACACGAGTCAAACAAGTGTTTGACACGTGTGACAAACTTTTTACTATTGATGCCGCCTATGTCGCATCAATAGTAAAAAGATCTAATGTAAAAATAATAAATAATGATATTCTCACTTTCCGGCGGCCCCCGCAGCTTTCCCACCTCTCAGCGACGCTCCCGGCCAATCCCGTTCCCAGGAGTCCTTTGCGACAATCACCCCGATGACGTAGCATCACGCAAGACCGCTACGTCATCTGGGTGATCTCGCAAAGGACTCCTGGGAACAGGAGCGTCGCTGAGAGGCGGGAAAGCTGCGGGGCCGCCGGAAGGTGAGAATATCATTATTTTTTATTTTAATTGTTTTTACATGGATATGGTACCCAGGGCCTGGAGGAGAGTCTCCTTTCCTCCAGACCCTGGGTACCATCCGCACATGAACTGCTTACTTTGCGCATGGTGGGCACAGCCACATGCGGAAAGTAATTGGTTCAATGCATTCCTATGGCGGCGGAATCGCCGCAGTTCCGCAAAAAAGATTGAGCATGCTGCGGATCTCCCGCTATGCGATTCCGCCGCGGAAAAACCCGCAGCATGTGCACAGCATTGCGGAATCTCATATGTCATAATGAGTTGTATTGTGTATGCGATTTTGCCGCGGTTTCGCGGCGTTTCCTTAAATTTTTAATGAATCTGCATTTTAAGGCAGAGTTCAATTGTCTTCTACACTAAAGATGTATAATAGTATAACCATCTTATGTAAAATATAAATTGAAGATGGAAATCCTCAGCAAAGGGCTAGTGAGTATGTATCAAGTGTGGGTTGAATGGTAATCAAGAAAGATAAATAAATCTAAATAGAACACCTGGAGACATTCAGGTTTCTCCAAGCGGCGCATGCGGTGCTCTTCTCTGGACCTATTTTAGTGCCACCTTCTTACCATTTGTCTCAATAAAGGTGTTTTATTGTATTTATTTTGGTACTTTTATTCCTGACCAATATTCAGATTTTCCTTCCTTGGTTCTACTGCACTGCCATTCTTTTCCAGGCTCATATAGCTAACAAATAAATCACTACTAACCCATATAGTTTTTATTTGCATCCCTACATGGCATAGGGAAAAGTGTATAACCAACAAAGAAAAAGATGTGCCAAGGAACAGAGTAGGTATATCACAATGTTTTTAGTATGACACCAGTTTTATTCCATGATTTTCTTTAAAATTGAAATAATATACTATATTTTTATTTATAGCAAACAGCCTAGTGGCAGGTACAGACCACAAAGAAATTTGATGGATAAGCTAATCAAGTCAAATGTGTATATAGATATCAATAAAATTTGTGTAGATAAATAATAGTTCAAAAATGAAATAAAGTTATATATTAGTTGACATAATTAATTATGGAGTGCATACAAATAAAAAAAAAAGATCACCTAAGTTAATGACATAAGAAAATCTCCTGCAAAAAGCCCCATACATAGCAATAATTGTGACAACAATTAGGTAGTAAATAGGTGCATATGGGGAATGTTTGTATGTATCCAGTATGCAGACAGCAAAGAAATCGAAATAGCAGTGATTAGCTCACCCACCGAGGACCCGACGTGTTTCAGCACTGCTTCTTCAGGGTCAATATGTCTTTAAATCGTGGGAGGAAATTAGAGAACCCGAAGGAAACCCACGCAAAATTGTACAGAACATACAAACTCCTTGCAGATGTTGTTCTTGGTGTGATTTGAAACCAGGACCCTGTGCAGCAAAGCAACAGTGCTAACCACTGAGATACCGTTCTGCCCCGTGGTTCATGGTTGGGTTAAACCAGTATTTCCCAAATTCCAGACCTCGCGGCCCCCACGGGTCATGTTTTCATTATTTCCTTTCACTCACTTGTGCAACACTATGAAAATCCTGCAAACGTGACCCGTGGGGGTCATGAGGACTGGAGTTTGGGAAACACTGGATTAAACTGTTGATTTCTAATGTTTCTTCTTGGACACAGCCCTATTTTACAAATTTGCCTAGTCACTTATGTGGTGGTAAACTGGGAATACTTCTTTGCTTAGTGAGCTTAGATCGTTTTCATGCGACACATTTGATTTTTAATTAATAGTTTAGGTTGATGTGTTTCTACAATTTTTTTTTATAAAAAGTAAAAATGAAATTCTAGAAAAAATAGCCGTTAATAAAACTTATTCTGTACTTGAAACACATATTCAAAAGTGTAAAAATATGTGTTAGTTAATTTTAACCCAGCAAAAGGAACCATTTTCAAAACTAGCTCCTTTAAGAACTATTCTTAGTGGTGTAATGAGTATTTTTATCCCATAGTGGTTTCATAGAATGAATAAAAAAAATTGCTGTGAAAAGGAAGCATTACTTTTTGGTAAAAATATGCCGTATTAACTCTGTTTTTCATGTTTACAAGGAGCTGTAGACTAAAAAGCACTCTAAAATGTGTGAATTCTTCCAAATATGACAGTACACCTAGAGTACAGACCAAAAGTTTGGACACACCTTCTCATTCAAAGATTCTTCTGTATTTTCATGACTATGAAGATTGTAGAATCACACTGAAGGCATCAAAACTATGAATTAACACATGTGGAATTATACATTACACTTTACAAAAAAGTGTGAAACAACTGAAAATATGTCTTATATTCTAGGTTCTTCAAAGTAGCCACCTTTTGCTTTGATGACTGCTTTGCACGCAGAAAAGGTGAACGGCTGGACTCTACATGCTTAGTTCACACCGTGAAGCATGGAGGAGGTGGTGTGATGTGTGGGGGTGCTTTGCTGGTGACACTGTAGGGGATTTATTCAAAATTGAAGCGGTGAGCGGTCCAGCTCACCCCAAACCATCTTGACTGGGTTCAGGTCTGGTGACTGTGGAGGCCAGGTCATCTGGTGTAGCACCTCATCACTCTCCTTCTTGGTCAAATAGCCCTTACACAGCCTGGAGGTGTGTTTGGGGTCATTGTCCTGTTGAAAAATAAATGATGGTCCAACTAAACGCGAACCGGATGGAATAGCATGCTGCTGCAAGATGCTGTGGTAGCCATGCTGGTTCACTATGCCTTCAACTTTGAATAAATCCCCAACAGTGTCACCAGCAAAGCACCCCCACACATCACACCACCTCCTCCATGCTTCACGGTTGTGAACCAGGCATGTAGAGTCCATCCGTTCACCTTTTCTGCGTGCAAAGCAGTAATCAAAGCAAAAGGTGGCTACTTTGAAGAACCTAGAATATAAGATATATTTTCAGTTGTTTCACACTTTTTTGTAAAGTGTAATGTATAATTCCACATGTGTTAATTCATAGTTTTGATGCCTTCAGTGTGATTCTACAATTTTCATAGTCATGAAAATACAGAAAATCATTGAATGAGAAGGTGTGTCCATACTTTTGGTCTGTGCTGTATGTGTGGTAGTAAACTGCTAGTTTGGGCACAAAACCCTATCTGACTTTTTTGAGTGCAAGTTTTGCTGAAGCTCTTTACATGGGCCATGTAACATTTGCAAAGCCCCTAATGCACCAATTTAGTGGATATCCCTCAGAAGTTACCCCATTTTAAAACCACAATGCTAGATGAACTTATCAGAAGATCCCCTGAGCAGGGACAATATTTTGTAAACTACGTACCTCAAAAAGTCGATCAAGGTGTGTAATTTCCAATTTTTGACTTTACAGGTGTTTTTTCAGAAATTAACGTGTCGTGGATGGTACAAAGTGAAAAATAGCAATATTTCCACAAATTCGCTATTTAGACTGATATATTGTGCCCAGCTTGTGTCATGATGTATGCTACTATCTCATTTTTCTGTTGGTTGGCCTGGCTTTATAAGCTCAGGAGTAACAGAGCACCATGCTCGTTTTCGATGTAATTTAGGAACTAACACAGAATGGGCTGACAAGTGCAGAGGCTGTGGGGTGAAATATAAATAGAAAACCCCTGAAGGATTTCCATTTTCAAAACTACATCCTCAAGGCATGTATCATTTTGACCCATAGGCATGTTTTTAAGGCCAATGGACTGCTGATGGTGTAAATTGCCATTTTTGTGCCCAATATGTTGTACTGTGCTTGTGACACTGAAGAATCGCGCTTCTTCCCTCGCTAAGTGGGTTTTCCTGGAAACAGTGCTGTATATGTGGATGTAAACTGATGTTTGAACACAATGCTAGGCTTATAAAGGAAGGACAAAAACTTGGCTTTTTAAGGACAGATTTTGCTAGATAGGTTTTTGGGCACCATAATGCTTTTGCAGAGCCTCTGTACTGCCAGTACAGTGAAAACACATAAGCTATCAGTCCATAACTAAGAGATTATTGGCTCTTGTTTTTACCATAAAACCAAGCTACAGTGCCTTGAAAAAGTATTAATTTCAGATGAACTTCCTCTTTTTTTCACGTTACCTACAAACTTAAACGTTTATTTGGATTACTGCTGCAAGTCTTTTGAGATATGTCTTTGCACATATAGACGCTGAAGTTTTGCCCATTATTCTTTGCAAACAAGCTCTAGCTCGTTGAGATTGGATGGAGTCGTCTGTGAACAGCAATTTTCAACACTTGCCATATATTTAGAATGGGGTTTAGGTCTGGACTGTGACTGGGCCATTCACACACATGAATATACCTTGAACTAAACCATTACAATATAGCGCTAGCTGTAAGTTTAGGGTCCTGCTGGAAGGTGAAACTGCTCCCCAGTCTCACGCCTTTTATACCCTCAAACACAGGGAGAACACACAAACTCCTTGCAGATATTGTCCTTTGTGGGATTTGAGCTCAGAACTCCAACGCTGCAAGGCTACATTGTTTACCACTGAGCCACCGTGCAGGCCAAAGCGTGTTATACAAATCTTTTCGAGGCAAATAGAATAACTGTGTTTTGTGAAAAATTTATTTGAGGAAAATTTCAAGGAACCTGGTGAATTTGAATTTCAAAAGATTTGATCATCTCTTCTCTTCAGGGACTAATACTACATATAAACATAAAAGCAATGTTGATGGCTGCATGCAAGCGTTCTGTCTAGATGGATGCAGTGCTAGGGACACAATCATTAGTAGTAATGTCTAGACATCATAAAAACAAAAAGGTCACACACAGAAGGTAGTACATGCATGCTAATGAGGTGCTGTGGTGGCAGCCATTATACTGAAGGTCATGCCCAAACAGCTATCCAACTCAAATCAATAAACTATGATCCAAATTATTATGCAAATTGGTTTTAAGTGTCATAGCGTTTTTTGTTTTTTTTTGTAAATGAAACCCATTGATGGTATTGTGTCTCAGGGTTCTTTGGATCACTGAAATCAATCTCAGATACCTGTGATAATTAGTTTGCCATGTGAGCCCAATAAAAGGAAAACTGGATGTACCACACTATTAAGCAGGCCAGAGTTTTCAAGTAAAGTGGGAAAGAAAAAGGATCTCTCTGCTGCTGAAAAGCATCAAATAGTGCAATGCCTTGGTCAAGGGATGAAAACATTACATATTTCCCGAAAACTTAAGCATGATCATCGTACTGTTAAGAGATTTGTGGCTGATTCTGAGCACAGACGTGTTCGTGCTGATAAAGGCAGAATGAGGAAGGTTTCTGCCAGGCAAGTTCATCGGATTAAGAGAGCAGCTGTTAAAAAGCCATTACAAACCAGCAAACAGATATTTGAAGCTACTGGTGCCTCTGGAGTCCCTCGAACCACATGGTGTGGGATCCTTCAAAGGCTTGCTGTGGTGCATAAACCAACGATTCGGCCACCCCTAAACAGTGCTCACAAGCAAAAACGGTTGCAGTGGGCCCAGACATACATGAAGACTAATTTTCAAACAGTCTTGTTTACTGATGAGTGTTGAGCAACCCTGGATGGTCCAGATGGATGGTTGGTGGATGGCCACCATGTCCCAACAAGGCTGCGACGTTATCAAGGAGGTGGAGGAGTCATGTTTTGGGCCGGAATCATAGGGAAACAGCTGGTAGGGCCCTTTAAGGTTCCTGAAGGTGTGAAAATGACCTCTGCAAAGTATGTAGAGTTTCTGACTGACAACTTTCTTCCATGGTATAAAAAGCAGAAACGTGCCTTCAGGAGCAAAGTCATCTTCATGCATGACAATGCACCATCTCATGCTGCAAAGAATACCTATGAGTCATTGGCTGCTATGGGCATAAAAGGAGATAAACTCATGGTGTGGCCACCATCTTCCCCTGACCTCAACCCTATAGAGAACCTTTGGAGTATCATCAAGCAAAATATCTATGAGGGTGGGAGGCAGTTCACATCAAAACAGCAGCTCTGGGAGGCTTCATGCAAAGAAATACAAGAAGAAACTCTCCAAAAACTCACAAGTTCAATGGATGAAAGAATTGTGAAGGTGATATCAAAGAAGGTTTCCTATGTTAACATGTAACTTGGCCTGTTAGGATGTTTTGGAGTTAAGTAGCTTTTTTATTCAGTGAATGTGACCTCCTAATGCTGCAAATTCCACAAATGAGCATTTTCAGTTCTTTAAAACAGATCAAATGTTCAGAAATTCTACTGTGCCTAATAATTTGGAACAGTGCATTTTGAGTTTTTTCCATTTTGGAGATTATACTGTTATCAATAGGAGGTTTCTTCAGTTAAATTCGATGTATACTCTACAGGTGATGACTTTTATTAGACTGACTGTCATTTGCACCGACCACTTAGGAAAATCAGAGAAAAATATCATTTGCATAATAATTTGGAACATAGTGTATATAAAGAGCATAGAACACATGCATCCTCATAATATGTATCACCACTAGTAAAGAATCTTTGGTATATCATATGTAAAATACATATAGAAAACAAGAGAGTAAGGCCCTGTGCACACTTTGCGTTTTTAGATGCGTTTCCGCTGCGTTTTTCAACGTGCGGAAACTCATCCAACCCGTGGCACAGTGCACTACCAATGTAATATAATGGGAACCGCATGTCTGCTGTGCACATGCTGCGGAAAAAAACGCGCGGTTTCGCCGCGTTTTATTTTCCGCAGCATGTCAATTCTTTGTGCGGAACTGCAGCGGTTCGGCGCCCATTTTCTTGCATTGAGTCGGGCACTACCACAGCAAAACCGCAGATCTAAAAAAGATCTGCGGTTTTGCTGCGGGTGAAATGGCTGCAGTTCGGGAGGAGGGAAGTGTGTGGGCGGTGCGTGAGCGTGTATAGTGTGCGGCGCTGTGTGTATGGTCGGTGCGTGGGCGTGTATAGTGTGCAGCGGTGTGTGTGGGCGGCGATTGTGTGCCGGTGTCTGCGTGATCGGTGTGCAGGCCTGTGTGCGTGATCGGTGTATGTGCGGGGTTGTGTGCGAGATCGGTGTGCGGGGCTGTGTGTATGTCTCCGTGTATGCAGGCATCGTCGGATGGGACTACTAGTCCCATCCGGCGATGCCTGCTACAGTGACAGTGACTGACACATTAGCCAATGATGGGACAGTAGTAGTCCCATCATCCGGCTTATGTGCTGAATGTAAAAAAAAAAAAAAAAAAACATACATGACATACAACATATAACATACATGACATACAACATATAACACATACATGTCATACAGAACATGTAACACATACATGTCATACAGAACATATAACACATACATGTCATACAGAACATACAATGACATACAACACATAACATTGAGCACATACTCACCTATTCCCCGACACCATCCATCTGTGTACCGCTCTGCCGCCGGGAGAGAATGACGGCACTACAGTTCATTCTCTCACGGCAATGCTGGGTGAGAAATTTCCCACGCAGCATTGCCATAAAGTGAGACCATGAACTCAGGTAACCTCAGTGATGCACTGCAGGAGCCATTGTCTCCTGTCAGTGCATCACTGGGAGGCCCTACAGAGCAGTGGCATCACCTGATGTCACTGTTCTATAGGGGAGACCGTCGTGGGACACTCGTTATTATTTGGACTGCGTCGGACAGGGAGTATACGGTTGTTTTATTTTTTTACGTTTTATTACAGGAGATCGAGGGCGTCGCTTGGACCTGAGCATATAATAAAGATATGACAACTGTGTTGTGTTTTATTTCATTAAAATAATTTATTCTTATGCGTGTGTTGTTTTTTTAACCCTTTATTAATATAAGATTAATAATGGATAGGCGTCTTATTGACGCCTCTCTATTATTAACCGGGCTTAATATCACCTTACAATAGCAAGGTGATATTAACCCCTTATTACCCCATATCCCACCACTACATGGGGAGTGGGAAGAGAGGGGCTAAGTGCCGGAATTGCCGCATCGTACAGATGCGCCAATTCTGGGGCGGCTGGGTGCTGGTATTTTTAGCCAGGGGGGGCGCCAATATCCATGGCCCCTTCCTAGGCTATGAATATCAGCCCGCAGCTGTCTGCCTAGCCTTTCTGGCTATAAATTATAGGGGGACCCCATGTCATTTTTTTTTGGGGGGTTCCCCTATTTTAATAGCCAGTGAAGGCTAGCTGCGGGCTGATATAGCCTGGGAAGATCCATGGATATTAATCCCTTCCCAGGCTAGAAATATTGGCCCCGGCTGTCAGCTTTCCCCCTCTGGCGCATAAAATTGTACGGGAGCCCACGCCATTTTTTTTCCTATTTTTTTTTTTTTTATTAACTGTTGCGTTATTTTGTGTGTGTGTGCGCGGTGTGTCTTTAACTATTTATGTACCATTTTATCTATCTACCTATATATCTTTCTGTCTATATATCTATCTATATATATTTCTAACTATCTATTATCCATCTATCTATGTATTTTCTATCTATCTAACTACTGGTATCTATTATCTATCTATGGCCGGCGTCACACTGGCGAATGTGATGCGAGTAAGTCGCACGACTTTCTCGCGTCAACACCCGGCACGGCCGCCTGCTCTGGACCCGAGTGTGCGGCTGCATAGAAATACTTACTCGCATCACACTCGCAAGTGTGACGCCGGCCTATCTCTATCTGTGTGTGTGTAATGGAGTGTGGGTTGGACAAATGTAAAAGAGGAGGTTGGACAAGAAATGACATCACAAATCTTTTTTTTTGTTAAACAACATATCTTTATTTAGCTGTCAAAACCGCATACAAAACCGCATGAGAAAAAACGCGTCAAAACCGCGCCTGCGGTTTCTGCTGCAATGTGTGCACAGGCCCTTAGGCTACTTTCACACATCAGGTTTTTACCGTCAGGCATGATCCGGCTATTTTTAGAAAAACCGGATCCGGTAAAATCTACCGCCGGAATCGTTTTTTTTCTCATTGACTTGTATTCGCGCTGGATCGCACCACATGGCCACCCGTTTCTTCCGTTTTTTGCCAGATCCTTCTAAAATTTGAATTCTGGTGTCTGGAAAACACATCTCCAGTAACTTTTTTTGTCTGCGGCAAAAAACCGGACAGCGCCGGATGAGGTGCTTCTGGCTTTTTGCTACAATGGAAGTTAATGGGCTCCGGATTGCGCCGGATCCGGAAAAAGATGGATCCGGTCACCGGATCCGGTTTTTAAGTCTGAGCATGCTCAGATCTAATTGGCCAGCCCCCAGGAAACAGATCATCGTTTGGAAGCATCCCATGGGCGTTTTTAAAAACCGGATCAGTCGTGAAACGGATGGGAAACTGATGAAACGGATCCATTTTTTGCCGGATCCAATAGAAAGATCGGGCGGGAAAAACTGATCCGTTTCATCAGTTTTCCATAATTTACGCCGGATCCTGCCTTGCGGAAAAAACCTGATATGTGAAAGTAGCCTAAGGCTAGATGGTACAAATATCACCTCCTAATGTATCCTGAGCAGTGGCCCAGGTCATAGACAAGGAAAGGAGAAGGGGTATCCTATGAACAGACAGTAAATAGATCAGTAGTTGAGCAAGTACAATACCTAAGTATGGAGCTGGAACAAAGTGTGTGGACAAATGGTGCTTCCTCCCCTCACCCTGATGTACCTTTTGCCGTTGGTTCTTCCAGAGATGTCTGGGTAAGGAGTGACATGATCTTGAAGTCCCCTGGCACCAATGGGAGGAGGTCTGCCCGTGGTGGGGCTGGGGAGAACGATCTGATTGGTCCTCCGGACAATATCAGCACTGTAGTGCAGCAGGGTTGGTGCAGTTTGACAGACAGGAAATGGCCACAGGAAAGTTTAATGTTCAGCGTACTCACAAATGGAAAACAAATGGTATCCTCCGGATCGCAGCCGGGAAACAAGACAGTCTGTATCTGAGACCGGTCGCCATGGGCAACTGCAGGTGTGCCAGGCCTTTTGGCGCAGTGTTACTTCACACAAGCTGAAGCTTTACAGAGCTATCTGCTCTGCAGTTTTTCAAACCAAGACTGACACATCCAACCCTTTACTGCAGGGTTTTTAAATGAAATATGTGACCATGGGCCACTTGTAAGACCCGGCCTGTAGTAAGTGGACCTCCCCACTGCCATCCTGTAGTCCGCTCCAAAAATAAATGCCAGGTTTTCTTAAATCTGTCTTGAGCAAATAGATTGCCCAAGAGCAAACTTACTTTTATTTTGCACTGCAATCACAGCTATGCCTGTAACCGCAATGCACTCCAGCGGCCTCAATATGTTTCTGTGTGCATCCTTTGGGACACATAGCGACCCTCATATATAACACCTGTCCCTGCCTCACATACCCCCCGTTCAAACTTGTGGGGCTGAACGCTTGTCACCATACAGCGGGCCCTTGACAGGGCATCTGCATTTCCCTACGACTTCGCCCGATGTTCCACGGTGAAATTAAAGTTCTGCAGAGAGAGAAACCGTCTGGTGACCCGAGCATTCTTCTCCTTGGCATTTCTCATCCATACCAAGGGTGAATGATCTGTCACCAAGTGAGACGGTCAACCGAGTAAATAGTGTAGGGATTCCAAGGCCCATTTAATGGCGAGGCACCTTTTCCCCACTACGCTATAATTTTTCTCAGCCGGGGTGTTTCCTACTTAGGCAGGTGGCCGGATGTTCCTCTCCGTTCACCTCCTGCGACAGAAACGCTCTTAGGCCCACCTTAGAGGCATCTGTACTATGAACGTTTTCCTGAAGCTGGGGCTGATGAGGACCGGCTATGCACCCAACGCCGACTTCAGAGACTGGAATGCTTCCTCCGCTTGAGGATTCCACCAGACCATAACAGAGTTCTTACCTTTTAACAAGTAGTTTAGGGGTGCTGATCTCCCAGCAAAATTGGGTATAAACCGGCAGTAGTTCTCAATGATGCCGAGGAATGCCCTCACCTGCTTTGTACTTAGTGGCTTGGGCCAGTTTTGGATGGCCTCAATCTTATTTATTTGGGGTTTTATAACCCCGTGGCCAATCACGTATCCTATGTACCGTGCTTCCGTGAGTCCTGTTGCACATTTTTGGGGTTTGCTATTAACCCCGCGATTCTGAGAGAATCCAGCACTGCTTGTACCTGAGATAGGTGGGTATCCCAGTTGGTATGCCGACGTGTACTTCCAATGAGGCTCTAACACTATGTCCATCAGCCTCTGGAATGTGGCTGGAGCCCCATGTAATCCAAAAGGCAAGACAACATAGAGAAAGAGACCCTCTGGCGTTATAAAAGTGATCTTTTCTTTTGCCGATTTTGTCAATAGGACCTTCCAGCAACCTTTGGTGAGATCGAGCGTGATGAAGTACTGTGTCTCCCCCTGTCTCTCCATTAGCTCGTCCACCCGGGTCATGAGATAGAGGTCAAATTTTGACACCTCATTTAATTTTCTAAAGTCATTACAAAAGCGTAATGACCCGTCTGGCTTTGGAATTCGCACTGTGGGGCTAGCTCACTCACTCCGGGACTCCTCAATGACTCCCAACTGAAGCATTTCTTCACTTCGGCCGCGTTGGCTTGCCTCCAGGCTTCTGGCTTTTGGTACGGTTTCATTCGTACCCTTACCCAGGGCTCGGTAACAGTGTCGTGCTGGATCACCGAGGTCCGCTCCGGCAGCTCTGAGAATACAACCCTATTCTGTTGCACTAGAACCCGAGCCTCACGTCTCTGCTGTTTGGTGAGAGCATCTTTTATTTTAACCTGACCCTCGGCCGTGCCCTTGTCCATTGCCAGAGGTTTCTCCATTGGTAAGACCGTAGTCGCCTCTATGACCAAACATTCCCGGTTCTTCCAGGATTTTAGCAGGTTTACATGTACGGGTTTCCTCTTGCCAGACTAGTACACTCTATAATTTACTTCTCCCACCTTCCCCCGTATCTCATATGGCCCTTGCCACTTGGCCATGAGTTTATTCTCCGTGGTGGGCACTAATACCAACACATGATACCCTTCTTTAAAGGAACTGACCATGGCTCTTTTATTATATGTGCGGCTCTGCGTGGCCTTTGGCATCTATTCGATGCTCTTTTACTCTAGGCCTGACTGCTGCAATGCGGTCCTGCATGCTTGCCACAATCTCGATCACACTCCGATGTGGAGTTGGCTCCTGTTCCCATGTCTCCTTAGCTACGTCGAGCAGTCCCCTTGGATGCCTGCCATGCAATAGCTCAAAGGATGATAAACCTGTGGACACTGTGGTACCTTGCCGATAACGAACATTAGATAAGGCAATAACAATGTCCCAGTCTCTCCCATCCTTGAAGACTACATTTTTAAGCATGGATTTAAGGGTCTTATTAAATCTGTCTACTAACCTGTCGGTTTGTGGGTGGTACACCGATGTGCGTAGCTGTTTGATCCAGTGCAGCTTACATAGCTTCTTGGTCACCTTGGACATAAAAGGAGTCCCCTGATCTGTGAGGATCTCCTTTGGTAGCCCAAGACGACAAAGCGTGTCAAACAGCTCGCGGGCTATTAGTTTTGCTGAGGTGTGGCGGAGAGGTATCACCTATGGGTACCGTGTGGCGTAGTCCACCATGACCAAAATATGTTGATGGCCAAAGTCGGACTTCACTATAGGCCCCACTAGATCCATTGCTATCCGCTCAAATGGTACCTCTATGATGGGCAGAGGTACCAATGGATTCTGATAGTTTGCAGTGGGTGAGGTTAGTTGGCATTCTGGACACGTGGCAGTACCTTTGGACCTCCACGTAAATCCCAGGCCAAAAAAACTGGGGAAGTATGCGCTCCTGCGTCTTTTTGGCCCAAATGCCCTCTCAGCATGTGGGTGTGAGCCATTTCAAGCACCGCTCGACGGTAGGATTGGGGCACTACCAGCTGTTCCACCACCTCATCCTGGATTTTATCCACTCTGTATAACAAATCCTGGTGGATAGCCATGCGGGGAAAAACTGCCTCAGCACCAGATTGCTGAGCCACTCCATTAATCTCTATCACCCTTTCCTGTGCCCCGACCAGAGTGGGATCCTGAAGCTGAGCTGTCCCGAACTTACCAAGGAACACTTCCAGCTCAGGGATCAGTGGGGTCTCCTCGACCTCTCCTGCCAATACACCTAGGGGAAACCTATCAGGGTTACACTCTGTCCCTAGGTTGGCGAACCCCTACAGCAGGTATCCCTGACTGTGGATCTTCGAGTTCCTTCCCGGAATAACATTTACTTTGGGAGAGTTAACCCTGGTCTCCCACAGGGACCAGAATAGGGGCAAGTCTCTTCCCTACACAGTACCATATGGAAGGATCTTCACCACTCCCACCACATGTTTTATTTCTCCACACGGTGTGGAAAATTTAACCTCCACGGTTGGGTACTCTGAGTTCCCCATGTATACAGACCACCCCCACTTTCTGTCGATTGGAGTTGTCCCCGGTAACAAGGGAACCATGAACCAGAGTCACTAAGCTCCCCGAGTCCAAGAGAGCCTCAGTTTTGTACCTGTTGACAAGTACTTGGCACAGTTGGTGTTCGCTGCTGGCAGTGCCTGTAGAGGTGGTGCAGACTGGCTGGGCATACATAGACATATTGCAAGTATACCCGCAGTCCATGGGTTCAACGGTCAGGGGGCAGTTGGCAGCCACATGTCTGGGCGTTTAGTACCACCAATACATAATAGCTGCGGCACGACTAGACCTTGGGGTCGTTTTAGTCTCTTGTCACTCTCATTTCAGGTTACCCCCTCATTACGGGCTTGGTCCTGGTTGGCCCCAGCAGAGGGTCAAGGACCTTTCCCAAGCTCCTAGACAGCTGAAGTGGAGCAGTGTCCCTTATAAATTCCTGAGTGGCTGTATACCACTCAACTGGTCCAACCACCTGGTCCAGAGTGCGAGGGTCCGCTTGTCCCACCCAACAATGTATGGCTGCTGGCAGAGCCCTCACCAGCCGATTTACCACCACCCTCTCTAACATTTGAAAAGGGATTAAGGTCTTGGGCTGAAAACAATTTTCTTACCCGCTGCAGCAAGTCATATACTTGAGACCTGGCGGGATGAGACTCAACTTGTACACCCGCTGAGCCCGCACATATGTACTAACCAACAGTCGGACACAGATCTCACCTCTTAGATTCTGATAGTCCAGGGCATCCTCCCGACTGAGGTCCAAGTAAGCCTTCTGGGCATCTCCCATCAGGAAGGAGACCACCACTTCAGCCCACTGGGACAATGACAATCTCTCCCGCTCGGCTGTGCGCTTAAACGCAGTGAGGAATGCCTCCAAATCATCCTCAGGACTCATCTCCCTCAAGGCTGACAGTACTTTATACCGTGCTTCCGAATGGACCGCGGTCGGTGGATGTCTCTCGCAGAGCCCAAATCTATTGCAGAATCAAATTGTTGGTTTTGCTGCTGCTGCTGAAACTCCTGCAACTTCTGCTGTTGTGCTTGAGAGAGGGACAACTGTCTTAGTATTTCCTCCATCTTGTCAGCAGGCTTGGGCTGCAGCGTTGTAGGCCTAATTACCGACATGCAGCATGCTTTGGGTTATTCCTGAGTTCACACTGCCCGCATTCTCCAACCATATGTAAGTGCAGCAGGGTTGGTGCAGTGTGACAGACAGACAAAGACCACAGGAAAGCTCAAATCAAAGTCTCTCTAATGTTTTGCGTTCTCAAAAACAAAAAACAAATGGTATCCTCCGGATCACAGCCGGGAAACAAGACAGTTCATATCTGAGACCGGTTGCCATAGGTAACTGCACCATCGTGTACGCTGAGGGGTGCCAGGCCTTTTGGCTCCGTGTTACTTCACACATGCTGAAGCTTTGCAGAACCACTTGCTCTGCAGTTTGCAAACCAAGACTGACACATTCAGCCCTTTGGTGCAGAGTTTTTAAATGAAATCTGTGGCCATAGGCCACTTGTAAGACCTGGCCTGGAGGAAGCGGACGGCCCCACTACCATCCTGTAGTCAGCTGCAAAAATAAATGCCCATGCCAGGTTTTCTTAAATCTGCCTTGGGCAAATAGCTTGCCCAAGACCAAGCTTACTTTTATTTTGCACTGCAATCACATCTATGCCTGTGACTGCAATGCACTCCAGCGGCCTCAATACTCTTCTGTGCACATCCTGTGGGACACCTAGCGACCCTCGCATATAAGACCTGTCGCTGCCTCACAGCGCATAGAACTCCTGGCACTTCCCTGATGAACGTCACTTCCGGGAATGCACTCTGTTGTGAACGTGTTGGAGACGACTTCGGAGCTGAAGCTCCCTCTAGTGGTTGCTGAGGGTATTGAACCTATGTTGAACAGCAAAAATCCACCACCTGCAACTGATGATTGGTTATCAGGTGGGACGGACTGGCCTGATATAAGTGAGCTGACCTCCCATGGTCCTTGCCGGTGATCAATTGTTCTTCCTGGTCTAGGTTGGAATTCAGCTTGCTTTTCTGCTGTCTCCTGCTTGCATTCAGATAAGTCACTTTCAGTTTTTTTTTTACTGTGGTTTGATTTTTCCTTGTTTCTTGTTGCATTGCTTTTTGAGTTCAGCCAGGTCCCCTTTGGGGGGCTTGGGCTGGTCTCCGTTCTCTTTTTGTATTTGTTCATTTGCTCAGTTCTTGTGATATTTTACTGCTGGGTAGCTACATGTCCACACCAGAGATCTGATATAGGTGGTCGAGACCGTGTGGTCTCAGCATTTTTGGAATCCGAAGTGTTGGAGTCTTTCCTAGGGCTTTTCTGGGTTGCAGACAGTATTTTCTCCTGTGCTGTCCTATCTAGACAGTTTTGGGCCCCAGCGTTTGCTCAATCTATTTTCTGTCTGTGTTCGTGTTTTCATCTTGTCTAACCGCCATTATATGTTTGGGGGCTTCCTATTCTTTTGGGGCTCTACTCCGGGGCAGTTAGCTTTCCTCTTTCCATCTTCAGGGATAGCTATCTCTCCGGCTGTTACGAGGCGTCTAGGGCACCGTAGGAACGTCCCACGGCTGCTTCTAGTTGTGCGGTTAGTTTAGGGGTCTACAACCTATTAGTTTCCAACCTCTCTGGTGTTTGGCTGCCTATACGATTTTTTGCTGTTGCCTCCTCAGCTACCAAAACATAACAGCGCTCCCTGAACGCACGCTGGAACGCATCTGGTCCACAAATGGAGGGCTCCCAGAAGCGTACGGGGTTGAAAGGATGGCACATGCACAGAGTCTGGCGCCAATCTGGGCTATATACATAACGTAAAGGGGCTGATGTAACACCCGCATCTCTGCCTGCAGTCCCTCTCTTCCTGCAGAGACACCAGCATACTCACCGTCGAGGCTCCTGTCCTGCTTCTTCCAAGTCTGCTGCTGCCCGGGGTGCGTGCACTCCTAGCAGGCTTCCAGGCACTGTGCTTAGGGCGCACGTGCTCACACTTCCTCTTTCTTAAAGGGACTGTGTGCATTCCTCTAATGTGTCCCCAGCCAGTACCTGGAGGTCACTTACTATTTTTCGCGTCTCCTCCAATATAGAGGTGCCTGTGCAATGTTGTTTGTTCCTAACACTCTTGTCAGTTCTCAGGACCCAGTGTTTGCATTTAGTTTGCTGCACACGCCAGTGCTTACCTCAGCGGCAGCTGAGCCAACCACACCCGCTAGTGCTCACCTCAATGGCAGCTGAGCCAGTCTCACCGCCAATGCTCACTTCAACAGCAGCCGAGCCTGCTGCATCCGCCTGAGCTCATCTCTCCATCAGCCTGTCCTGTCTGCACCTGCAGTTAATGTCATCTTCTCTGCCTGTCTGCATCTGTTGGACATTCCTCCGGGCCATCCCAGCTACCTGTTCCTAGGGGTCAGCTGCCATCCACCCAAGGTCAGTCCTGGAGTAGCACCTTGACCACCTCCCTTGTCTGTCTTCGGATCTCTGTATCGTTAGCTGCTGCGTATCCGAGGTCAGATTGGGTGAGGCTCCTAGTCACTCCCCTCCAGGTCTTCCTTGGGTTTTGGCGCAGTGGTTCCACCACCCAGTCCGTTACAGCTGAAATCAATAACACAGACTCTGTGAACTATGCGCGGGTGTTTAAAGGGAAATCGTTACAACAATGCCGAGGATGAATATGAAGTATGGTTTAGATAAAATAACCCTGTAAAATAAAAGAAATGTCTCAATGTAAAAGAATGAGTTACTATTCCCAATAGCATGATTAATAAGTACAAGAAATCATATAGTGCATAGGGATGATTGTGAGACGTATTGCTGGCAAGGTGAAATTGTGATAATAAAACAGCTACTGATAAGTGCACAAGTGAATCATGTATCTTTATTAACAAGTATAATAATTAAAATAGATATTAGTGCATAAATATGATAAAATAAAGTGCAAATATAGCATAATTAAAGAAGACTGATAATAGGGTATGTGAAGATTTGTTGGATAACAAAATATGCAATTATAATCAAACAGAAGATAGTTTTACACTTTAAAGGGTGAACCGTGAGAAGTTCCAATACACTGGGAGAGTAAAACATTCACTTGTGCACTTTTCAATAGCTGTTTTATTATCACAATTTCACCTGCTAGCATAGAAAAATATTTAGAATTGAGAGTCCTCAGTGGTTGATACCTTTTAATGGCTAACTGAAAAGATGGTAACAAATTGCAAGCTTTCGAGACTACTCAGGTCTCTTCTTCAGGCAAAGACTAATACAAAATCTGAAGAATCACATATTTATACACAACACAGCACAGAAATAACGCAATAGATAAGACAAGTGACGTGAGGCAGAACTGTCATTATGGGAGATAGAGATGAACATAAATATTGGAACAGTTCATAGATAAGGAGTGTGAAAGTTTTATTGCCCTCTGATTGAGGTCTGGTAATGTTTATTGATGCCCCCACAAGGTTCTTTGGAGCAAATTCCTTAATAGATATAGAAAGACATAATCCATTCCTGCACTGAGAGTGTCAAAGGTCATCATGAGTTTATATTCGGAGACTCTCCTGTGTCTCTGAGAAGTGAAATTACTTTTCAGTACCAGTAATTTCATGTGCGTGGTGCTGTGATCAGGCATACAAAAATGTTTTGCCACAGGGAGATCCATTCTTTTTTCTCTTATTGTGTGGCGATGAGAATTCATCCTTGTTCTCAGTTTTTGCCCGGTCTCTCCCACATACAGACCCCCAGTTGGACATTTAGTACATATAATTAGGTACACCACATTAGATGTGATGCAACTGAAAGTACCTGGGTTCTTGTAGTCCTGTTGTGAGTTGGGGATCTTTATCTTGTCCGTGGTCATTATAAATGGACAGGTTTTACATTTTTTCTTTTTGCAAGGAAAGATGAGTTTATATTCAGAGACTCTCCTGTTAGCATATATATGCATGTATATGTGTGTATAGCAATTCAATTAAATTAAAAGAAATTCTCACTATCATCCCTATGCACTATATAATTTCTTTCACTTATTAATAATGCCATTGGGGACAATAACTCACTCTTTTACATTGAGCCATATCTCTTATTATTTTATAGGGTTACTTTATGTAAGCCATATGTCATATTCATCCTATTCGGTTATCGTATGTATGTATATGCGTATGTATGTGCGTATGTATGTTTGTGCGTATGTATGTTTGTGTGTATGTGTGTGTGTGCTTATCAATTCAATTCAAAGAAGCTTTATTGGCAGGACCCAATAAACATTAGTTTTGCCAAAGCACATGTACAGTAGGGAATTGACAGTAGGGACTGTGAGGATAATGGGTGGGGACTGTTGGAACGATGGATGGGGCACAGGAGGGCTAGGGAAGTCCATGGCATATCATGTTTCTTTCTCGCAACCTATGCCATGCGCTCATATACTGCGTTGCTACATTATACAATTGGGTTTAATATATAAACCATTTTATATCATGAGGTATATTTATTTAGATTTATTTTAAGTCTTACATACACTTTTTATAGTACATTACCTTATATTGGTCAGAAGCTTTAGCTAATACAGTGTGGCTTGTGTGAATTTTTTATAGTATATACAGTAGTGTTCAAAATAATAGCAGTGTGTCCGAAAACATGAGTTAATCACAAAATCTTTATACTAGTTTTTATTTCCATGCATTGAGAACATTGCACACTGTTTTCTAATTCAAAACATGCAGAGAAATGTATATAATTTTTAACTACCGTATTTTACAGAAAATAACAAATAACATTGGGCTGTTCTAAAAAATAGCAGTATCTAAATTTGTCTTCACAAACTCACAATATGTCCTATTTTTTATGACGATTTAGCATTCCTGTGAATCACTAACCTACTGTAATATTTAGTTGTATACTCACAGTTTTTAGAACTGCTTCACATCTATGTTGCATAGAGTCAACCAACTTGTGGCACCTGTCAACTGTTATTTCAGCCCAGGATGCTTAGACTACATCCCACAGTTTTGTGGCATTTGTTGACTTTGCCTCAGAAATGGAATTTTTGATGTCACCCCACGAGTGTTCTATCGGATTAAAGTCTGGGGTTTGGGCTGGACACTTCATAACCTCAATTGTTGAACTGGAACACATTTTTATTGTTTACTGGTGTGTTTAGGGTCATTGCCCAGTTGAAACACCCATTCAAAGGGCATATCATCTTTAGAGTAAGGCAACATGACCTCTTCAAGTATTTTAATATATGCAAACTGGTCCATGATCCTTGGCATGCTGTTAATAGGTCCGGCACTGAGCACCTAAAACAGGGCGATGTATTGGTGCGGTTTGTGTGGCTGTAATACTTGATTAGTAAAGCACGGCAGCACGGTGGCTCAGTGGATAGCACTGCAGCCTTGCAGCACTGGGGTCCTGGGTTCAACCCCCACCAAGGACAACATCTGCAAGGAGTTTGTATGTTCTCCCCGTGTTTGCGTGGGTTTCCTCCGGGTACTCCGGTTTCATCCTACATTCCAAAGACATACTGATAGGGTACTTAGAATGGGGACAGTGCCAATAATGTCTGTAAAGTGCTGTGGAATTAATGGCGCTATATAAGTAAAATAAAAATAAAAATTGTGACACTTTTATTTATATTTATATTAATTTTAGACTCCCATATAAAATGTACTCCAATAAATTAAAAAAAAAACAAGAATACATTTATTAATGATACACACAAGACAAATTAGATAAAAATATATAAATACAGAAATAAGGAAGTTGATGTATGGGCCATATAATTAAGTATAGTGTGATTGGAATACCAGTTCTGGTCACTAGACGGAAGAATGCTTATGATATAGTGGTGGATTGGGAGACAGATGAAAGAAACTTCACTCACCTCTGCTGTTCTGTGCAGGGCTACACACTCGTCACCATCTAGAGATCTACTCTTAATAGCTGTTTGCTACCCCTTGTGCTCATGCACCAAACTGTCAGACAGCCGCGTGCCACACATCACGGCCTGTGAGCCACAGAATAAGAGGAGGTGATGCCATTTTGTCTTCTTCCTTTCTAAGATTTGTTATATAGTTCTTTCTTTTTGCAGAATAAATAAAAAATAGAATGAAAGAGAAGGAGATGATTAAAGGACAAATACCGTATATACTCGTGTATAAGCCGACCCGTGTATAAGCCGACCCCCCTAATTTTGCCACAAAAAACTGGGAAAACTTATTGACTCGTGTATAAGCCGGGTGTATAAACTGCCCTCCTGCTCTGTGCTGCCCCCGTCCTGCTCCTTGCTCCCCCATCCAGCTCTGTGCTCCCCCATTCTCCTCTGTACTCCCCCTCCTGCTCCGTCCTCCGCTGTGCTCCCCCATTCCTTCTCCGTCCTCCTGTGCACCCCCGTCCTGCTCCGTGCTCCTCTGTGCCCTCCATCCTCTCCCCCCGTCCTGCTCCGTGCTCCTCTGTGCCCTCCATCCTCCCCCGTCCTGCTCCGTGCTCATTGTCCTCCTCCATGCTTCCCCCATCCTCCGTTCTCCCCCCCGTCCTCCTCCATGCTTCCCCGGTCCTCCGTTCTCCCCCCGTCCTCCTCCATGCTTCCCCGTCCACCGTTCTCCCCCCGTCCTGCTCAATGCTTCCCCGTCCCCCCCCCGTCCTCCATGCTTCCCCGTCCACCGTTTCTCCCCCCCGTCCTGCTCCGTGCTCCTTGTCCTCTCCTCCATCATACTCACCCTCCCCGTGCCATCGCTGAACGTCCCTGCAATCCTGCGTTCTCCCCAGCTTCCTGCAGCTCTCCAGCGCTGAGCGGTGACGTAATACCGCTCATTAAGGCCATGAATATGGACGCCACGCCTATGGGAGTGGCGTCGCGTCCATATTACATGACCTTAATGAGCGGGTATTACGTCACCGCTCAGCGCTGGAGAGCTGCAGGAAGCCGGGGAGAACGCAGGATTGCAGGGACCCTCAGCGATGGCACGGGGAGGGGTGAGTATGATGTCCAGCCACCGGCTCCTGCCGCGACATCCCCTCCCCCGCTGGTTTCTGCCCTATGACTCGTGTATAAGCCGAGGGGGCATTTTCAGCACGAAAAAAGGTGCTGAAAATCTCGGCTTATACACAAGTATATACGGTAGATGGGATGCTCTTTTGTTTTATAATTGTGTTCCTTTAATAAAAAAAAATTCCAAACCATTTTTATGTTTTTTAAATAACATTATTATACTCAAATCTCATGAATCTCTCTTCCCATTCTTGTGGTTTTGATTTTAGTTTTTAGGCTATATTTATAATTACTCTGTGACACAAAGCAAAAATGGTGTTTAATTTAGAAAAAATGTATATATATGGAAAAAAAAGATCTGAAAATGTTCTTCACATGACAGGTTGTATCAACCCTTCATTGCCAGGAGGGAGCAGTGAAAGCGCAAGAATCTCTAGTATGTTAGTGATGAGCGGAGGTGAAGGATACATAAACTTCAAGATCGGTATGTATAAATGGTGATTGACTGACGATGATCTCCACCATTTTTTATGCTTATTTTTACTCTTTAATATAGGTGATGAAAATGGAGACACAGAGGAAGGTTATGGAGAACTTCTGCAAACAAACCCAAGATACAGAAAATCTGAAAGAAGCCATCTCATTGTTTGGCAGATACAAAGTCCATGATAGAAGATCATTTCATGACATTAAAATACATTGACAAAACTGACTTGAGATGTAAAATTTGAACGTTTGTATTGGGGGTTTGTTTGGTAACTTTTTACTGTAGCTGCAATGCATCTGCCTTAATGTACAACCTGACATTCTGGATCTTGTGCAATTTATATCTTTGGGTTAAACTATAGTTGTGTTGTGGATATTATTTATTTGCTATTGTCTACTGGACATGTCATTAAGTGATTCATCCTGATATTCTTTCATTCTTTGTATATTTTTGAGCTGGAGCAAATGAATGTGGCAAGTCTCTAGCACAACCACCTATGGCTTTACTTTTAAAAATTTCAAGGCGTACTATGATATAGGTGCAGTCAGCAGCCACAATGATGGAACATTGCTAGTATTATTGGGTACCTTATCTTGCGACCCCCAAGTGACTGTAGCCTTTCTTGAGCAGACTATTGTATTTAATGAGCCAGTAGGGTGGCCTCAAGAGGTCAGAGAGGATCACAGAGTGTGCACCCTCACTAACAAGATATTGATGGCATATCCTAGCAATGTGGTGTTGGTGTTTGTGCTGAGAAAAGCCTAGGGGATTTGTCAGCAAGTTTTTCTATGTAATCTGAGAGCGTCATGATGTGGCTGAGGCCCTGATTCCAACGATGGATCACTTAATAGATTGTCTGCTGTTTCAATACAATCAGTGTTTTATCAGCAAGAAATTATCACTGCAGGACAAACTGCCTCAAGCCTCCTGGTACTCCTGCTTAGTGTAACCACGGTTCCACCACTGGCTAGCTGCTTGCTGTCATATACAGTGTACACAGAAATCTACCAATCAGTGGTGTAACCGGGTTTATACAGGGCTCAGCATTTAACGCACTGCTACAGAAGACTGTGATTTTATCACAACTGCTACGCCCAGTAAACTAAGTGATACATCGCTGGAATCAGGGTTTCAGTCCCTAACTTGTGCTGCTCTCAGATGATATAGCAAAAACCTGTCACAAATTCCCTTTAAACATTGTAACACTGTATAAAAAAGGCAGTGTATGCTTGTGTGAGTTTGCTGCATTGTCCTCTTCAGATCCTGGTTGCATTAATTGTTTACATGATTGTAACTGAAGATTGTATTCGTTCTCAGGGTTTATTGATGTAATACTGTAAAAGGGTTGATCACTGTTAAATATCATGTTCGTCACACCGATCAAAACTATTTTCCATTTATTTGCCCTGAAAAGGCCCAGTGATGAGTTAAGACCAGCTGTGTTCAATGTGCATAGCAACGTACATGCTGATGTAAAGAGCCAAGTGCTGCCGCTTTTGCATGCAGGCACTCTTCTCGCACTTCAGCTAATGGAAATCCCAAGCAGAGCAGCAAGTTAGTCAATTGAAGAGTTATTCCCAAGATCATAAGTTATCTCTTATTCATAGGATAACTTGGTGATACCAGATGTTGAACTGCTGGGAACCCCAGCGATCCAGAGAACAAGGCTCTGACTCTGCAGAGCCCAGTCTTGAATAGAGTGGAGGTGCTCATGTTCGACCTGCTCTCAGGTCCGTCTATGGGGCTGATGGGAAAAAACAGTTGAGCAATTTCTGGATTGTAGGGATCTGCAGCCCCTATTAAAAGGGGATAACTTATAACTTGGCAATAACCCTTTAATTTGGGCATAAAATAGCTGTTACTTTAATCATGTTTTTAACAGCATATGAATGTCAAATATTTTTTTGATCTCTGCAGTGTATGTAATATTTATTGGTGATCAATGTCCTTCATTCTCTACCAGCACATGTCAAGCAGGCAACTTGTGGGGTATGTGATCAGTAACTGACCATCCATGAAAACACACACTGGACATTAAAGGAGTTGAACAATAAAAACACATTAACACCTATCCACATGATGGGTTATAATTTTTCGATAATAAGGGTCCGACTGCTGGGACCATCACTGATCATCAGAATGGGGAGTTTTTATCCATTTTCGGAAAGAGCAGCAGTGAGCATGCTTGACCTGCACTCCACAAATTCCCTGCTGCGCTCTGCTTTTTACGTCAGCCCCCATAGAGAATGAATGGAGCGGTGTTCAGGCAGCCTGCAACTGTGTTTTGTACCTGACATAAAAATTCCCCTTTCTGCTGACCTGTACAGGTTTCAAGCAGTAAGACAAGTTTTAACTGGACAATCTCTTTAATCCTCAGCAGTCTGCTGCTTCTCAGGTTTACTATGCCTTTTGTAAATTGTAATTTCTGGTATTCTTTGTTAGCTGAACAGTATTCAATAGACACATGATTGACAGATTATTATGGGAGAGATTTATCAAGCTAAGTGTGCTACAAAGGTTTGCTATGGCTAAAAATTAGAAAGTAAATTGATAAATGTCTACTGTGTGTTTGATTGGTTCATGCTTGTTCATAACTGTACAGGGGAAGACATCTTGCCTGCTTGTCTTTGCTCAGCACAGTTCTTTGATTGGCTGATAGTAAATTGGCCACCAGTGATTGTATGGAATATTCAATGAGAAATCAAACATTATCAAATCCAAAAATTGTTAAATAAAACAGAAAAAGGATGGCGCCTCTTGTAATACGATTTGACAAATTAGTATACGAAGTAAAGGTACCCAACGAGGGGGTGCTCACATATTAACTGTTGTTGAAAAGCGTCTCACTTTGTAAGGCTGGGTTCACACTTGCGTACCAGGGCTCTGCGGATGGCTGCATACTTCCTCCCTAAAGCTCCGTCCACTTCCACACTTCTTCCGTTTAGGTCCGCCTACTTCTGCATGTGTCCTGCCTACCTATCTTTAACATTGGGTACGCAGGACATGCTGATGTGTCGTTTTGACGCGCCCGCATACATCCACATGTCCCGCGTACCCAATGTAAAAGATAGGTACACAGGATGCATGCAGAAGTAGGCATCCCTAAACGGAAGAAGTGTGGGAGTGGGTTGAACTTCAGAGAGTAAGTATGCAGCCGTCTGCAGAGCCCCAGTATGCAAGTGTGAACCCAGCCTAACAGGGTAGGAGGGACAGTAGTGATTGTTGATGTCTATTGTCTCTTGGCGAAACTTCCTATCTCCAGAGGAGCTTCGGATTATTCACCAAACAAGTACGTAACTAGTAGAAAAAAGACCCTAGATTGGAGCGATCAGTCCAAAAAAATGTAGTATCAATCCAAAAGTAGAGGAAAACGCTATTTTATTCATACAGCGTCTCAAACTGTTTCAGGGATTTGCTCCCCTTCATCAGACCAACACACAAGGCATTTACAGAAGTGTGTACAGCCACCTTATACAATGGGGAAAAATACGTATTTGATACACTGCCCATTTTGCAAGTTTTCCCACCTATAAAGAATGGAGAGGTCTGTAATTTGTAGTGTAGGTACACTTTAACTGTGAGGGACTGAATCTAAAAAAAAAACCCAAAAAAGAAAAATCAGGCTAGTTTCACACTAGCGTTGCACTGACCTGCGTCGGTCAGCGCACAGCCGCCGCTAAGCTCCGCCCTCGGCTGCGCCTCCTCCCGATCGCTCCGCCTATGGGCGCATAACGCTGCATGCATCCTGCGCACCCTATCTTTAGCATTGGGTTCGCAGGCCATGCGCAGGTCGTGCACAGGCATGCGTTTTCCGGCGCATGCGTCCTTTTGACGGTGTGCCCATCGCACTGTGTTGCATTTTGGTGCGCTCGGCGCACCGTCAAAAGGACGCATGCGCCGGCAAACGCATACCTGCGCACGGCCTGCGTACCCAATGCTAAAGATAGGGTACTGCAGCATATAAAAACAAGGTGTAAATAAGAAACCAAATACAGGATATAATAAAAAGATATATCTTTATTCGTATATAGAAAAATATATAGGAATCTAAAATTTAGCAATATAAACCAGTTAGCCATGAGATGGCGCCACAGATAAGTATTCAGGACATGTACACAACCAAAAGAATGAATCAATACAAAAAATGTGCAAAATAAACAATTATGAGTGCCACCAATATCAAAGTTAAAACAACCAAATCACATATAATCATATAAAGTGCAAATGAGCAAATGCAAATGAACGCAAATGTGCAAAAAATGCAAGATAGCAGTGAAGGTTAGTACCTGCAATGTGCTGTGGCGCCAGCCGTCCCTACGTACATTTCGGTAATAATTGCCTTCTTCCAGGGGAGCCTCCTGGAAGAAGGCAATTAGTGCCAAAACGTACGTAGGGACGGCTGGCGCCACAGCACATTGCAGGTACTAACCTTCACTGCTATCTTGCATTTTTTGCACATTTGCGTTCATTTGCATTTGCTCATTTGCACTTTATATGATTATATGTGATTTGGTTGTTTTAACTTTGATATTGGTTGCACTCATAATTGTTTATTTTGCACATTTTTTGTACTGATTCATTCTTTTGGTTGTGTACATGTGCTGAATACTTATCTGTGGCGCCATCTCATGGCTAACTCTGGTTTATATTGCTAAATTTTAGATTCCTATATATTTTTCTATATACTAATAAAGATATATCTTTTTATTATATCCTGTATTTGTTTTTTTTTATTTACACCTTGTTTTTATATGCTGCGGTTTTAATATGGTATAGAACCATTTTTTGTCCGATATTTTTATTTGTAATTTTATACTTCACAATTGTATGCTTTTCTTTTTGTTTCTAAAGATAGGGCACGCAGGTCGCATGCAGCGTCATGCGCCCATAGGCGGAGCGATCGGGAGGAGGCATGGCCAGGGGCGGAGCTTAGCGAGGGCCATGCGCTGACCAAATTTAAATTGCATTTTATTGCATGAAATAAATTTGATCACCTACCAACAAGCAATAATTCTGGCACACACAGACTTGATAGTTTTTCTGTTTGAATCTCTCTTACTCTACACTCATTACCTGTATTAATTGCACTTGTTTGAGCTCGTTACCTGTACAAAAGACACCTGTCTACATACTCAATCACACTCCCAACTCTCCTCCATGGCAATTACCACAGAGCTGTCTGAGGACACCAGGGGCAAAATTTTAAACTTTCACAAGGCTGAGATGGTCTGCCGGACAAAATAGGCAAGCAGCTTGATGAGAAGTCAACAACTGTTGGCACCATTATTAGACAATGGAAGAAACACAAGATAACTATCAATCTTTCTCGGTCTGGTGCTCTGTGCAAAAATATGTAAAAAATCATACAATGGGATTTTCTGGATTTTTTTTTAAAGATTTTGTCTCTCACAGTTGAGGTGTAGCTATGATAAAAATTACAGATCTCTCCATTCTTTGTAGGCAGGAGAACTTTCAAAATTGACAGTCTATCAAATACTTATTTTCCCCACTGTTTATGCAAATGGTGAGAAAAATTAATTGGATGGGATAATGCTACCAGAGGGTGACTTTCACCACTATTTCTCGATAAATACATAAAATTCCAATCCAAGTCATGTAAACTTAATCTATATAGTAATTAAAAATATGATTGTCAAAAGTGTTGTATGTCTGCCTAAATATGAAAATTAATGTCTGCTGGCTAGAGCATAACTAGGACATAGTGATAGACTGTCTGCTATGCTTGCCGGTGTCACCATGGGAGGAAATCTAAGTGCATACAGGTAAGAGATCAATAAAAGCTTGTGCAGCTCCTCCTTAATCACTTATTAGCCCAAAAAAACTAAAACTTTCTCCAGTTTACTTACCCTGATCTGGCCAATAGGAGAACTACGTCGTTGGTGATAACTGCTCCTTTAGATTTCTAAAGTTCACAAGTCCATAATCATACAAAGGCATACAAAGGCTTGTTTGTTTGTTTTTTCTTGGCAATGAGTTGTTTTTTCAACAGAATCATTTTTGTGCACATACAACTTATCAACATACTTTTCTTTACTCTTTATGAGAGTGAGAAAAATAACAAAATAACAGCATTTCTGCCACTGCTTTTATTTTAAATTGCACGTTATTTTCTCTGCTGCAAAAGTAAAGTATTAACTTTATTTTGTGCTGTAACTCCAAACCAAATTGCAGCACACATTGTGAACACCTCAAGAACCCCTAAAGACCGAACTCATACCATAGAAGTTAAAAATAAGTTTAAGCTACTAAAATCATTTGTGGTACCAACGGAAGAATACTCCCGTCCTTTTACAACTTGTGACATTGAAATGAAATCGCCCTTGCTGATACTAAAAGTAATAAAGCTCCTGGATTTGATGGGATTCATCTTGAATTTCTCAAAAACTGTGGACCTTATGCGAAAAAATGCCTGGCAAAGTTCTCAGATATTATGGAGAATGCTCAAGTCCCCAGTAAATTAAAACACGCCAAGATCATTGCATTATTAAAACCTGGGAAGCCTGAAGATAATCCATCAAGCTATAGACCCATTGCTTTATTGAGTTGCCTATGCAAGCTTTTAGAACTCTTAATCTATAACAAGATCAATTTAAAGATTTTTGACTCAATACCCGTAGAGCAAGCCGACTTTAGACCTGCTCGAAACTGCAGTGACCAAGTTTTAGCCTTGACAACTTTAATTGAAGCTGAATTTCAAAAGAACAGGAAAGTTTCAGTGGCGTTCATCGATCTTTCTGCCGCATATGACACTGTGTGGATGGAAAGACTTTTATATAAGTTTCTGAAGGTGATTCCATGTAAGAAAATTATGTACCTCTTGAATAATATGATTGCAAATCGAACCTTTCAACTTATCATGAGTGATTCAACCAGTTGTAAGAAAACCTTAAACAATGGTTTGGTCCAGGATCAGTGCTGACACCACACCTGTTTGCTTTGTATCTAGCTGACATTCCTGACACAATATCACAGACATTTGGATATGCCGATGACTGGGCACTTGCTACAGTGAGGAAAACAATGGACAAAGTAGAAGAGGTTCTAAGATCTTAGTGTAATGGGAAAGTATTTTCGTCAATGCAGGCAAAAGCCCAATCCATCAAAAACGTAAGTATGTTGCTCTCATTTACACAACGCAAGTGCTAAGACTGAACTCAAAGTACATTTTGAAGGTCAACATGTTACCGTAAATATAATTTCAATCCTAAGTATTTAGGCGTAATCCTTGAAAGAAGCCTAACCTTCAAATCTCACTTGGATAAGACAGCACAGAAACTGAAAGCACGCAATAATATAATTCAGAAACTCTGCAGATCCTCCTGGGGTTCTTCAACATCGGTCTTGAGAATGTCTACCCTTGCCTTGGTGTACTCTGCCACAGAATATTGTGCTGCATTATGGTTGAATAGTTGTCATGTGAATGCTATCAACACCCAGATGAACAACTCTATGCGCATAATATCTGGTGTTGTCAGACCTACGCCCATTCACTGGTTACTTGTCTTGAGCCATATTGCACCTGCAAACCTGAGAAGACAAAAACTCCTACTTAAAGAATACATCAAAGTAGTGAATAATGAAAATCTCCCAATACATCAAAATATTCAAGATGTTCAAACACAGCAACTGAAATCAAGACATCCACCCATCCGAATCGCAATTACCCTGTATGAACATGATTTCAATTTAGAAGAGAAATGGCGAGAACTTTGGGTCAGTGCGGTAGACGGTGAGCTTCAAACATTTTCTCACTTACAAAATCCACCACCAGGCTTCAATCTTCCAAGGAAAACCTGGGTCACTCTGAATCGTATCAGAACACACTTTGGTGTCTGTGCAGATCTTATGCATAAGTGGGGAAAATCTGATTCTCCTGCCTGTGACAGTGGAGCTGACCGTCAAACAATTCAGCACATTGTTGAGGAATGTACCCTCTTACACTGGTGACAAGAATGATTTTTACACTGGAAAGTGCAATGTTTTTGCATACATAGAAAACCTCGATATCAGACATTGATTTCTGTTCCTTTGTTCTTTTCAATAACTGTTTATTGTTCGTTATTTATTTTTATATGATGTTAAAATATATGTTCATACGATTGAAGAAATGTGGATCAGTATGAATATGGCGAGCCTGGGCAGCCGCAGGAGGACAGGGACAGTGCGTGGGATCGCGGAAGTGAGTAACTCGGCATCTCTGCTGGGGGAGGCGAAAGCAAAGATGCCGAGGACACTGCAGGAACAGCAGGCGGTGAGAACATCAGTGCCTCTGCCGGGGAAGGGAGTGCAGAGGCTCTGGTGTTACAGCACATATCTCTGAAACCATACGATGGATTTAAACAACAAAAAAAAGGAATAAGCAGAGGAACAGCCCGAATCGAAAATGAGCAAAAACTGACCATTTTACCTGGTGGCAAATGCTCGTCAAGGAAATTGCTGAAGTGTGGCATCCATTAGGCTGCCATGGAAATATTACAGTACTGTGAACATTAAACTAACATTGTAATATTATATACACATAAAACAGTTCCTTCTTATATTGCGTGTTATCAGAGTTTATCAGAATTCATGTATAACCTTTGAATTTTGTGAAGTAAAGAAGCCTGCTGGTAGCTCTGTTCCTTCAGTCAAAAAGATTTTTTAAAAAGTGTTTGTATAATGCTTGACAGCGACCTGTCTGGTGCAAAAACAATTCTCAGACCAAAAACATCTGTGCAACTTGCCTGTCACTTGCTGTTGTGTTTAGTATGTTAGAGCTGTAATTTTGTTGTAAAAAAATTATCAGAAAATCCGACACACGCAGAAACATTTGTAAGGCTAGGTTCATATTTGCGTATATGTGCGCAGCGTATTTTCTGCATAAGCAAACGCATGCAAAAACGTGTTTATGCAGTTTTTTTATCCGCATCATCTTATGCATGACGCCAAAAAAACACTGCGTTTGCATTGTTTATGCGCACGCGTTCGATATGACAGACACCAAAAGGGCGTGTCTCATGAAGAACGCATGGGTATCGAACGCATCCGTACATATGTCCTTGCGTACCAATGCGTTCCCATTGACAGTAATGCGTTTCTTTGACGCACTTATCAGCATTCGCATGACTGTGCATATTTGCTGGATTTTTGCCGCTTCCAAAAATCCAACATGTTGCGTTCGCAGGAAACCGCCGCACACTGCGAAATGACGCATGCGTATGCATTTGCATGTCTCTGTGTACACCATGTTAAAGATATGACACATGCGGATCTATGCTGATAAAATGCGCACACAGACGCAATTGTGCAACCAGCCTGTCACAGTTGCAAGTTGAAATGTGACAACAAAATGTGATGTCACGGTGCTTCCATTCAATGTGTAGCACAATACTTGTCGAGATGTAGTCTTAACCTAAATATTGCTCAAAAATACATGTACATATATTTACGTGTCTTGATATAGGAAAGCTTGAATATTATAACAAAGCATATGGTACACTGTCATGGGTAAAAGTAAAATGGGCAGTGTCTAATATATCATAAATTAATACTACTGACGTAATCTAATCTAGTACATATTTAATTGTCCATAACATTCTGCTTTTAACCAGAAGGGAAAGCTTGTATGCAATGGGAATACAGCTTTGTATAGAAAGTAAGCATATAGGTGATAGTTATACACACATACTGGAAAGAAAGACTTGTAGTGATTTGCATGTCATGATTTTGGTTTGTACAGTTCCTTATTAGAGATGTTCGAGCACTAAAATGTTTGGATGCTCGTTTCGCATATAATGGGAGTCAAGCATTTTTCCAGCAGATCCTGCAAGGTGGTCTGGGGGGCAGTGAAATTGTTGAAATGGATGAAAAAAGTGCTGAATGGAAGGAAAATGGTATGGGGAAGACCCCTGGAAGCATCTCTGACTCCAAGATTGCTGCTGCTTAATGGTGTCACACAAAAAATTAAAAATTGATGAGAAATTGGGTTTTACAGGAAAAAAAATGTTAAAAACATTTCATTTCCTGTATAACGACTTATGTATATAACGCAAAACTTAGAAAGTTTTTAAAAAATGTAAGTAAACCAAAATAACTTATGAAGGAAGCAAAAACTGCCAAAAATTTAATGGAAGAGGGACTCTGATACACCCTGTATTAGACATAGAGCCTCATACACATTCTGTTTAAATTGTCAAGTAGTGGTACTCTGATACTCCTAAACCTCAGGAAAAAATGATAAGCAGGCTCATCCATAGACTCTTGAAGGAAAAAACTGGAGGGTCTAATTAAAAAATTAAGAAAGTGTATTTAATGTGCACCTACACTCATAAAGGCAAAGTCATGAAAAAATAAGGAGGGTAATACAGTCATGCATAGACCCTGTGGTACAGCAAAGGGTGTTTTACTGGATGGGAGATATATTTCTGCCAGCAGGTTAAAGTTTGGTCGGGATTTTCCCTAAACACAAGGACCTGTGATGATGTCATGGTCACGTGATCAGCCCAGGTGATGTGTACCTCACCTGTGGGTGTGGTCAGGGCTATGTAATGGTGAGGGTGAGTGCAAGAGAGGGTATCAGAAGAGGAGGAGTTTGGCTGGAGCCAGCCTGGATCTGTTTTGAGGACACGTGCTGGAAAGAAGCACTAGCATCTAGACTCCAGACCACCCGGGGAATGGCACCTGGCGGTCGCTGCTGGCCTACGATACGATACACTTTATTGATCCCGGGGAAATTACAGTATTACAGCAGCAATACAAACAGCAGTACATAAAGTATTAGAACACAAATCTTGCACAGGTATACCAACATTACATAATAAATACAAGTGGGTAGTTCAGGTGTATATAAGTCACTGTTAATTGACATTAGTACAGCAGCCATCAGTCATTATTTTCGACCACCCTTAGTAAAATTATTATACATCCCCATAGCAGTAGGTACAAATGATTTCCTGAATTTCTCCTTGCACCTTAGTCGGATTAGACGGCTGCTGAATGTGCTCTTCTGCTTCAAGAACAGCTCGTATAGTGGGTGTGTATTATTGTTCATTATAGCCCTTCACTTCTTCTGAATTCTATCCTCCAATACCTCCTCAAAAGAGTCAAGATGGAGGCCAACAGCTGCACTTGCCTTCTTGATAAGTTTGTTGAGTTTATTAGCTTCAGCTACTCGCACACTACTGCACCAGCAAATGATAGCAAAAAAGATGGCGCTTGCTACAACGGACTGGTAGAACATCTCCAGCATTTTACTGCACACATTGAACAACCTGAGCTTCCGAAGAAAGTAGTCTGCTCATTCCCTTCTTGTAAACCTTTTCTGTCTGTCCTGTCTGTTTTGACTTCCCCGGCAGCATTGAAAACCTCAGAAAGGAGTAATGCGATGTTCTCCTTGTAGCGTGGATTTAGCAGGTTGAACAACCAGTACTTTTTTTTTTTTACATGTAAGAATTTAATGCAAGGGTCACGGGAAAGGCACCGGTACATAGTGTGCCATGGTCCCTACAGCCAACACTTCCCTGTCTCCACCATGATGACTAACTGCCATCTCCTCCATTTCTTCCTCATCAGCCCATTCACGTAGGAGAGACTAGACCAAGCTTGTGTGGGTACTAGCCTTTGTTGCAATATCATCCAGCTCTCCTATTACTCCCCCTCAGCCTCCACGTCCCTAATGTCACCCAATCCGCACTAAGCAGATGAGATTAGGCTGGGGCTGGGTAGTATCTCCCTGTCTCATGTCTTCCACCATTTCCACCTGGTCCGCATGCAAAGCTTGATCACGCATGTGCCAGTTAATGCATGTAGTAGTCAAATTATTGCATTTTTTTAACTCTACTCTGTAGTTTTTAAAAAACTTGGCAGATAATGTGTTGGGTTTTTTTTTTACATTTTTGCCTGCCTGGAAAAAAGACTCAAGCTAGGCAACTGCAGACCCGTGAACACTGTTGGCCACTGCCAGAGTTGGGGATCAAGATGCACTGCTTGTCTATGTCTGTGGAAAGATCCTCTTCTTTCTCCTCCTCTGCTGAGCTACTCAGCTGCATGCCTATGGGCTTACATCAAGTGTGATCTACTATCTTATTGTCATCCTATCTGTTCTCCCACTTCTCATCCAGAGTCACCCTCCTCCTCTTCCTGCCCTGACAGCACTGTACAGTCTGCGGTTGCCTCAAGTATCTGAGTCTCATCATGAATGGATCAGCTCCACCCACCGTGGTTAACATCTGTTGATGAGGGTTTTGATTCTGCTCGGACCCTACTTCGTCTGGCCCAGGATCAAACTGAAAAAAAATTTGGCCATCGGTGCAGATGATTTCATCCTCTTGAAACTTTGGACTACTCTTCTGATGCCCATGGCATACAATGTATGAACAGATATACAGACTCAGCCATCTGTGGTTCCCAACAATCAGTTGGGCTTTTGGAGAGTTGTGACATGGGTAATGCAAGGGTAATTGTTGTGCCACCTCTGAGGACTGTACTGTGTGTGATGTTCAGGTGGAGGAAAAGGAGCAGAGGCCACTTGATGCAGCTCTTGCCATCTACTGGTGCACATGTTCTTTCTGGCCCTCATCTACAACGCATAACTCTGTGCAGCTGCCAAAGAAAGGAAGTAGAGTAGCCCGTCCAGTAATACAAGTTGTAAAAATGCTACGCAATTGCTCACTGCAGCAAAACAAACATCTCATCCCTCATATCATACCTGTCTCACAACCCTAAACAGCTATTCAGTACTCTGAATTCTCTCCTCCGTCCACTGCTCCCCCTCCCTCTCATATCAACTGAAGACTGCCTCACTACCTGTGGACTTGACCCAATAACATCCCACCTCATTCCAAACCTTACCACAATCTTCAACCCAAGCCTAACCCACCTCTTCAACTTGTCACTAACAACTGGTGTAGTCCGCTCCTGATTCAAACATACAGTTGTGCTCAAAAATTTACATATCCCGGCAGAATTTGTGCTTTATCAGCCTTTTTTTCAGAGAATGTGAATAACACCAAAACTTTTTCTCCAATCATGGTTATTGGTTGGGTGAAGCCCAACCCAAAATATCCAAATTACCCTAATCAAAAGTTTACATACCCTGGTAATTTTGGCCTGATAACATGACTGGATCTTGGGCCCACGTGACCAGACCAGGAAGCACAGCACAGAAGCGATCCTGGAGCTACAGAGCAGGAGTACACAGAGACATCCCCTACCGGAGTTGTGCAGGGGTGCACAACTCCTCCTGGTGAGAGGTTAATCCCCCCACCTTCCATTGTATTATCCCAATTCAGCCACCTGATGCTTCTCATGCTGCGCTCTTCCATGTTTATTGTCTTATCTGAGTTGGGATTTGGTAGTCCACCTAGTTACGCCCCTCCAGGCTTTCCGAGGGATACAGCACAGTGGTTCCACCACCTTACCCATTATAGTCTCCATCTGTTGTGTTGGCTGTAGTTTAAGAGGTATCGGTCCCTACTATACTATTTCTACTGTGGTGAAATTGATACCACTTTGGTGGTGTCAGCCACTAGTTTTTGAAAATGTATAGACTCCTACCCAAGTCACCTTTGCTTGGAACACAAAATCCTCCAGATTTATCTGAAAGACTGCCGAACCTCGCTGAACTTATCTTTGCTTCACAATTTGTGTTTCCTGGCTATCATCAGTTAACTCCTACCTCAACAGAGAATACTTTTCTTGCACCTGAAGAGACCACAGAACCTGAACTGATCTCCAGTCAATGGACAGTACCTTTGAGACGCTCTGAGCGGAGTACAAAAGGTATCCTACCTGCTCGGTACAGGGATTAGGTACCTCACCTTGTATCTTTCTGGAATGATATGCCCTGTTGGCATTTACATACTCAGATTTACCAGATTAATATGTTTTTTTTTCTAGTTAATATAGCGGGTCAAGGACTGTGCCTGGCTCTCAAAGCCAAGAAATCTTAAACTTCGTGAACCCCATTTACCTGTAACAATTTTATAGTTATTACTAAGAATTTTGTTTATGCTCATGTTTATCTATTATTGCATTTTTCTAGATATGGTCATTTACATCAAATGTCTAGAGATTCTATCCTAACAATGTTCTGAATATTTCTCATGTTCACATCCTACATTGGTTATACGAGTAATTATTCCATTTGGCCATGCACTTGTGTATAGCACTTTTTCCTCTATATCCCTAACATTGTCATTTGTGCAAGTCTTCATCCTCCTAAGAGGGGGCGTTTTTGGTATCCTGGTACACTTTCTGCTGCTGAATGAGGCAGTTGTCGTGTGGCAGTAGATTTGTTCCAGTGTGTCAGAATTAGTTTGCTAATTATGCAAATTGTCTCTTCAGAGAGGAAGAGAGCTAGAACTCTAGTGCCACCTTTTGGAAGGTAGCAATCCTACAAGTCAATGTCGACCCTTTAACGAGCCTTAAGGGTCGACATTGACTTGTAGGATTGCTACCTTCCAAAAGGTGGCACTAGAGTTCTAGCTCTCTTCCTCTCTGAAGAGACAATTTGCATAATTAGCATATTTCCCAGAGGAGCATTGCGGCTTTAAGTCTCCTCATCTGCATGCTTAGCATGTTGATCTCCGCAAGGAGTGACGATATTTCTTGGACAAGAATTAGTTTGTGCACTGTGAGTGAAAATGTAATACATTGCATTGTGTACCGACGACTCATAAATTTGCTTTGCTGCCATCTACTGGTCAATGTGTATATGAAAGGTAATTGATTTATTCTCCTCACAACAAGCTGCTATAGAAACGGCTGGGAAGAGCCTCCCAGCTCAGGGCTCACACATGCTTCCTGAGGTAACTTCCAGTTCTGGGCAATTCAAGCTGCCTGAGGAGCAAACTCTACTGTTCCCATCATAGTTTTCCATACGAGTCCACGCTGAGGGGACATCTTTCTCCACATAATGTCCTCCATAAAGGAGTGAAGTCTCATCCTGTCAGGAGAGATAAAGCTGCACATGTGCTCTGCTGCATGCTGGTTATCCTGTTTGATTCTACCCAGGACCAGATCCACCTGGCTGCCATGCCACTGACTTTACTTAACATACCCCCTGCGAAAGGGAACGGTAGGCTCAAAACTGTGAGCACTTCCACACAGAGCCAATCTGTGAAGGTCCCTCCATCAGTGTAATATTTCTCAGACTGCGCATAGCACTTCCTCTAATAGCAAGTGAAAAGAACTCTGCTCCAGCTGCACTTAGAGGCTTTAACCTCGCTTATCTCATGAGGAGAGAATAATTACTTCCATATGCACAATATACTGTGAACTTTGCCTTTAAGAGAGAGACTACCCCGTTATCTCTCAGTAAAATTGTTATGTTTACAAGTTCACCTGTGTGTCTGGCTGCTTGGGATTGCACAAACACCAAGGGTGCTCATAAACCTGAACCCAGACACCACCGCTACAGGAGTGCCCCCAGGGGGTCCTATACCATCCACAAGTGCCAATTCCCGCTATTGACAATTTTTGTGGACACGAGGGAAGTGTTAAAGGGTCCAGTCACCCACTTCAGCTACTGTGACATTATTTGCTGCCAGTTGGACTACATGCCCCAGCTGGCCCTTTTGCAACATTTGGTGCCTCCCCAGTGGCCCACCACACTTGGACAAGTAAGCATGACTAAGGGCATTAAATCTCACTGACTGGGTGACTCTGGTGGCTCCGTACTGCGCAGTCAGGTCTCACCGCAATCAGGCAGTATTAAAATTGATATGCCTTGGAGATCGCAGTTGTGGACAGCTCTCCAGGCTAAGTTTGATCAATGGCTGTCTCCGCTGAGCCTGCATCCAGGGAAGGCCGTGTTCGATAATAGTGCGAATCTGGTGGCGGTCTATGGCGAGGCAAGCTCACACACGTGCCTGGCATGGCTCACATCCTCAACCTGGTGGTACAGCGTTTTCTCCGCCACTGTCCTGGCCTGGGTGAGCTGCTCCAGAAAGCATGTCAGCTGTGTGCTCATTTCCACCGTTTGCACCCCTCAGGTCATCGACTTGCATCGATACAGAGGTCTTTGTCCATGACTGTTAACAGGTTGATATGCAATGTGCCGACACGATGGAATTCCACTCTGCACATATTGCAGCGACTATGGCAGCAGCAACGAGCACTGACGCAGTATGTCATTTCATATAGCCTGAACCGACACATAATGGACGTGGCGTATATCACATTTACAGAGTGGACACAGATTAAGGACCTCTGCACCCTTCAGCACAGTTTTGAAATGGCTACCAAGATGGTTAGAGCTGACCATGCCATCATCTGCATCACTATTCCGGTCAACTATATGCTGGAGCAGACTTTGAGTAGCCTGTAGGAGGAGATGGTGGTCTCAAAATAAGAGGAAGCAGAGGAGGATGCGGAAGGGATAACATTGTCTCTAAGTTCAAGACTGTCGTCACACAGGCGGGTGACAAGGGAGGGTGGATTACTGCAATCGAGGGGGCGGTTGATAACACAAACTGTTATCGAAGGTAAAAGATCTGAGGAACAAATGGAGGAGGAAGAGGATAATCCTCACCTCTCTGTTCGTGGTTGGTGGGAGGAAACAAGCCTCATTGTTACCCCACCACCAACACAGCATGAGCTTGAACCTCATGGTAGAGTCCGACATATGAGTGCCTTCTTGCTGCACTATCTGCAACATGTTCCCCGTATAGTTATGATTAGGAATACTGCTGAATACTGGGTTGCCACTCTGTTAGATCCATGTTATAAAACCAAATTTAGCCAAATGCTTCCCACCCTAGAAAGGGACCCGCGAATGCTGGAGTATTGAAACGCACTTTTACACAACCTTAAGAGAGCTTTTCCCAAGACAGCAATGAAGTACACAGTTCGCATCGCAGCTCTACAGTAGACTTACAACCTCTGGCATGCCAATTCGTCAATGCCAAAACATTAGCGGCAGCAGCGGTGTAAGTGGAAGAAGGAATTTCTTTGAGTCCTTTGACACTTTTTTTTAGACCAGCTCGTGCACGAGCACAACAGAGTCCACATTTTACACGTGAACCAATAGAGAGGATGGTGCAGGAGTATCTAGAACTGAATATCAATACCATCAGGGAGGCTTTGGACCCTTTCACATTTTGGCCTTCCAAAATGGATGAGTGGCCAAGGTCTCCAAGGACTTTTGCAACCCAATCGCAGACTGTACAGATTAGGTGATATTGCATTTTTTAGTGTGATTAATGTCATGTAACTGCACTCTGTGATATCTTTGGTGTGGCTTCTGTGCCTGCTGTGGCTGCTGCTGATCTTAACACAAATTTGTGGAAATGTGAACAGTGATGGTTGGTCTATATCTGCTGGGTTAGCTGTAGTGGAAGACGTGTTGGTCCCAATTGTACTATTTCTATTCTCGTGACAGTTAGTCCACTTTTGTGTTGTCAGGCCCTCATTTTTTAAAATGTGGAATCTCCAGGTTGGGTGTCCATCTTCTGGATTGGGCATAGTGGAAGACCTGTCGGTCCCTATTATACGATCTATACTGTGGTGAAATTGATGCTACTTTGGTATTGTCTGCCTATAATTTTTGGAAATGTGAACATTCCTGGTTGGGTGTACATCTGGTGGATTTTGCGTAGTGGAAGACCTGTCTGTTCCTATAATACTATTTCTACTGTGGTGAAATTGATGTCACTTCTGTGGTGTAAGGCCCTCATTTCTTTAAATTTGAACACTCCTTGTAGGGAGTAAATCTGCTGGGTTGGGTGTAGTGGAAGAACTGTTGGCCCTTATTATACTATTTCTACTGTGGTGAAAATGGTGCCACTTCTGTGACGTAAGGCCCTAATTTGTTTAAATGTGAACACTCCTGGTTGGGTGTCCATCTCCTGGATTGGGTATAGTGGAAGACCGGTCTGTCCCTATTATACTATTTCTACTGTGGTGAAATTGATGCCACGTTTTCTCCACTGATGATTAGTGTTTGGGGGAAGCCATTTATTGTCAAACTACTGTGTTTTCTCTTTTTAAATCATAATAACAACCCAAAACATCCAAATGACCCTGATCAAAATATTACATACCCTGGGATTTTGGTTTGATAACATGCACAGAAGTTGATACAAATGGGTTTGACTGGCTACTAAAGGTAACATCCTCACTTGTGACCTGTTTGCTTGTAATCAGTGTGTGTGTATAAAAGCTGAGTGCGTTTCTGGGATCCAGATAGACACTTGTATCTTTCATCCAGCCACTGATGTTTCTGGATTGTGAGTTATGGGGAAAGCAAAAGAATTGGCAATGGATCTGCAGGAAAAGGTAGTTGAACTCTATAAAACAGGAAAGGGATACAAAAAGATATCCAAGAAATTGATAATGCCAGTCAACAGCGTTCAAACTGTGATTAACAAATAGCAAATTAGGTGCTCTGTAGAAACAAAACCACGGTCAGGTAGACCAACAAACATTTTGTCCACAAATGCTAGGAAAATTATTCAGAATGCAAAGAAAAACCCACAAATAACATCAGCTGAAATACTGGACTCTCTGAAAACTAGCGGTGTGGCTGTTTCAAGATGCACAATAAGGAGGCTCTTGAAGAAAAATGGGCTGCAGGGTCGAGTCGCCAGGCCAAAGCCATTACTGAGCAAATGTCACAAAATATCTCACCTACAATACGCAAAACAACACAGAGACAAGCCTCAAAACTTCTGGAACAAGGTAATTTGGAGTGATGAGACCAAAATTGAACTTTTTGGCCACAACCGTAAAAGTTACAATTGGAGAGAGGTCAACAAGGCCTATGATGAAAGGAATACCATTCCTACTGTAAAGCACGGAGGTGGATCGCTGATGTTTTGGGGATGTGTGAGCTACAAAGGCACAGGAAACTTGGTCAAACTTGAAGGAAAAATGAATGCAGCACGTTATCAGCAAATACTGCTGCACATGGGACGTACTTGGACGTTCCAACATGATAACGATCCAAAACATAAGGCCAAGTCGACCTGTCATTGACTACAGCAGAGCAAAGTGAAGGTTCTGGAGTGACCATCTCAGTCTCCTGACTTCAAGATCATTTCAAAGACATACTGATAGGGAATTTAGATTGTGAGCCTCATCGGGGACAGCAATCATAATGTGTGCAAACTGTAAAGCGCTGCGGAATATGTTAGCGCTATATAAAAATAAAGATTATTATTATCATCATTGAGCCACTCTGGGAGATCTCAAGCGTGCAGTTCGTGCTAGACAGCCCAGGAATTTACAGGAACTGGAGGCTTTTTGCCAAAAGAGGTGGGCAGCTTTATCATCTGAGAAAATAAAGAACCTCATCCACAACTACCACAAAACATTTCAAGCGGTCATTGATGCTAGAGGGGGCAATACATGGTATTAAAAAATGGGGTATGTGAACTTTTGATCAGGTTCATTTGAATGTTTTGGGTTGTCATTATGATTTAACCCCTTCCCGACATTTGACGCCACGTAGGCGTCATGAAAGTCAGTGCCAATCCGACCTGTGATGCCTATGTGGCGTCATGAAAGGATCGCGTTCCTGCGGGTCGGGTGACCGGGGTCACTGAAAGGTCACCCGACCCGCAGGCACAAGACCCTTTGTGCTTCACCACAGGGGGGTTGGCCTAACCCCCCCGTGGCCACGATCGCTCTGATTGGCTGTTAAAAGTGAAGCAGCCAATCAGAGCAATCTGTAATATTTCACCAATGAAATTGGTGAAATATTACAATCCAGCCATGGCCGATGCTGCAATAGCATCTGCCATGGCTGGAGACAGCGATCTGACCCCCCCCCCCCCACATCGAGTCACGGTGGCGATCGGCCGCCGCCACCGAAAGATGGCGGTGATCGGTCACCGCCGTCACTAACAGCTCCCCTCGTCCTGGCCTCCGCTGCCCCCACCTTCCGATCCCCCCTCACCTTCCGACCCCCATACTCACCTCTCCAGGTCCACCGATGTCCCTGGATCCGTCCTGGCGGCTGCCCGGGATTCTTCATGGGCGCCGCCATCTTGGAAAATGGCGGGCACATGCGCAGTGCGCCCGCCGGCCGGCGCATGCGCAGCGCGCCCTGCAGAGTCAAGAAATTTATTTTGATCACTGTGATAAACTGTCACAGTGATCAAAAAAAAAGTAAGTGAACCCCCCCCTGTCATAGGTAGGGACAAATAATAAAGAATTTTTTTTTTCCTATTAGGCCCTGTGCACACGTTGCGGATTTTGCTGCGGATCAGCAGCAGATTTTGCTGCGGATCCGCAGCGGATTTCGCCCTGCGGATCCACAGCAGATCCAGAAACCATGTACAGTACAATGCAAATAAATGGTAAAAAAAACGCTGTGCACATGCTGCGATTTTACACCTATTCCATTATAGGTGTAAAACCGCAGGGAAAAACCGCAGTAAATCCGTGCTAAATACGCAGGTAAAAGGCAGGTAATTTTACCTGCGGATTTTAGAAAAATCCGCAAGAGAATCCGCAACGTGTGCACGGGGCCTCAGGGTTAGGCTGGGTTCATATTGCATTATGGCAGTCCGTTAGATCGACTGCGTTTCACCGCGGTGTAACGCAGTCCGTTAACGCTGCCATTCACCCCATTTGTGTGCGCATCGCAATGCATGCCGTGAAGTGGCATGTGTTCGCGACGTGTCGTCATTCAGTGATGGAGCCTTGGACGCAGGCTGCAGCATCTGGGCTCCGTCACCGCTAGCACAGATGAATCATCGCTGATTCCTCTGCACTAGCGGGTATAGCATAACGCGATCGCGTTATGCTATACCGTTACCAGCCCATCAACGCTACGTGTTGAACGGGCTGGTAAAACGCAATATGAACCCAGCCTTAGGGTTAGGGTTAGAACTAGGGTAAGGGTTGGAATTAGGGTTAGGGTTGGGATTAGGGTTAGGTTTGTGGTTAGGGTTAGAGTTAGGATAAGTGTTAGGGGTGTTTTGGGGTTAGGGTTGGGATTAGGGTTGGGATTAGGGTTAGGCTTGTGGTTAGGTTTATGGTTAGAGTTGGGATTAGGGTTAGGGGTGTGTTGGGGTTAGGGTTATGGTTAGGGTTTGTATTAGGGTTAGGGGTGTGTAGGGGTTAGGGTTTGGGTTAGGGGTGTGTTGGGGTTAGGGTTGGAGTTAGAATTGAGGGGTTTCCACTATTTACGCACATCAGGGGGTCTCCATACGCGACATGGCGCCACCATTGATTCCTGCAAATTTTGCGTTCAAAAAGTCAAACAGTGCTCCCTTTATTCCAAGCCCCGACGTGTGCCCAAACAGTGGTTTACCCCCACATATGGGGTATCAGCGTACTCGGGAAAAATTGCACAACAACTTTGGGGGTCTAATTTCTCCTGTTACTGTTGGGAAAAAAAATTGGGGACTAAAAAAGTTATTTTTGTGGAAAAAAAAATGATTTTTTATTTTCACGGCTCTGCGTTATAAACTTCTGTGAAGAACTTGGAGATTCAAAGTGCTTACCACACATCTAGAGGAGTTCCTTGTGGGATCTAGTTTCCAAAATGGGGTCACTTGGGGGGTTTCTACTGTTTAGGCACATCATGGGCTCTGCAAACGTAACATGACACCCGCAGACCATTCCATCAAGTCGGCATTTCAAAACGTCACTACTTCCCTTCCGAGCCTCGACGTGTACCCATACAGTAGTTTTCTCCCACATATGGGATATCAGCGTACTCAGGACAAATTGGACAACAACTTTTGGGGTCTAATTTCTCCTGTTACCCTTGGGAAAATAAAAAAATTGTGGACTAAAAGATCATGTTTGTGGAAAAAATATGATTTTTTTATTTTCATGCCCCGGCGTTATAAACTTCTGTGTAGCCCTTGGGGGTTCAAAGTGCTCACCACACATCTAGATAAGTTCCTTGCGGGGTCTAGTTTCCAAAATGGGGTCACTTGTGGGGAGTTTCTACTGTTTAGGCACATCAGGGACTCTGCAAACGTAACATGACACCCGCAGACCATTCCATCAAGTCGGCATTTCAAAACGTCACTACTTCCCTTCCGAGCCCCGAAGTGTGCCCATACAGTAGTTTTCTCCCACATATGGGATATCAGCGTACTCAGGACAAATTGGACAACAACTTTTGAGGTCTAATTTCTCCTGTTACCCTTGGGAAAATAAAAAAATTGGGGACTAAAAGATCATGTTTGTGGAAAAAATATGATTTTTTTATTTTCATGCCCCGGCGTTATAAACTTCTGTGTAGCCCTTGGGGGTTCAAAGTGCTCATTACACATCTAGATAAGCTGCTTGGGGGGTCTAGTTTCCAAAATAGGGTCACTTGTGGGGGTTTCTACTGTTTAGGCACATCAGGGGCTCTGCAAACGCAACATGACGCCCGCAAAACATTCCATCAAGTCTGCATTCCAAAATGGCGCTCCTTCCCTTCTGAGCTCTCCCATGCGCCAAAACAGTGGTTCCCCCCCACATATGGGGTACCAGTATACTCAGGACAAACTGTACAACTTTTGTGGTCCAATTTCTCCTGTTACCCTTGTGAAAATAAAAAATTGCGGGTTAAAAAAATCAGTTTTTGAGGAAAAAAATGATTTTTTATTTTCACGGCTCTGCATTACAAACTTCTGTGAAGCACGTGGGGGTTCAAGGTGCTCACCACACATCTAGATAAGTTCCTTGAGGGTCTAGTTTACAAAATGTGGTCACTTGTGGGGGGTTTCTACTGTTTAGGCACATCAGGGGCTCTGCCCGCCCGCAGACCATTCCATCAAGTCGGCATTTCAAAGCGTCACTACATCCCTTCCGAGCCCTGACGTGTGCCCAAACAGTGGTTCCCCCCACATGTGAGGTACTAGCGTACTTAGGACAAATTAGACAACAACTTTTGGGGTCCAATTTCTCCTGTAACCATTGTGAAAATAAAAAATAGTGGGCTAAATAATCATTTTTTGAGAAAAAAAATGATTTTTTATTTTCACGGCTCTGTGTTATAAACTTCTGTGAAGCACCTGGGGGTTCAAAGTGCTCACTGTGCATCTAGATAAGTTCCTTAGGGGGTCTAGTTTCCAAAATGGGGTCATTTGTGGGGGAGCTCCAAAGTTTAGGCATACAGGGGCTCTCCAAACATGACATGGTGTCCGCTAACGATTGGAGCTAATTTTCCATTCAAAAAGTCAAATGGCGCTCCTTCCCTTCTGAGCCCTGCCGTGCGCCCAAACAGTGGTTCTCCCCCACATATGGGGCACCAGCGTACTCAGGAAAAACTGGACAACAACTTTTGGGGTCCAATTTATCCTGTTACCCTTGGGAAAATAAAAAATAGTGGGCTAAAAAATGATTTTTGAGAAACAAAAATGATTTTTTTATTTTCACTGCTCTGCGTTTATAAACTTCTGTGAAGCACTTGGGGGTTCAAAGTGCTCACTACTCATCTAGATAAGCTCCTTGGGGGGTCTAGTTTCCAAAATGGTGTCACATGTGTTTTTTTTCACTGTTTAGGCACACAGGGGCTCTCCAAAGGCGTCATGGTGTCCGCTATGGATTGGAGCCAATTTTCCATTCAAAAAGTCAAATGGCGCTCCTTCCCTTCTGAGCCCTGCCGTGCGCCCAAACAGTGGTTTATGACCACATATGAGGTATCGGTGTACTCAGGATAAATAGCCCAACAAATTTTAGGATCCATTTTATCCTGTTGCCCATGTGAAAATGAAAAAACTGAGGCTAAAAGAAAATTTTTGTGAAAAAAAAGTACTTTCTTTTTTTTACGGATCAATTTGTGAAGCACCTGGGGGTTCAAAGTGCTCACTCTGCATCTAGATAAGTTCCTTGGGGGGTCTAGTTTCTAAAATGGGGTCACTTGTGGGGGAGCTCCAATGTTTAGGCACACATGGACTCTCCAAATGCGACATGGCAACCGCTAAATATTCCAGCATATTTTCCATTCAAAAAGTCAAATGGCGCTCCTTCCCTTCTGAGCCCTGCCGTGCGCCCAAACAGTGGTTTATGACCACATATGAGGTATCGGTGTACTCAGGATAAATAGCCCAACAAATTTTAGGATCCATTTTATCCTGTTGCCCATGTGAAAATGAAAAAACTGAGGCTAAAAGAAAATTTTTGTGAAAAAAAAGTACTTTATTTTTTTTACGGATCAATTTGTGAAGCACCTGGGGGTTCAAAGTGCTCACTCTGCATCTAGATAAGTTCCTTGGGGTCTAGTTTCCAAAATGGGGTCACGTGTGGGGGAGCTCCAATGTTTAGGCACACAGGGACTCTCCAAATGCGACATGGCAACCGCTAAATATTCCAGCATATTTTCCATTCAAAAAGTCAAATGGCGCTCTTTCCCTTCTGAGCCCTGCCGTGCGCCCAAACAGTGGTTTATGACCACATATGAGGTATCTGTGTACTCAGGATAAATTGCCCAACAAATTTTAGGGTCCATTTTATCCTGTTGCCTATGCAAAAATGAAAAAATTGATGCTAAAAGAAAAATTTTGTTGGAAAAATTAAAATGTCCATTTTTTCCTTCCACCTTGCTTTAGTTCCTGTGAAGCACCTGAAGGGTTAAAAATCTTCTTGAATGTAGTTTTAAGTAGCTTGAGGGGTGCAGTTTTTATAATGGTGTCACTTTTGGGTATTTTCTGCCATATAGACCCCTCAAAGTGACTTCAAATGTGAGGTGGTCCCTAAAAAAAATGGTTTTGTAAATTTTGCTGTAAAAATGAGAAATCGCTGGTCAACTTTTAACCCTTATAACTTCCTAACAAAAAAAAATGTTGTTCCCAAAATTGTGCTGATGTAAAGTAGACATGTGGGAAATGTTATTTATTAACTATTTTGTGTCACATAACTCTCTGGTTTAACAGAATAAAAATTCAAAATTTGAAAATTGCCAAATTTTCAAAATTTTGGCCAAAGTTCCATTTTTTTCACAAATAAACGCAAAAATTATCGACCTAAATTTACCACTAACATGAAGCCCAATATGTCATGAAAAAACAATCTCAGAATCGCTATGATCCGTTGAAGCGTTCCTGAGTTATTACCTCATAAAGGGACACTGGTCAGAATTGCAAAAAATGGCCAGGTCATTTAGGTCAAAATAGGCTGGGTCATGAAGGGGTTAAAAAGAAAACACAGTAGTTTGACAATAAGTGGCTTCACCCAACCACTAACAGTGAGTGGAGAAAAAGTTTTGGTGTTATCATTCATATTCTCTGAAAAAAGGCCAAGAAAGCAAAAATTCTGCCCAGGTATGTAAACTTTTGAGCACAACTGTATCCATCTGCCATTTATTGATTTGTAATACAGGTGTTATTGATCTACTAATGCCTATATGGTTATTTCTTGTAATGGGGATATAATTGGAGAAATCATTTTCCTGTGTTAGTATATGCAGACTAAATAATATACGGTATGCAGGTATAGGTATGCATTAAATCAGTAATGTGGAACATGGCACTTTATGACAGACACATAGACACTGTATTGTATTTTATCTTATACAAGAAGTGTTTCTCTTCATTCTCATTGATTTAACCATTCATCAGTAACTGGTCAGAGTTAAATTATTTAATGTGTTTTTTTTTCCTGATATGCTAGTTCATACAAGTCTTAGTTCCTCTTTTCATATCTTGCACTTTTCCTGATTTTAATAATTTTGTATTTTGAGATCAACAAAATTAAAGTTTTTATATCAACCTTGTAGCACTTCTAGTTTATACCTGGGTGTAATTGTGCTCCAGGTAAGTGTGGTGTTGTATTCTTATGTTGAAGTGTCACGCAACTATTTAGAGTTTTATTACCATAGGACTGTTTTGGGGTATATAAATTGGAATCTAAACTATGTAAGATCCAACAGGGAGACCAACCCGGTCAAGGAACTTTGTTCAGAATTCCATAGATGAGCCACTGACACCCAATGGAATGATCCTGCCCTTATGAGTCAGCTTTGTCAATGCCTGTCCGAACTGTTAAAAGATGCATTGTCGTAGTGCGAAACTCCAGCAGCATTGGAAGCTGCCATGACTCTTGCCATATGTGTAGATACATGCTTTTCGGATAGACCTGTAGTGACCTCACCGCCCTGTCGTACTTCCTAGAACTGAAGTTCTCCCTGTGTGCTCTGAAGAATCTATGCAGTTAGAGGGGACTTCCCCTCATTATGGGTCTCTTGCCATTCTCAGCAAAATTGGGTCGTGCTTTTACTGTGGCAAAAAGGGTAATTTCATTGGGGTTTGTCCAGCTATACCTAAACACCAGAAACTGTCAGAAAACTCCAGGTTTTGTGGAGAATTACAAGCTGGGCGTATATACACTGCTCAAAAAAATAAAAGGAACACTCAAATAACACATCCTAGATCTGAATGAATGAAATATTCTCATTGAATACTTTGTTCTGTACAAAGTTGAATGTGCTGACAACAAAATCACACAAAAATCAACAATGGAAATGATATTTATTAACCAATGGAGGCCAAGATTTGGAGTCACACACAAAATTAAAGTGGAATGTAATGTCCTTAAAACAAGTCAAAATGATGCTCAGTAGTGTGTGTGTTCTCCACGTGCCTGTATGACCTCCCTACAACACCTGGACATGCTCCTGATGAGGCAACGGATGGTCTCCTGAGGGATTTCCTCCCAGATCTGGACTAAAGCATCCGCCAACTCCTGGACAGTCTGTGGTGCAACGTGACACTGGTGGATGGAGCGAGACATGATGTCCCAGATGTGTCAGATTCAGGTCTGGGGAATGGGCGGGCCAGTCCATAGTTTCAATGCCTTCATCTTATAGGAACTGCTGACACACTCCAGCCACATGAGGTCTGGCATTGTCCTGTCCTGCATTAGGAGGAACCCAGGGCCAACCGCACCAGCATATGGTCTCACAAGGGGTCTGAGGTTCTCATCTTGGTACCTAATGGCAGTCAGAATACCTCTGGGGAGCACATGGAGGGCTGTGTGGCCCTCCAAAGAAATGCCACCCCACACCATTACTGACCCACTGCCAAACCGATCAAGCTGAAAGATGTTGCAGGCAGAAGATTGCTCTCCACGGTGTCCCAGACTCTGTCACATGTGCTCAGTGTGAACCTGCTTTCATCTGTGAAGAGCACAGGGCGCCAGTGGCGAATTTGCTAATCCCGGTGTTGTGTGGCAAATGCCAAGCATCCTGCACAGTGTTAGGCTGTGAGCACAACCCCCATCTGTGGACGTGGGGTACTCAGACCATCCTCATGAAGTTGGTTTCTAACCGTTTGTGCAGACACATGCATATTTGTGGCTTGCTGGAGGTCATTTAGCAGTGCTCTAGCAGTGCTCCTCCTGTTCCTCCTTGCACAAAGGTGGAGGTAGCGATCCTTCTGCTGGGTTGTTGCCCTCCTACGGCCCACTCCACATCTCCTGGTGTACTGGCCTGTCTCCTGGTAGCGTCTCCAGCCTCTGGACACTACGCTGACAGACACAGCAAACCATCTTGCCGGAGCTCGCATTGATGTGCCATCCTGGATAAGCTGCACTACCTGAGCCTCTTGTGTGGGTTGTAGAGTCTGTCTCATGCTACCACGAGTGTGAAAGCACAACCAACATTCAAAAGTGACCAAAACATCAGCCAGAAAGCATTTGTAGTGAGTTGTGGTCTGTGGTCCTCACCTGCAGAACCACTCCTTTATTGAGTGTGTCTTGATAATTGCCAATAATTTCCATCTGTTGTCTATTCCATTTGCACAACAGTGTGTGAAATTGATTGTCAATCAGTGTTGCTTCCTAAGTGGACAGTTTAATTTCACAGAAGTTTGGGGTTATATTCTGTTGTTTAAGTGTTCCCTTTATTTTTTTGAGCAGTGTATATATCTCCTATGCAGCTGTATTTCAGTTTATCCTACCTGTAGAAGTGGTTTTAGGTATAGAAACTGAAACAATATCTGTCCTATTCGATAGTGGGACAGGAGGCAATTTGGTGGATGCTCGGTTCATTCTAATCCATGGTCTCTCCTGTAGTAAGCTGGTGAAGTCCATTCCCATATTTGTGATAGACTCCGCACCACTTGGTCAGGGGAGCTTTACGCAAATAGTGCACAAGATGAACCTTCGTGTGGGGGCTCTTCACAGAGAGCTCCTTTGTTGTTACCTTCTTGAAGTCCTCCCTACTCCTATTTTGTTGGGTCTCCCCTGGCTGAGTAAGCCTAATCCATTTATAAACTGGCACAGCATAGAGATAACTAAGTCAAGTGAATTTTGCAAAAATAATTGCCTTGGAATGTTTTTAGTGGAGACAATAGAGATAATAGTACCATCTTTTCTGTCAGATTTTGAGAAGGTGTTCCCTGAAAAGAGGTGTCAAGAACGGTCTTCCCATTGTTTGTATGATTGTCCTGTAAACTTGCTTCCTGGTGCAAAATTGCCCAAGACCAGATTATACAATCTATCAGGTCCAGAGTGACATGCCATGGCAGACTATATCTCTGAGAGTGTTGTCAATTGACATATTAAACCTTTATCTTCGACTGTAGCAGCAGTTTCTTTGTTAAGAAGAAAGATGGAGGCCTGCATCTCTGTGTAGACTTTCGTGAGTTAAATCGGATTACTATCCAGGACCCATATTCCCTTCCACTCATTCCTGACTTGTTCAATCAGATTATTTGGGCAAAATATTATCCAAGTTAGCCTGTAGAGCAAGAACCCAGTAATACTAATGGTGGACTAGCAATGAACTGTTGTGATGTACATATAGAGCTGGAAGCCTGCAATAGGGAGAAACATAACACTCGTGCTCAGTGAATTGCAAGGGATAAACAGACCGTGGACGCTTACCCGGGTTTGGCTGAGTAGCAAATTCCTGTGGGAATTGGTGAAGATTGATGAGTGCAGGACAAGCAGCTAGGTTAATGAAGCGACGCTCTGACATCCGAGGTAGAGATGATGCAGTGTGCTAAGCAGAGCCAGGAACGCTCCGGCCGGAAGCGTCCTGGGTGCTCAGAAGTAAAAAGGCCGACACTGTGCTGACAGCGTGTGACGTCACTGAGCTAGGCGACGGGGCCTGGCTGAGGCCACAAAACCAATGCGTTTTGAAGGCAAACGCCTTTCTTCGGGCAAATTGTTTGTACCTGTACATCTGCATCTTAAAATTTTAGAGGCACATCATAACTCTGCTCTGGCTGGTCATCCAGGTAGTAAGGCGACCTTGGACCTCCTTTCTTGTTTTTGGTGGCCAAGGTTGTGTAATGATATAGTTGACTTTATGTCCTCCTGTAATGTATGTGCTCATTGCAAGACCCCGCATGCTCGTCTGACTGGGTCTCTTTTACCACTAATCATTCCTGAAAGACCATGATATCATTTATCCATGGATTTCATTATGAATCTTACTTTATCCTCTGGTAAAATAGTTATCTTAGTTGTAGTGGATAGGTTTAGTAAAATGCCCCACTTTATTGCTTTACCTGCTCTTCCTAACGCCAAGACTGTGGCTCAGATGTTTGTAACTGAGATCATGAAGATTAACGGGGTTCCCTCCGATGTGGTGTCAGATCGGGGGACCCAGTTTATATCTAAATTTTTGAGGGCGTTTTGTTCCAGTTTATGGATGCAGCTATCCTTTTCCTCGGTGTTCCATCCTCAAACTAATTGCCAGACTGAATGCCTAAACCATAGTTTGGAGACATACCTCAGATGTTTGGTGCCATATAACCAGGAGTATTGGTCTTCTGTTTTACCACTGACTGAGTTTGCTTTAAGCAATCGTCGTAGTTAGTCCACTGGTAAGTTGCCATTTTTTGGCATGTATGGTTTCCATCCACAATTCTGTACCTTTAGGAAAGATGAGTGTTCAGGGGTTTCTGGGAGGAACAATTTTCTTCTTCCCTCACAGCTGTGTGGGAAGGGGTTCATAATAATTTAAAGATCATGGGGAACAAATACAAACTTTTGGCTGATAATATTGTCAGGTCCGGACCTGGGGGTGAATGATTTAGCATGGCTGTCCACCAAAAATATTAAACTGAAAGTTCCTTCTTGGAAATGACGTCCTAGGTTTACTGGTCCTGATAAGGTGATCACCGTAATCAACTCTGTAGCTTTTCGTCTCAAGCTTCTTCCCACTCTCAAGAGCCTTAATATTTTCCACGGGACTTTTTTAAAAAAAATGTGTTGCTACTGGGGTTACTGTCACCTTTACCACTGCCGCCGGTTGCTATTGATGGCAATTTAGAATTTAAGGTAGCATAAGTCATTGATTCCTGTATGGTGAGCAACTCTATACAGTACCTGATGCATTGTAAGGGGTATGGTCCTGAGTAGAGGATGTGGGAGCTGGCAACTGAGGTTAACGTCAGTAGGTTGATATGGTCCTTTCATTTGTCCCATCTGGATAAACCCAACCCCAAGGGTCCTGTTGTGAGTGTGTCACATCCTCACATCCTCCTTGGAGATCTGGGGTTAGAAAACCTTTATGTATTATGAATGCAGGTCTTCCATTTAGCCTGTGTTTCATGTTACATATTAACCCCTTAACAACCAGGGGTATTTCAGTTTTTGTTTTTTGCTCCCCTTTTTCCCAGAGCTATAACTTTTATTTTTTGGCCAATATGGCAATGTGAGGGCTTGTTTTTTGTGGGACAAGTTTTACTTTTGAACGACACCATTGATTTTAATATATCATGTACTGAAAAACGGGAAAAAAATTTCAAATGTGGTGAAATTGCAAAAAAGTGTAATTCCACAGTTCCACAGTTTTTTTTTTTACAGTGTTCACTAAATGCTAAAACTGATCTGCCATTATCATTCTCCAGGTCATTATGAGTTCATACACCCCAAGCATGTCTAGGTTCTTTTTTATCTAAATGATGAAAAAAAGCCATAATTTGTTAAAAATAAATAAAATAAATTGTGCCATTTTCTGATACCCATCTCCATTTTTCGTGATCTGGGGTTGAGTGACAACTTATTTTTTGCGTGCTGAGCTATCGTTTTTGATTATACTATTTTGGTGCAGATACGATCTTTTGATTGCCAATTATTGCATTTTAAAGCAATGTTGCGGCGACCAAAAAAACATAATTCTGGTGTTTTGACTTTTTGTTGTTTAGCAATCGGGTTAATTTTTTTTTATTTTGATAGATCGGACGATTCTGAACGCAACGAAATCACATATGTGCATATTTCATTTTTTTTATTGTTTTATTTTGAATGGGGCGAAACGGGAGTTATTTGAACTTTTATATAATTTTTATTTTTTTATATTTTTAAAAACATTTTTTAACTTTTGGCATGCTTCAATAGTTTCCTTGGGAGACTAGAAGCTGCACTACTTCGATCTCTTGTGCTACACACAGGCGATGATCAGATCGCTTGTGTGTAGCAGAAATGCTCACTTGCTATGAGCACCGACCACCACAAAATTTACTTTCTGGTTCCCTGGAGTTGCTGTGCTGAGTTGGAGATTGTTGTTGCTGCTGGAGATTGTTGTATGCTGTTATCTTATTCTCTCACCTTTGGTGAGTGTTTTGTATGCTAGTTGCTTTTTGTTATGCATGTTTGTCTTACATATTTATACACTAGCATTTCTTTTCCATGCCTCCTGGGGGAGGGGACAGCTTAAGGTATAACAAGAGAACAGTAAGGGTATGTTCCCACAGTCAGTAAGCGCTGCAGATTGGACGCTGTGTACATCCGCAGCCTCCAGCGGCCAGATGCTACAGCATAGTGGATGGGATTTCAAGAAATCCCATGTCTACAATGAATGCACTGACACCCGTAAGTCTCCGCAAGATAAATATCACACGTACACTGTATTGAATGCGATGATTCCGCACAGGTCTATGAACACATGCGAAATCACCTGCGTTCAAAAGCCGGCAGCATTTTAAATGCAGCGGACATGTGCTGCATCTAAAGCACTGCTGATTACTGACCGTGGGAACGTTCCCTTAGGCAAATGTCCCAAACCTCACATTCAAAGGTACATTTGGGAGCAAGGATAGTTAGGGCCCCAGCCCTAGAGAGAGGGCAGGGCAACTTCCCTAACCATCCACAGTCACAGCGTGACAGGAAATGTGTTTCCAAACTGTATGGGGAGCTAGGAAATGTGTGAGGAGACAGTATGCAAAGTGAGGAGGAAATGTATGAGGAGACAGTATGGAGGGGCATAGTATGAGGAGACATTATGAGGCGAGGAAAGTATGCAGGGACACAGTATACAGATTGGGTAGTGGGGGAGTATAGAGAAGGGATGGACAAGTTTGAGAAGACAGAAATCAGTATTTGGAGAATGGGTGAGAAGACTTTATGGGGTAATGGGTGAGAATACAATATAGTGAGTGATGGGAATGGTGAGGAAACAGCATGAGTAGGAGAGTAAATGTTTGAGGGAGGAAATGTGTGAGAAAACATAGGAACAGGGAAATATGTGTGGAGACAGTTTGGTGAAAGGGAGATGTGTGAGTAGACACTATGGGGAGGGGGAAATGTGTGAGGAGACAGTATTGAGAGGGGTAATGTGAGCAGACATTATGCATACCTCCCAACTTTTGAAGACAGGAAAGAGGGACAAAGGCTGCGGCGCGCTATGCAAGCCACGTCAAATTTTAGGCCACGCCCCACCACACCCATTTCACAACTAATCACACCCATGTACACGCACTAACCACACCCATTTAGCACTGCTGATCACACTGACTGGTACTGAGGGCACAGTGGCTGGCATTATGGCACAGTGGCTGGTACTGTGGGCACACTGACTGGTACTGAGGAAAAGAAAGAAATAGAGAAAAAAGAAAACAGAGAGAAAGAAAGAACAGAGAGAAAGAAAGGAGAAAGAAAGAACGGAGAGAAAGAACAGAGAAAGAAAGAAAGAGGGGACAGAAACAGAACAGAGAGAGAGAAAAAGAGGGAAAGAAAGAACAGAGGGAGAGAGAAAGAAAGAGGGGAAAGAAAGAACAGAGCAAGAAAGAACAGAGAGATAGAGAGAAAGAAAGAACAGAAAGAGAAAGAAAGGACAGAGAATAAACAGAGAGAGAGAAAAAAAAGAAAGGGGAAAGAAAGAACAGAGAGAGAAAGAAAGATGGGAAAGAAAGAACAGAGAGAGAAAAAGTGGGGAAAGAAAGAAAGATGGGAAAGAAAGAAGCAGAGTGTCATGAACGGGACACACAGACGGAAGCCCGAGGGATCACGGCTTAGGATCCCGCCGATGCCACCGATAGGTTGAATGCAGAGATTTATACTTATCCCAGTTCCACTTAGGAACTTGCAGCTCTCCGGCGCCCCCTTACCCTCAGGTCAGTCAGGGAACTGCACCTAGGATAATTAGTCGCCGGACGGCCGCTTGAACGTCTACTGGCTATTGGGTATGCTGCAGTGAGGGAATTATAATTACTCCTAGCCTCAGCCAGGCAATACACTTATAAAACCCGCTCCATCACTGCCAACGCCACCCGAAAGCTCAGCACTACACACACTCGCTAGCTGCCACCAGCCTCTGGGTTTAGAATGTGGGGAAGAGGCCACCCCAAATTAGTAGCGTAGTATACTTCAGGCACGTGCAAATTCGTTATAGAGCATAGAGGACAAACTAGTAATTTTATATCTTTACTCCAAGAAGTTTGGCAGTGTTTATAAAGTTTACAAGGTTTTACAAAAGAGACAATTAAAATATTTACATGCAATTACAAATAAAACAGGGTTAAAGAAGAAAAACTTACATGGCACTTAGATCATTCCGGCGAATCAGGCTGGGGGGAAGGGAAGGAGGGGCCACACATCACCATGCATGACAGTGTGGCTGTCTATCCCAGGATCTCTTAGCAGAATCTGACACCCTGACTCAGTGGCTGTACTCTATAGTTCTGGGTCATGACATCATAAAGGGGCTGAGTTACTGGGATCCTACCCTTTCTCTAAGTGGTAGTTTTGGGTTCTGAAATCTTCTCGGCTATATAACTGGGCTTGAGAACCTAGCAGAGTCTCGGCAGAACCATCATTCGCCTTATTCTGAAATTAGGGTTCTAATGAATTCAAACTCGGACTAGTTATTCCACTCTGCTCCAGAGAAATCCATTTCTCTGGTTCTGTTGGGGCTAGAACGTAGCCAGTACCACTGTAGCGGAGCCTGATAGGAGCATGTTGCAGAACTAACTTTCGTGCTTCTATCATAAACTCTCAGCGTGTTATGACCGAATGAATGAATTCCCATTATATGCTATGGGACCGTCCCGCAGGGTTTGAAGACAAAGACATTCCTGAGGTGGGGGTGAGAGGAAGGAGTGAGTTGGAGAGAGGCTGCAGGCACAAGGGGGAAGAAGGGAGTGGTTTGGCTCTGGGCTGGCTAAGCACGATGGTGGTAGTAGTTCTCCCTGTGGAAAGCTCCAGGAAAGTACAAGGAATGGAACTCCCATTTCAGGTTATCGTCACACCTCCCCCTCTTAAAGTGCGCTAAGGAGGCATGACCTGTCGGTAATCCGCCATGCATCTCAGCGGGTTCGTCCGGGTAGTGGACCTTGCTCATGCCCATCTGGCATTTTCCCGGCTAGATGGTCAGACCCGCCTGGTAAATACTTGAGCACCTCCTGGAGATGCTGAAGGTGTTCCTTACAGGTGGAACTGAAGACGGCAATGTCGTCCAGGTACGCCACGGTGTACTTCTCCAGTCCCTGAAGCAGGTGGTTGACCATCCACTGGAAAGTGGCAGGGGCATTTTTCATGCCAAAGGGCATGACCGTGAACTCGTACAGTCCAAAAGGGGTGATAAAGGCGGATCTCTCCTGCACCGCAGGGCTCAGGGGAATCTGCCAGTATCCCCGGCTTAAATCCATGATGGATATGTATTCGGCGTTCGCCAACCGCTCAAGCAGATCCTCGATGTGCGGCATCGGATGTGCATCAGAGGTGGTGATGGCATTGAGCCCCCTGTAGTCCACGCAAAACCGGGTGGTCCGATCCTTTTTAGGCACGAGAACTACAGGTGAGGCCCACGCGCTTTTGGACCATTGAATCACCCCCAGCTGCAACATCTCATCGATCTCCTGGCGCATAATCTGCTGCACCTCCTCAGAGATCCGATAAGGTGTCTGCCGTAGTGGGGCATGATTCCCGGTGTCCACCTCATGAAACGCTAACTTCGTCCGTCCGGGTCAGTTGGAGAACACGGCCCGGAAGGTTTCCAGGGTGGCCAGCAACTGCGACCGCTGGAGTACGGTTAGTGAGGCACTTTCCTCCAGGACCTCAATGGACCCATTGGCCTTGGCTTGGGCCAGCATGTCCAGGAGGGGGTCTTCCTCCCCATCCCCGGGCAGGTTGCAGACCGGTAGGACGCAGGCTTCACGTTCGTGATGAGCTTTCATCATGTTGACGTGAAAGGCCTTGCACCTACCCTGAGCGTGGTCAAGCGTGAACTCGTAGGTGACTGGGTTGAGCTGTTGGTGCACGACGTACGGGCCTTTCCAGGCTGCCTGAAGCTTATCCTTTGGGACCAGCACCCACACCTTTTGACCCACCTGGTAGGTCCGCTCCCGGGCGTTCTGGTCATACCAGTGCTTCTGGTCAGCCTGAGCCTGCGTCATGTTGTCATGCACCAACTGCGTCAAGGTCTGCATCTTGTTGTGGAAGCGCATGACATAATCCACGATGGACACTTCCGTGGGGTTTGGCTCATCTTCCCAGGATTCTCTTACCAACCCAAGGGGTCCCCAGACTCGCCTGCCGTACAGGAGCTCGAAGGGGGAGAACCCCGTCGAAGGCCTGCGGAACTTCTCTGTAGGCAAATTGCAGGTGTGGGAGGTACCGCTCCCAATCGCATCCCTGGGTCTCAACCAGCACAATGTCCACCACAATCCTCTGGAAAGGCTCCTCTGTTATGTTAGGTAGCTGAGGAGGACAGGAACAACAGCCGGGCCGCCGAACACCTGAGATGTTGGTAACTAATGGGTTGCAGATTCCTAAACTAACCACACAACTAGAGGTAGCCGTGGAGCGTTCCTACGTTGATCCTAGACGCCTCGTCACAGCCTGAGAGATAACTACACCTAAAGGCAGAAAGATGAAAGCTATCTGCCCCGGAGCAGATCCCCAAAGAAAATAGGAAGCCCCCAAACATGTAATGGCGGTTAGACAAGAAGAAAGCATGAACACAGACAGAAAATAGAATGAGCAAATGCTGGGGCCACAAGCTGACTAAATAGGATAAGACAGGAGAGATTACTTTCTGCAACCCAGAAAACCCTACAAAAATCCAACAATTCTGATTACAAAAGTACTGAGATCACACGATCTCGCCAACCACTAAATCAGATCTCAGTGTGAACAAAACCAAGCCGCAGCCACTGAAAAAACAGGAAAAAGAAAATGAACAAATAACAGTGGCTTCAGATAAACTGAGAGGAGCACAAGCCCCCCGGAGGGGACCTGGCTGACCTCCACAGAAGTGCAGGGAACAATGCAAAAAGCAAGTACAAGAATAAAAGCAGAAAATATCTTATCTGATGGCAGAAGATGCAGGCGAGACTCAGCAAACTTCCAAATGAACCAGGAACCACAATTGAGACAAGAACAATTGATCACCGGCAACTATCATGGGAGGGAACCTCCCTTATATCAGACCAGTCAGTGAACCCAGATTGCCATTCCTCAATGAAAGGTTCAGTACTGTCTGTAACCACCAGAGGGAACCTCTGCTCAGAAACCATCTCTAGCACATTCATAACACTCCTCTATCACTGGCAATGGGATCAGGGGAGCCTTAAGAGCAGGCCTCGCCTTCCCCACTCTTTGACAGGTGATACAGGAGCGGCAGTAGTTAATCACATCTGTCCCCATCTTGGGCCAATAGAAGTGTTGAGACAGCCGTGCCTTAGTTTTGCTGATCCCCAAGTGTCCAGCAAGTGGAATCTCATTGGCAATCCGCAACAACTCACCTCGGAACTGGTATGGGATGACCAGCTGTTTTTCCCTCAACCTCTCCTTTTGGGAATCTCCGGGTACTGTCTCCCGGTACAACCTTCCTCGTTCCCAGAACACCCTCTCCTTATCAGTCACAGAGGTGGGCGTCTCGGCGAGGTGCCTCAAGTTCTCCAGGCTCGCATCTTAGTGCAGAGCGGCCTTGAACTCCTGGCTGGAGGCAGCCAGAAGTGACCTCAGGGTTCCTTCCTCACTGGGAACCTCTGGGACCTGCTCTGGGTCCACCTCTGGTTCAGTCTCTCCTGTAGCAGAGGAGGGTCCAGATGGCAGGACGTTACCTGCGATCCAGGCACTCTGACTGCAGGTGACAGCAGCTACGTACAGTACAGACCAAAAGTTTGGACACACCTTCTCATTCAATGATTTTTCTGTATTTTCATGACTATGAAAATTGTAGAATCACACTGAAGGCATCAAAACTATGAATTAACACATGTGGAATTATACATTACACTTAACAAAAAAGTGTGAAACAACTGAAAATATGTCATATATTCTAGGTTCTTCAAAGTAGCCACCTTTTGCTTTGATTACTGCTTTGCACGCAGAAAAGGTGAACGAATGGACTCTACATGCCTGGTTCAAACCATGAAGCATGGAGGAGGAGGTGTGATGGTGTGGGGTTGCTTTGCTGGTGACACTGTTGGGGATTTATTCAAAATTGAAGTGGTGAATATAACGTGGCACTACCGCAGAAGGTGCTCAAGTAGGAACCCAACCTAGTGACAGTATAATAATAAACTTGGCACTCAACTTGTGAACAAAGAAGAAATTTTATTGCAATCTTGGACTGCAATAAAATTTTTTCTTTGTTCACAAGTTGAGTGCCAAGTTTATTATTATATTATTCAAAATTGAAGGTATACTGAACCAGCATGGCTACCACAGCATCTTGCAGCGGCATGCTATTCCATCCGGTTTGCGTTTAGTTGGACCATCATTTATTTTTCAACAGGACAATGACCCCAAACACACCTCCAGGCTGTGTAAGGGCTATTTGACCAAGAAGGAGAGTGTTGGGGTGCTATGCCAGATGACCTGGCCTCCACAGTCACCTGACCTGAACCCAATCGAGATGGTTTGGGGTGAGCTGGACCGCTCACCGCTTTAATTTTGAATAAATCCCAAACAGTGTCACCAGCAAAGCACCCCCACATCATCACACCACCTCCTCCATGCTTCACGGTGGGTACTAGGCATGTAGAGTCCATCCATTCACCTTTTCTGCGTGCAAAGCAGTAATCAAAGCAAAAGGTGGCTACTTTGAAGAACCTAGAATATAAGACATATTTTCAGTTGTTTCGCACTTTTTTGTAAAGTGTAATGTACAATTCCACATGTGTTAATTCATAGTTTTGATGCCTTCAGTGTGATTCTACAATTTTCATAGTCATGAAAATACAGAAAAATCATTGAATGAGAAGGTGTGTCCAAACTTTTGGTCTGTACTGTATGCTGTCTCCCCGGGGAATTCTACATACCCATCAGCCTGCACTGCTATGGGTGCTACTTCCCCATCCATCCCCAACATTTCAGGAGCAGTGCTACTTATGGGCCAGTTACCTTCCTCGGTGGCACTGGTCAGTGGCATGGCGTCACCTTCCTCACGGTTCCCATGCACCTCCCCATTTCCTTGAGCACCGTCGCTTGCTCCTGCTAGGGGTTCCTCAGCCGTCTCACTCTGCAGAGTGACGTGGCTGAGCACTCCTGTACCTGTGGACACATCTACCGTTTCAGAAGAAGGGTTAACAGGTTCAGTTGGCACAGATACATCATTATCCCTAGGGAAAGAATGGTTGTTAGTTGCATCATCACTTAACAAAGCATTGGCAGGTAATACATGCAGTTTCCCATCACTATCATCATCATTAAACCAAGGGTCAACATTACCCTGATTATCAGGTTGGGGAGGGGTGTCAGGGACGTAATATGCGACCATCATTCCCAAATAAGTCCCCAATAAAACATCAGTAGTCAGGTTTTCAGACACCCCCACTTCCTTCACCCCGCTCCCGACACCCCAGTCAATGAAAACCCGGGCCATCGGCAAGGGACAGCGGATGCCCCCAATCCCGGTGACAGTTAGGGTTTTCCCCAGAATCAACTCTTCAGGGGCCGCCAGTTCGGGTCAGATGAGGGTTCGTTCAGCCCCGATGTCCTTGAGGCCTGTAGCAAGATGGGCCCCCACACGAGCGTGCTGCACATTGTCGTCGATCCTCCCAACCACACCACCCACCAAAAGAACAGAGGCGTTGGGCCCGGAGGCCTTGGCTGGGGGGTTCTTCTGCCTCTCCGGACAAGTGGCGCTGATATGTCCAGTCCGTTTACAGGAGAAAACACTGGCGAGGGTCTGATGTAGGCCTGGTGTTGGCAAAGGGGACAAGGCCTCCAGAGTGATCGGGCAGGGGCACTGGGGTTGGTCGCAGACTTACCCCCTCTCCAGCTGGCGGTGACTGGCTTCCGCACCTCAGGTTTCCGGTTGGCCTCATAGTTGTCGGCGATCTGCGCTGCTTTGTCCGCATCCTCTGGTTCTCGGTCCAGTATGAACTGGCGGACCTCGGCTGGGCAAAGGTGTAGGAACTGGTCTTTTATCATCAGGTCCTCCAGCCGCTCAAAAGAGGTCACTGACAGTCCTCGGGTCCACTGTCTGAAGTGGGTCCTGAGTCCTTGCACCACATCAGTATAACTTGTGTGGGCCACGTTGGAGGTTCTGTAATTTCTTGCGGTAAACCTCAGGTGTCAGCCAATATCTGGTGATCAGGGCCTGCTTGATGGCCTGATAGTTTCCATCTAGCTCTGCAGGGAGTGAAGCTAACGCCTCCAGAGCTTTGCCCTTTAGCTCGGGGGTCAAGTACCTGGCCCATTGGTTCTCTGGCAGCTGGTACTGTCGGCAGGCTTTCTCAAAGGCCCGCAGAAAAATGTCCAAGTCCCTGTCCTTGTCCATCATGGGAAAATGCTCTGGCCGTGGCTTTGGACTCTGAGCGCTGCTGGGCTCACTGCTACAGGCTGTGGAGGATATCGCCCCCTGCCTGAGCATCTCCAGTTCATGGTCTCTCTGAACTTGGCGCTCGGCTCTCTCGGCCTCACGCTGCTGGGCTGCTCTCTCTTCCCGCTGGTCAGCTCTCTCTCGAGCTTGCTGGATCAGCTGCAGATGTCCATCATGGTCTTCGATGGGGAGTTGATCCACGGCCACCTGCAGGTAAGGGTCCAATCCACCCTGGGTGTAAGCATTCAGTGGTTGGGCCTCCGCTGCAGCACCATCTCTGCTTGGACCGGCTCCTGCTCCCACCACGCTCTCAGCCTCGTCGAATGCCACCAGGATCAGTTGGGCTTTGCTTTGGCTCGTGGGGTCATGGCCTCGGTACGTGCATATTCCAGCAAGAGTTTCCTTTTTCTGCTGTGCGTACCAACTTTCTCCTCTTGCAGCCATGATTACCAAATAAAAGATAGGATAAACAAAGAGGAGGGAGGGGGTAACCGCAAGTACACACAATTGTCTCAGGACTAGTAAACACTGAGTTCGTTCTTCAAAACTTTTGCTGCAGGGTCCCTGGAAGAACTGTGCAAGTTTTTTAGTGAGAGGAATGATTGCTCAGACCAGATCACTAATGCTCTATAATCTCACCGCTCTGCCACCAATATGTCACGAACGGGACACACAGAAGGAGGCCCGAGGGATCACGGCTTAGGATCCCGCTGATGCCACCAATAGGTTGAATGCAGGGATTTATACTTATCCCACTTCCCAGTTCCACTTAGGAACTTGCAGCTCTCCGGCGCCCCCTTACCCTCAGGTCAGTCAGGGAAAAGCACCTAGGATAATTTAGTCGCCGGACTAGCCGCTTGAACGTGTACTGGCTATTGGGTACGCTACAGTGAGGGAATTATAACCACTCCTAGCCGCAGCCAGGCAATACACTTATAAAACCCACTCCGTCATTGCCAACGCCACCTGAAAGCTCAGCACTACACACACTCGCTAGCTGCCACCAGCCTCTGGGTTTAGAAAGTGGGGCAGAGGCCACTCCAATTTAGTAGCGTAGTATACTTCAGGCACGTGCAAATTCGTTATAGAGCATAGAGGACGAACTAGTAATTTTATATCTTTACTCCAAGAAGTTTGGCAGTGTTTATAAAGTTTTAAAACAAGGTTTTACAAAAAAATTTTAAATATGTACATGCAATTACAAATAAAACAGGGTTAAAGAAGAAAAACTTACATGGCACTTAGATCATTCTGGCGAATCAGGCTGGGGGGAAGGGAAGGAGGGGCCACACATCACCATGCATGACAGTGTGGCTGTCTATTCCAGGATCTCTTAGCAGAATCTGACACCCTGACTCAGTGGCTGTACTCTATAGTTCTGGGTCATGACATCATAAAGGGGCTGAGTTACTGGGATCCTCCCCTTTCTCTAAGTGGTAGTTTTGGTTTCTGAAACCTTCTTGGCTATATAACTGGGCTTGAGAACCTAGCAGAGTCTCGGCAGAACCATCATTCACCTTATTCTGAAATTAGGGTTCTAATGAGTTCAAACTCAGACTAGTTATTCCACTCTGCTCCAGAGAAATCCATTTCTCTGGTTCTGTTGGGGCTAGAACGTAGCCAGTACCACTGTAGCGGAGCCTGATAGGAGCATGTTGCAGAACTGTAACTTTCATGCTTCTATCATAAACTCTCAGCGTGTTATGACCGAATGAATGAATTCCCATTATATGCTATGGGACAGTCCCGCAGGGTTTGAAGACAGACATTCCTGAGGTGGGGGCGAGAGGAAGGAGTGAGTTGAAGAGAGAGAGGCTGCAGGCACAAGAGGGGATGAGGGGGTGGTTTGGCTCTGTGCTGGCTAAGCACGATGGGGGTAGTAGTTCTCCCCATGGAAAGCTCCAGGAAAGTACAAGGAATGGAGCTTCCATTTCAGGCTATCATCACACAGAGAGAGAAAGAAAGAAGCAGAGAAAAAAAGAGGGGACAGAACAAAAGAACAGAGAGAGAGAAAGAAAGAATAGAGAGAAAGAAAGAACAGAGAGAGAAAAAGAAAGGGGAAAGAAAGAACAGAGAGAAAGAAAGAGGGGAAAGAAAACAGAGAAAGAAAGGTTAGTGAGAAAGAAGGGAAAAAAGAGAAAGAAAGAAAACAGAGAAAGAAAGAAAACAGAGAAAGAAGAAGTGGACAGAAAAAAAGAACAGAGAAAAAAGAAAGAGGGGAAAGAAAGAAAAGAGAGGGAGAGAGAAAGATGGGAAAGAAAAAAAGGGGAAATAAAGAGAACGAAAGAACAGAGAGAGAGAAACAGAGAGAAAGAAAGATTCTATAAAGATACTATAGCAGCCCGGCTCCCATTGTAGTGCCCACCTGAGCCTCCTGATGCAGGACATATCATGATCCGCTCACATAGCCGACATTCCCGAGTCCACGGTGATCCCGCTGTCTGCGATGTTGGAGGAGGACACGGTGATGGATCTGAAGCATTCCCTGAAATGCTTCCATGGTTCTGTCACAATCTCCCCCCGAAATTACCTCATTTCCGGTCAGCTTATAGCACATCACTTCCAGTAGAACGTCACGTGCAAATTTTAAAGTGCTCCTCGGGGCTCCGCCGTGTACTTCTGTGTCCACGGAAAAAGTAAGCTCCCGGCCGGGGCAGTGGTGCAGACTCTCAAAATCGGGACTGTCCCACTGGATCTGGGATGGTTGGGAGGTATGAATGCTCCCCACCATACACCTTGTACACGCACGACTCCGCACACCTCATACACACACGGTTCCGCTTTCTATGCCTTGTACACACACGCTTCCACTCTGGCTCTGCTCCATACACCTCGTGCACACACGGCTCCACTCAGTACACACTGCTTTACTCCGTAAACCTCGTACACATGCGGCTCCGCTCCGTACACCTCGTACACACACGGCTCCGCTCTATACGTAAACCTCATAGACATGCGGCTCCGCTCCGTACACCTCGTACACATGTGGCTCCGCTCCGTACACCTCGTACACACGCGGCTCTGCTCCGTACACCTCGTACACACGGGGCTCCGCTCCGTACACCTCGCACACACACAGCTCTGCTCCGTACACCTCGCACATACACGGCTCTGCTCTGTACACCTCGCACACTCACGGCTCCGCTCCGTACACCTCGCACATTCACGGTTCCGCTCCGTACACCTCGTACACATACAGCTCTGCTCCGTTCACCTCGCACACACACAGCTCTGCTACATCCACACTGTAAATCCCTCCTGACCCCACACATAAACTTACCCTCATCCAGCACCATGACAACCAGCACAGCAGAGACCTGCACACACCGAGGAGCCTGACCATGTGACACCTAACTCCTCCCATCCTATGACCTCATCACAGGTCCTGCTCTCACATAAGAGGACAGCACAGCAACGTCATTACCCTGCTGTAAGAAGCTGAAGTGGAGAGCTGGGAGGGTGAGGATGGGGTGCATTGGGGGCGTGGCGGCTTCTCTCACTGCGGGAAACATAGCATCCCGACCGGGACAGCGGGTGGGAGGGTTAGAATCGGGACTGTCCTGCTCAATCGGGGACGGTTGGGAGGTATGCATTATGGAGAAGAAAAGTGTGTGGAGACACAGTATAGAGACTTGGTAGTGTGGGGGGCAGTATAGAGAGTGGGGAACATGGGGACAGTGGAAGGGCGAGTGTGAGGAGAGGGCACAGTATATGGACTGGGCAGTGAAAGGGGGATACAGTGTGAGGGGACAGTGTGAAGAGGGGCCCAGTTTGAAAAGGAGAGGGCAATGTGGAGTATATGTACCATAAGAGGGACAGTGTGAGGTTAATATTTTGTGGAGGGAGCACACTGAGGGGCAACTATGTGTTCAGGTTCACAGCGAAGAGCAGATATTTTTTAAGGCAGAGGAACAAGAATATGATTGCTAGCATAAGGCCGGTGTCACACTTGCGTGTGTGAGGCGAGAAACTCGCAAGTAGAAATACATGCAGCCACACGCTCCGGTCCGAGTGCGAGTTTCTCGCATCACACACGCAAGTGTGACCCTGGCCTTACATGGATAATAGCATTGACCAAAGAGCACATGGAGATCTATTTTTGCTTCATCAACTACAGCAAAGCATTCGACTGTGTTAATCACAAGAAACTTTAGAATTCCATGAAGGACATTACTGTGCCAAACCATCTGATAAGTCTCATTAAGAACTTTTACATAGAGCAAGAAACAACAGTACGAATGGAACACGGCATGGTTCAAAGTAGTTAGGCACCAGATAAGGCTGCATCCTGTTACCATTTTTCTTAAATTATATGCAAAAGATATTTTCAGGAAGGCTGGGACTTGCCAAAAAAGAATGTATCGAAATTGCTGGACAATCATCAAAAATCTTAAATACGAATAAAATAAAACATTGAGAGCAATAAGTGTAGATGGAATAAAGGACTTATAACGGAGTATCAAGATGGAAAGCTTGAACATGTGACTGCTACTCAACACAAAGAAGGCAAAGATTTTGACTGCTGCCAGATACAACCAGGACACATTTCACATTTGAGATGAATGGCAACAAACTGGCAGTTGTAAAGGACTTCAACCTACTCTACTTAATGATAACTCAAGATGCAGCAACAACACCAGAAGTCAATATGAGAATAGATATGGGCAAATCAACAGTGAAGTCCCAGGACAAGGTCTTCAAATTGAGGAACATTTCACTTGCAACAAAGACATGGCTAATACATAGTCTGGTATTTTCTGTGGCAACATATGGAATGCAAAACCTGGATGATAATGAAACAAGACAGAGGAAGTATTGAAATGTGGAGCTGGAGATGGATGTATCAATACCATGGATGGCAAGAAGAAAAAATAATCAATTTTGGAGCAAATCAAGCCAGACATGTCAGTTGAAGCATATATTACCAAGCTACGACTTGCCTACTTTGAACACAACATACGAAGAGAGCAATCATTGGAGAATCACATCATGATCGAATAAATAAGGCGAAGAGGAAGACCAACAACCCAATGGTTTGATACAATCACGATAACAGAGGAGAAGACCCTGGCTGGTGGACTTGGCTTGCACAAGACTGATCTTCCTACAGAGCTTTGATCCATGAAGTCACCATGGCAGTCATTAAATATATGATAAATAGTTTTATCAGCATTGAGATTTCCATTTGCAAGGCTATACCACTATCTACTGTCCAAATAATATATTGCTTCTATATTATCAGCCCTGAGATTTCCATTTGTAAAGCAATATCAGCATCTAGTGTCTAAATATATTACTACATCTCCTATTTTATTTACCTTGAAATTTCCATTTGTAAGGCAAATTGTAACATGTATCAGGGGCATATCTTGAGCGGGCAGTCAGGACGTGTCTCGGGCCCTGCTGGCAAGGGGCACGTTCGGGCCACTACATGTGACAGTCCCAGGCATCTCTCGGGTGGATGCATTTTGCCACCCCACCCCCACTCCAAGTTCTATTCAGCTGCTCTCTGAGATGACTCACAACTCGACTCAAAGAATGTTTAACACTACATGTTTTTCAGGTGCGGGTACATTTGAAGTCCCGACTGCTGGCACTTCTGGGAAAGGGTGACATCAGCTGCATGATCAGATCAACTGATGATGCTGCTGATATAACTCTCCGGTGCCGCAAAGGCATGATGAATGTCAGTACGCTAAGTTCTGAAGCGGGGCTGAAAAAAATAAAGATTTACTGTAATAGAGAATTTTGTGAGGTGTATTACACTTGTATATAGTGATTTTGGTGCCAACGACGTCTGAACGGTTTTATATTTTTATGATGCTGATGAAGAATATAACTTCGGTTTTGCCAGATTGTCTCTAATTTCTGAGATATTTAATAGTTAATTACTGTAAAATTCTGGCTTCAAAAAGTTGCTTTCATAGCATTGTAAGCCTGTAAATTAAAAAAACAAAATAATTATATGGGATATTAGATTACGTAAGACACTGTTAGAGTCAAAAGACAGAACAAAAGACCAAAAGTTATTGCATTGGTTATCATACTCACGTAGCATTGGGGAAATGCATTATTTTCATGGATCAAATATCTCAAAAAGTAGTGTAACAAAACACCATGAGTCCTCTGAAAATTAGTGCAGGATGTGCCATTAATGAGGAGAGACTGCCATCTGCTGGCAAGCCGAAATCAAGCTGAACCAAAGTGTGCTGGAAGATTTGCAGGGGAAGGGTCGTGTGTGCTGGACCGCATCAGGTGACCGTCTGTAAGGACTTCCCTGATATAAAAGCCCTGTGTGCCAAACCATGAGGAGATTTGGTGCCAGGGAAGAGAGAGGGGCAGATGTGCCCTAGAGACACCACTGAGACCACCGTGACCGGCCTCAGTGGGGATTCTGTCCTACCCGGGTATCGTTCACCACCTGGCAAGGTCCGGATCCCTGGTCAGAGCTGTAATCTGCGCCCTGCGCTGGTCAAGCCTACAAGTTCCGACTACCCCTGTCAAAAGGTGAGGCACAGTTCTATCTCCCCCGAGCCTGAAAGACTTCCGCCAACAGTGAAGCCGATAAGAGCCGTGCGTTGACTGTGACAGGAGTAGAGATGAGCGAATTTGTTTGTATTCTGTTCTGAATACGATCAAGCTCGAATATTGTTTTTGCAATATTCTTCGAACATAGCCGAACGTCATTAGAGTCAATGGGAGTAAAAATGACTGAATGTAACATCTCTGCCAGAATCACTGCATGTGGATCCACCGCCAGGGCAGTGGGATACTCGTACTGGGCCGGTGTCTTAAAGGGATGTGTCACGGCAGCAGTGACCCAGTCCGTGGCCCTGGGCATCCAATGAAAAAGGGGAATATTTACAGGGGATGATAAGAGTTTGTATTGAAGTGTTCGTGACGCCACCTGTGGTTTCTGGTCAGAGGTGACCAGCACTGCAGGGCAGATCCTCTGGGACAGATGGTGTGATGCAGCAGAGTTGGAATAGCTTCCCACAGGTGAAGCTTGTTGTCCCAGGGCAGAGAGGTGTTGTAGGGAGAGTGATGATGCTGGGGGATGTAGCAGAGTAGAGTGTGTGCCGCATGAAGAACTTGAGGAGACAGTCAGATGCAGTTTCCAAGGCTTTACTCAGTTCAGGTGCATGCAGTACAGGTGCCCGCTTGGTGCCACGTCCTCCAGGTATGGAGTCCAGCCAATTCCCAGGTAGATGAAGAACACCAGTCCAAAGCTCCCTGTCAGTATATGCCTTCCCTGGCCATCTCACTGTGCTGATTCCCGCTCCATCTTCCTTCCCAGCACCTCACAAAGCAGTGTCCCAGTCCGGTTTCTGCGAATTCTGTAGGACAACGTGACCCAGGCGTTTCCTTGATTCTATATAGCTTTCCTTCCCGGAGAAGATGCTTGTGTTTGTGGCTATGACCCCTAAAATTGTCACAGCTGTCGGCTTGCTAGATGAGTCTTTAAGTTCTCCACTAGGCTAGGGGCCGAGCCCCTTCTGCGACTTGGATTCTCCCAGCTGACGTCCGTCAGTGCTGGAACAAGCCCCACGGGTAGCCTTCTGCTCAGCCGTGCCTCTGAGAAATCCCTTTTCTCTACAGGGAACCTTCTTTCCATCTTTCTATCTGTGAGCAGCCCCTCAGGACCTGGAACCTGCTGCATGGTTCTATCTCTTTCCACCCTCTCCCTACTGGAGGGCTGTCTAACACACCTGCCTGTGTTCCTGTGCTTCCCGAAACAGTTCCTGTTGCTCCTGTCTGTACACATGTCTGCCAGCCATGCCTGCCTGTCTGCCAGAGTGGCAGCCGTGCCCGCCTGCCAGTACTTGCCAGTCTAAACCTCAGCTTCTTCTGTACTTGCCTGCACCTTTCTCTTGTGCCCTGTTCCCCTGTGGGATCAGCTGCTACAGTCAGATGCTGTCCTGGAGTGATACCTGGTAGCTACCTGCCGCACAAGCCTGACCTCACCAGTACAGTCTCAAGTGAACACCGAGGTAGCTGCTTAGTCATGCCACTCTGGGTAAGTCAACTTTGTGGCACTGTGGGGCCACAATCCTCGCTCGCCGCATCCATTCCGGGCATGAGCATTACAGTTTGCTCAGTCCATGGTCCCAGCTGAGTCCTATGGCTTTTTGCTCTTGGAGCGAGATGAACTTTTTCTCTTTGTCCGCATGAGCGAGAGAACAATTTTTTTTACTGATCTGAATCCTTGGCTTTTGCTGCATCGGACCTAGTCGCAGTTCCTGCTGATGTACTTACTCAGTCTGCGACTGCGACTTGCGCTTCCAGAGTAAAATCCATCACAGAGAATCCGTCAAGGTATGATGGGGAGCCAAAGAAGTGCCGTATGTTCCTGGATTAGTGCTTGCAGCTCTACAAATGGTATGGCCCTATTTTTTTATGATCGGGTCAAGGTGGGTTTCCTAATGTCCTATTTAACAGGAGATGCCTTGGAATGGCTCAACCCCCTCTGGGAAGCAGGGGATCCTATCACCTCGGACCTACAAGCCTTCCTGGTGGCCTTCTGTAAAGTATTCATTGAGCCTAGTTTTGCTTCTTCTGCAAAGACTTCCCTTCCAAGCTTCCAGAAACGTACCAGACGGGTGACGCCTTTGGGAGAACTGTCACGTCTGTCCTTGACCATCCAAAAACCATCTTTTCTTCAACCTGTAAAAGCAGCTACCCGAGCAAAGTCCAAGAAGGCTGACGAAAATAGGCTGGCGGAGCAGCAGCCAGAATCGTCATGTGAAGGAATTGCTGTATCGCTGCGGTTGTGTGGAACATCCTGACTGTTTCTGCCCTGAAAAGCTTGAACTCAAAAACCTTGGGCCAGTAGGAGAGGCTGGCCTTGGCGTGAGTACTTCCTCTCCACTTAAGACTATGACTGTTTCCATGCCTAGTGGGAGCTTCGGTTCAGCTGGTGTATTTGGTGCAAGCCATACAGAGTCCGTGTGTGATGTCTGTTCAACAGCTCCAGAATCCGGTGAGGGTGTTGTCTGGTGATGGGCGAACCCTACTCAAGAACAGTCTAGTCTTGCAGGGACAACTACAGCTCCAAGTTGGAGCATTATACATGGAGAAGATGATCTTCCACATGCTGTCTGCTATGCCCATATCTCATTCAGAGCCAAGTACTCTACTACCCGTTCTGGTCTGGGGACCCAGCGTGGTGCTTCATTGGGAACAACCAAATCACGAGAGTTGTCTGGTCCCCACACATCAAGGTCAGTCAGCAGTGTTGTCATCTTCTTCACCTGGTCTGCTAGTCATCGAGTCATGGTGTGCTGACATCACCAAAGAAAAGGAATCGGTGGCGTTTTCTCCACACATCTCTAACGATTGTACCAATGATCAGTTCCCAGGAACATCCCTGCCTCTAGGATATATTTCTCTGGGTAGCGGGCAGAAGATGGATCCTGTAGAGTAGGTACTGCCCCATATGAGAATGCCTTGTCGTGGTGGGGTAGCTCAAAGAATTGATCAATTATTTGCTAAATGTCTCAATTTTAAAAAACAGTTAGAATATACATGTGCAGATGCACTTAAATTATTTCATGCTGATCATGTGCGGCGCTGGCTTCCCCCCTTTTTTTACTTGTATTGGTAAGTGGCTGACCACCACTAGTTGCCGTGCGCGCCGGGTTATGCATGTTATTTTATCTTTTTTTTTTTCTTTCTTATAATTGACTTAGGCTGCTGTACATACATACAGCAGCCCTGCCCTGCCCCAGGCTATATGTAATTGTGCACCTGTGCCTGTTTCACTCTTTATCTGTGGCTGCTGGTTTGGCGAATGTGGAGGTCAGATCTGACATGTCCATCCCTGGACCTGGTCGGCCTTTACCTGCATCTGTCTTACTGGCACCATGGGGTGATTCAGCAATGCTTCAGGTACTTTTGCAGTTTTTGCAGTCTTGCTTCTGCAGTTTTTTTGCAGTTATGCTTTTAATAAATTCAGGAGGCCGTAATGGCACATTGAAAATGAAAAACGTAGAGTAGGTACTGCCCCATATGAGAATGCCTTGTCGTGGCGGGGTAGCTCAAAGAATTGATCAATTATTTGCTAAATGTCTCAATTTTAAAAAACAGTTAGAATATACATGTGCAGATGCACTTAAATTATTTCATGCTGATCATGTGCGGCGCTGGCTTCCCCCCTTTTTTTACTTGTATTGGTAAGTGGCTGACCACCACTAGTTGCCGTGCGCGCCGGGTTATGCATGTTATTTTATCTGTTTTTTTTCTTTCTTATAATTGACTTAGGCTGCTGTACACACATACAGCAGCCCTGCCCTGCCCCAGGCTATAAGTAATTGTGCACCTGTGCCTGTGCCTGTTTCACTCTTTATCTGTGGTTGCTGGTTTGGCGAATGTGGAGGTCAGATCTGACATGTCCATCCCTGGACCTGGTCTGCCTTTACCTGCATCTGTCTTACTGGCACCATGGGGGTGATTCAGCAATGCTTCAGGTACTTTTGCAGTTTTTGCAGTCTTGCTTCTGCAGTTTTTTTGCAGTTATGCTTTTAATAATTTCAGGAGGCCGTAATGGCACATTGAAAATGAAAAACGTAGAGTAGGTACTGCCCCATATGAGAATGCCTTGTCGTGGCGGGGTAGCTCAAAGAATTGATCAATTATTTGCTAAATGTCTCAATTTTAAAAAACAGTTAGAATATACATGTGCAGATGCACTTAAATTATTTCATGCTGATCATGTGCGGCGCTGGCTTCCCCCCTTTTTTTATCCTGTAAGAGTGCCTTCAGTCTCCATGTGACAGGTTGATGAGGATGTCAAAACGAAAGCGTTCACGTCTCTGCTTTCCACCAAACAGGATGAAGAGGTTCAGATTGTTGTGATCTTCTATGGTGGAAGCTGACCTCATCTGGCAGAGAGAGACTGGGTATTCTGGAATTCCTGATATCACGCCTGCTTCATTCTACTCAAAGGATGTCTTGATGGACTGGACTGTGCATGGTCCTGAGGAGAGTTGGGCTATACTCTTTCTGCAGACTGTCCTGGTGGGCTTAAAGAAGAGGGGGCGTAAGGGGGATATTGTAACATCTGTGCCACAATCACTGCATGGCTTCCGATCTCCCATCAGTCTGATACATCAACTTATCCCTATGGGCCATGCTGTCAGTTCTGCCCTCCGCCTGCTCCATGCTGTAAACCATGTGTGCATACTTCCTGGCACACATGGTTACAGTTTGGGATGGGGACGGTTGGTGAGTGGGAGGCTCAACTGGCTTTAAATCCTTAACGACCGCCGATACACCTTTTAATGGAGGCAGTTAAGGGTACTTATTCCTCAGCGCCACTTTTTAACGGTGCTGAAAAATAAGTGTATAGCGCCCCCAGTGACGAAATTTCTCCAGGGTCTTGGCTACCTAGGGTAGCTGAGACCCCAGAGAACATGATTTGGGTCAGTTTTTACTGACCCCAGTGTTGCAATCGCCGTTATTAACGGAATAACGGCGACTGCAAACTAAAAAGTTAGATTTCCCATTTAATTTCTGTGATTTGCCCATCAGAGAGAGAAATGGGGTCTCCCGATCCCCTCGGTACCTCTGGTGTCCTTGGATCCTCGTGCATCCCTCGTGATGTTCTCCGGCCGAAGGCATCTTCTTCTTGGAAGAAAATGGCTGGCACATGCGCAGTGCTCCCGCCGAGATTTGCTGGCCAAGTTCAAAATAAAAAAATAGTAAATCAAACCTCCCTTTAGCACTCCCTTAGTTAGGTAAAAAATAATAAAATAAAAAAAGTATTTATTTCCATTTTTCCATTAGGGTTGGGGCTAGAGCTAGGGATAGAGTTGTGCTAGGATTAGGGCTGGAGCTAAGGTTAGGGTAGGGGTAGGATTGTGCTAAAGTTAGGGTTGAGCTAGGGTTAGGGTTGTAGTTATGGTTGGGATTAGGGATAGGGGTGAGTTGGGGTTAGGGTTGTGGTTTGGGTTATGATTAGGGTTGGGATTAGGGTTAGGGGTGTGTTGGGGTTACTGTTGGAGTTAATATTGGGGGGTTCCACTGAGCCCTGCCATGCCCCCAAATAGTGACTTTCCCCCACATACATATTGGCGAACTTAGGAGCAATTGCACAAGAATTTTTGTGGTCTATTGTCTCCTGATACCCTTGTAAAAATAAAAAAAAATTTGGTTCCAAAGTAAATATTTTATGCAAGAAGTTAAATGTTCATTTTTTCCTTCCACATTGCTTTAGTTCTCGTGAAACACCTGAAGGGTTAATAAACTTCTTGAATGTGGTTTTGAGCACCTTGAGGGGTGAAGGTTTTACAATGGTGTAATTTTTGGGCATTTTCTGTTATATTGACCAACAAACTCAAAATGTGAGGTGGTCCTTAAAAAAATGGTTTTGTAAATTTATTTTGTTTGAAAAATGACAAATTGCTGGTCAACTTTTGCTCCTTATAACATCCTAACAAAAAAAATGTTTCCAAAATTGTGCTGATGTAAAGTTGGCATGTAGGAAATGTTATAAGTTTGAAAATTGAAAAATTGAAAAATTTTTGCCAAATTTCAATTTTTTTCATAAATAAGCACGTTATATCGAAGAAATTTTACCACTAGCATGAAATATGAAATACAATATGTCTCGAAAAAACAGTCGCAGAGTCAGTGGGATATGTTGAAGCGTTCAAGAGCTATAACTTCATAAAGTGACAGTGGTCAGAATTGTAAAAATTGGCTTGATCATTAAGTACCAAATTGGTTCTGTCACTAAGGGGTTAATAGACTACATCAGTGTGAGGGACAACGGACATGTTACTCCACTCCTGAAATGTGCCCCCACCCTTAGGATTCCAAAGGATCATTGTTTTTCTTTAATTAAACTCAAGTAACAAACCCTTTGAAGCTCTGTGACTAGCAATGAGCACAAGTGTGTGAGCTTTCAGCCAACTGGCTCCCTTTGTTTGTTCAGGCTGACATTGTGGGACAACATATCCTAGGCCAACCAGTGCAAGGCTCTGAAATATTGAATCTGTAAAACGACCTATAATAACAGAATGCAATATCTCTAATCCTTGTCGAGCACATTATCGGACTCAGCATTCCTTCCCCCACAAGCCCATGCCTGGCAGCCACCTATCGCAGTCTGCGATATTGAGTTACAAAGCATAGCTACCAGGAATTACAAATGGTAGGCATATTTAGTCTCTATGTGCAGATAAAATCCAGCAGAATCCAGTGGCACTGCTGCCGTTCCATTCAGAGTTTTGGGCGGAAAGTTATGAGCCTCCATGGTTCTAGAGAAGAGACTTGCGGCCTAGTGGGAAATTCCGGTGACCCCCGCTAGGTCCAGAGCTTTAATTGAGAACTCATCTGGTGACTCCCAAGACTGGGCGTACTGTAAGAAACTGCAGGTACGGTGAATGTCACCACGGATCAGAGACAGACCAAGAGTTAAAGGGTTTATTTACAGGGACTTTACTCTGTCACTTTTAACCCCCAATGCTTCTCCCTGCGTAGAGAAGCATTGGGAGTTAAAAGTGACAGAGTAAACAGCAAAACAGTAGGAAAACTAGGGAAAAGCCATTAAACAGTTATGCAGAGTTAAAACGGTTAAACTGGAACTCTTGTAACTTATCAGTCCGGGGAAAACTTGATTGCAGGGTCTCTTTCTCCCACGTTGGCACCGTCAACAGCGGCGCTTGCAGTCTGTCGTCTCTCCTCTGGATGTAGCTGGGACCTCAGGGGTTAAAGCAGGAAGCAGGGAGATGCTGCGTAACAGAGTCTCCCCTGCTCTAAGTCTCTGTATAGTACACTCACAGTCTCTCCACAGGAACGATGCTGCGCACCCCGGCAAATCTCTCTGCCACACTCAAGGGCCTCAGCTTGTCACTGTGGTCTATGGGACTGTGCTCTCCTTTCGCGCCCTCTGCCTGCACAGCTTGCGGTCCACCGTCCCTCCCTTTTCCTCTCTGCTCCTTACAGTCACCAGATCCAGTCGGTCCAGGGCATAAAGTCTTCCCCCGGCAACCCTGCTGCCTGGCTAGGTGGTTCCCGATACAGAACAGGAAAGGCTTTTTGACTCTTCTTCTACTTCACCCCCTTACAATCCCCTCTCTTAAAGCTCGCCATTCCACGGGTGAGAGTTCGTCATACTCCGCTATGTTCACCTGAGGACCTATAGCTGCCCACAACTTTTGCAACTCCTCCTGCTTCGCTGGCTCTAATTCCTTCCATTAAGGCTGGTCGAAGATATTCCAGTCCTTATCTTCATCTCCATGAGCTGCAGGAGAAAATACTTTGGATGAACGTAGCTTTGTCTCCTTCTTTTCCTTCTTTTTAGCTTTTCCCCTAGAAGACGTTTGAGTAGCCGCTAGCAGACGTTTGAGTCCTTTTCTTCGTCGTGATTGGAAACCTTAGTGACTCATTGCTCGAGTTCCTCAGTCTGGGGGCTTAGTACAGGTAATTCTTCTCCATAGCTCCCCCTCTCTTTGACAGGAGCATTCTTGTCAAAACTAGAATCAGATGGACCCTTCGTCTTTCGCGCCGGGCTCTGCGAGCATCACTTCCCATGGTTTCTTAGACACACTCGCTGTCTCACACAGATGCTTCATCTCTTCCATCCAGTCAGGATCTCGTGAGCTGACAGACGGCACACCCTCCACCTCAGGGGACGATATTAATGGTTCTTCCTTCTCATCGACGAGGACCTGGAGAACGAGCGTCGCAGGAACACTTGTCACTTTCTCCCCTTCTTCGGGAACTTGTGCTAGTCAAGGTAGCAAAACACTTCAGTGGTCTTCTCGGGTGGACATCCCTTCCTTTCCTTTGGGCTGAGTCTCACAAACAGAACCTTCAGTCAAAAGTTGGAGTTCCAACAGGCTTGCCTCCACGCGTCGGGACAGCGCAGTCATTCCATCTTAGACGTTCGACACCTTCTCCACCTCTCCTCGGCATCCAACATTGTGGTACTGTCTTGCTCTAGTTGAGGCTCTCCTCTTCCTGCCGTACCACTCACTCCAGGGGCGACGTTTCCTTCAATTAGCAGGACCTTCAGAGGGGTGTGCGGATCTTTGCCGTCATTTTACTTGGGTAGGGCAATTTCTAGACAGGTGTCCCACCCTACCGCATGCCCAGCACTCATCAGCATCTATCTGGTGGGTGCTTTGGCCTGGTTCGTCAACCTCAATGGGGAGCATATCTCATCTGCTCTTCACTCCTGGATACGGGGTTACACTCTGGCATCGCCACTGAAGCTTTCTTCATGCTCCTCACCTCTGCTCTAACTCCCTCCGTCTGCTTCCACGCGTTACCTCGGGGTATGCCCCTGGTCCCCAAGACGGCAGTAAGGGTTTTCCCCAGACTCTCGATCTTTTCCCAAATTCTTCTTATCTTCAGCCGTGAATCACGAGTCCATGCTGTCTTATCTTCATTCGGGCTGAGTACCCCGCAGTTGTAGCATGTGAGTGGTCCTCTTCGCCAGGCGGCACAAGTCTCACGTTGGGGGGCGCTCTCTCTGTCTCGCACTGGTGGGATTGACTTTACAGCAAGGGCTCCTCTTATATTCAGCCATTTCTTCGCAAATCTGCTTAATCTCCTTCAAGTCATCCACCCATTGGGGGGCAGCGGTCGTGGTGGCAGCTACCTCCCCGCTCCATACCTTCCCCACCGGCACTATCACTCTCTGCTCCTGCTCGCGCGTGCGCACCTCGCTCCCCACTTCAGAGAAAGTCATACTTGGCTTCACTCGCATGTGCTCCCGCAGGGCCTGTTTCATCAACATGTCACGCAGACCCATCACTAGCTGGTCCCGCAGCACTACATCAATCAGCCCTACGCCTACGCTGTCTTTCTGGATAATGGCAGTATACAGTTCCTGCAGGGCATTCACGCACTGCGTCACCGTCTCCCCTTCTCTTTGAACTCGGTGGAACAGATGCATGCGCAGTTCTTCTACGTCAGTGGGGTCCCCATACGTCTCCTCAAGTATCAGTAAAACTTTTCCAGTGTAATTCTCGCCTGGGGGAGTCTAAGCATAACAGAGTCCCGTGCATCCCCCTCTAGGGCCATCACAGCTATTTCTGCCTCCAGGGCAGGCATCATGGGATGCATCCACATCATCCCTCAGATGCGCTCCGTCCAACTCCACAACATAACATTGCTCCCAGAGAATTTTGGCAGATTAATTCACATGGCTACCAGGGAGATGTTAGACCTGGGGCCTACCCCAACTGCTCGGTCTACCCCCTCCGCGCCGTTATGCGACATCCTGCTGACTATGCTACTTGTAAAATACTGCAGGTAAGGTGAATGTCGCCACGAATCAGAGACAGACCAAGAGTTAAAGGGTTTATTTACAGGGACTTTACTCTCCACGCAGAGAGAAGCAATGGGGGTTAAAAGTGACAGAGTAAATGGTAAAACAGTAGGAAAACTAGGAAAAAGCCATTAAACAGTTATGCAGAGTTGAATTCTTGTAACTTATCAGTCCGCTGAAAACTTGATTGCAGGGTCTCTTTCTCCCACGTTGACACCGTCAACAGCGGTGCTTGCAGTCTCTGTCGTCTCTCCTCTGGATGTAGCTGGGACCTCAGGGTTAAAGCAGTAAGCAGGGAGATGCTGCGTAACTGAGCTCCCCTGCTCTAAGTCTCTCTATAGTACACTCACACTCTATCCACAGGAATGATGCTACACACCCGGCAAATCTCTCTGCCACACTCAAGGGCCTCAGCTTGTCACTCCGGGCTACAGGACTGCGCTCTCAGGTCACTGTCTCTGCACTGTCTGGGGGGAAGTCTCCTCTAGTCACGGAGGCTACAGAGTCCAGGTACTCACATACAGCTTTCACTAGGTCTCGTACTTCAGTCCCAGTACTCTGATGGGGAGAACTTCTCTCTCTGGGAGTGCGGTGCTGCAGCCTGCTTTCTCCCTGTCACGCTCTCCCCTGTCTCAGGCTCGCTCAGCTCTGTCCCTGGCATGCTCTCCTTTCGCGCCCTCTGCCTGCACAGCTTACGGTCCACCGCCCCTCCCTTTTCCTCACTGCCCCTTACAGTCACCAGATCCAGTCGGTCCAGGGCAGAAAGTCTTCCCCCCGCAACACTGCTGCCTGGGTAGGTGGTTCCGGATATGGAGCAGGAAAGGTAACTTTTTGACTCTTCCTCTTCACCCCCTTACAGTACTACTAACGTTAAATACTGAGAGACTTTTTAGCTTGTTTGTAACCTGTTGTGATCCCCTATATTGTTAAGTTGCTTATTTCCTAACCCTAATTGTTAAGAATTTATTGTTGCGTAAAAGTACCAATATAACAACTCCTGGCTGTTTCCTCCTTGTGAACTCTGTTCGTTGCATTCAGGCACCTGCATTACATTTGGCGTAGTCGGCAAGATGCAACATTCAGACACAGTCTGTGACTGAGCCCGGCAAGCGAATTATACCCTTGGGGTCTATGCTCAGCAACCTTCCCAAGTTCATGGGGAGCAGCATGTCACTGTGGGACTGGGTTAAGAGGCTGAAAAGAATGCTAAGCAGTGGGTCCAAGAGGAAAATGAGACCATAGCTAACTATATTAATGCATTACAGGAAGTGACGGCCCATATCACCAAAATGACCCAAGACTGGCACCGAACACTGGGTCTTCTGCAGGACCAACTCGTTGCTGGATTGAAGGGTATATCTCTGCAACAGATCTTAAAGTAACGACTATGCCTGAATCCTGATCGGGGCTTTTTTGAGTGCGTGGCCAAAGCTAGAGTCTTGGAGAGAGACCCCTGTTCTCACCGCCACGATTTAGTCATGAAGTGGTCACCCCTGAGTCAACACGTACTGAGCCTGACTGGGTGCGGGAGAAAAATCAAGAGTTTCGGGACATTCGAGGTGAGCTGTGCAGCATCAGTGGGACCCCTGCTGCCAACCCACCAGCTAATCCCCCGACCTCAAGAGAGAGGAGGTCAGAGTGGGAAAGTCGCTCCTTCCGTACCCCATAACGCCTCGTACATAGCCCATCAGCAGTACTCGAGCGAGAGTTGAACCTGCGGTGGAAGGGGTATATTTCAAGAGACAAATTGAGAAAGGAGGAGATGGGGACGCCTGTTAAACTAATGCACCCCACGGTTGTGGAGCCATAGAGTGGGGTTTCGAGCCTCAGAGGACAGAAGAGAGAATTCTGAGGATATTGTCTCCGAGAGACCTATTACCTGGGCTGAATTCAATGAGCAACGCATTCGCTTCTTGATGGACACAGGTGACCACAATGCCTAAGGCATATTTCCAGAGTCATTTTCCTGAAGGGTCTCACTTCAGAAAAGAACATACCATCCGACTGATGGCAGCTAATCAACAGCCTATCCCAGTTGCAGGAGTAGTGTGAATGTCTGTCTGGGTGTGCGAAAAAGATCTGGTCCGAAAAGAAATAGTGTGGACAAATGGGCCCGGAGGCGGAGGACCCATTGTAACCCTGGGCATGAATGTGCTAAAAGAAGTGGGACAGTTCTTAGCAGAGATTGACGATAAAAACAATTGTACCTGTATAACCCGTGACCCAGCCAGTAAGAAGGTGTTCCAGCAACTAGTGTGAGTCAGCCAAATTCAGAAGTTAACCACAGCCTCCCAGTATCTCGGTAAAGTATTGATACCGCCCGAAGCAACAGTGACACTGCCGGTGGGACAGACTGTACTCACTATGCTGGTACAGGCCCATGTATCCCTAGAGGGTGTGGATGTCCAGATTGAGCCTATACAGTAGAGGGAGAATCAGCAATCTCCAAATTATTGGTTGCCCGCACCCTGTCCACCATCTGACAGGGACAAGTACCAGTGCGCTGTATAAATTTAAGTGGATCAAGTCTACAGTTGAAGCCCCAACAAGAAGTGGCCCGAGTTTGCATAATGTCGGAAGATCTCCCCAGAGCTGATGCTATAGGACTGACACCTGTGGGGGGATGGGGGGAGACCCATGTACCTTAGCGGTGTCGCTCGATTAGTAAGGACAACCGAAGCGAACCACTGGCTGGACGTCACGTCTTGGAAAAGATAGAGGCCAACCTCACAGAGTTTTCCTCAAGGCAAGTTGGGCAGATTGAACAGTTATTACAGCAATATCGAGGGGTGTTTGCACAGCATGAAGATGACTTTGGTTGCACCCAGGCTATTCAGCAGGAGATACCTACAGGAACCACTGCTCTCATTCGAGAGAGGTATCTGCAGATCCTATCTCCGATGTACCAGGAGGTGAAAGAACTGTTGGTCCACATGCTGTGCTTGATCTGCAAGAGCCAGAGTCCCTGGATGGCCTTCATCGTGTTAGTTCAGAAAAAGGACGGTACCCTGAGGTTCTGCGTGGACTACAGGTGGCTGAATACATGTACCATACGGGACTCTTATCTCTTGCCCAGAATTGAGGCGTCCCTATCTGTATTAGGAAAAGCCAAATATTTTTCCTCACTTGATTTAGCCAGTGGCTACTGGCAAGTACCGGTGGCTAAGGACCACCTGCAAACAGCCTCTCTATGGGCCTGCTTGAGTTCAACCAGATGCCTTTTGGACTGACTAAAGCACCAAGTACTATTCAGCGGTTGATGGAAAGATGCTTGGGGGACCTGAACTTCGAAGCCACTTTGATCTATTTGGATTACATAATCATCTATTCTGCCATGTTTGAAGACACGGATTAAAAATAAAACCCAGAAGTGTCACCCATTCAACCAAGAAATTGAATACCTGGGACACACTGTGTTTAGTTCGAGAGTTTACCTCACTGCAGAGAAGATAGCTCCGGTACTGAAGTGGCCCACGCCCACAGACCTGAGAGAACTGAGAGGGTTCTTAGGGCTAGCTGGATACTACCGCAGGTTCTTAAGGGACTTTGCCAAGATTGCTGTACCACTCAATGAGTTGTTGCGGAGCATGGCTTGGGGGGTGCCAAACATCAACTCACTCAATGGGGAACATGGCAAGAAGAAGCATTTCAGGCATTAAAGATGACATTGATGGATGCCCCAATCTTGTCCTATGCTGACTTCTTGCAGCACTTCGTGCTGTACACTGATGGAAACCTATATGGATTGGGAGCAGTATTGGTTCAGGTACAAGAAGGAAGAGAGTGGGTGTGATGACATCTACTACATTTAGCAGCTTGTGTATAGCGTGCTTCCCTTCCCCCCTCCCAGCATAAGTAAAGGGTATGCCACACTAAACAATATCGCTAACGGGATCGCTAAAAAACGTCACTATTTAGCGATCCCGTTAGCGATATTGTTCAGTGCGGCAGCTTCCAGCGACGAGCTTCCTGCTGTGATCTCGCTCGTCGCTGGAATCGCTCCGGACCCTATTTTCTCGTCGGCGCTCCGCTGGGTAAGTATTTAATCGCTGTGTGGCACCTTTTCTTAGCGATTTAGCGGTACTTTTGTACCGCTAAAGTCGTTAAGAAGATCGCTAACGGCGATAGCGTCGTTAACTATATCGCTAAATGTGGCAGCATTTAGCGATATAGAAACAATCCCGCTAGCGATCGCATTAGTATGCGTCGTTATCGTGATCGCTAGCGGGATTGTTTAGTGTGGCAGTACCTTTAGGCTCAGTGTAATCTGAGCTCCCAGCACTGGAGTTTCCCGCCTCACCGTAGGGGGTCTCCATTGTCTTCACATGTGCTCTCCTTCTATAGCAGCCATTATGAGGATTCATTCCTTTTGGTGATAACACGGTGGAATTTGTGTCAGAAACATGAAAGTCACTGTGTTGAACCATGCGCCGACGGGCATAGTTACTGCATAGTAACTGCATTTGTACATAACGATATTGTCTCAGTTTGTTCCAACTTTTTATATTGTATAAGCACTGCCTGTTTTTTTTAAGGAATAAACCTATAAAATTATTAGTTTGTTTCTCCTGCTCTATAAACGAATTTACACGTGCCTGAAGTACTACGCTACTGTTTTGGGGTTGCTACGGACCCTCTTGATAAATTGTTCCAAGTAAACCGTAGCTGGTGGCAGCTTAAAAGAAGGGGTGTAAAGTGTTGACATATGGGGTGGCGTTGGCGGTGATGGAGCGGGTTTTATAAGAGTATTGCCTGGCCGCGGCCCGGAGTAATTATAATTCCCTCACTGCAGCGTGCCCAATAGCCAGCACACATCCAAGTGACCCGTCTGGCGACTAATTATCCTAGGTGCAGTTCCCTGACTGACCTGAGGGTAAGGGGGGCGCCAGAGAGCTGCAAGTTCCAAAGTGGAAGTGGGATAATTATAAATCCCTGCAGATTACTGGGTCGGACGGCAGCAGCCGTCGTGTGTGTGCGCGTTTTCGTCACATTTGGGCACGGGGGGATCACAAGCCGTGATACCCCGGGCTACCGTGTGGCGGACCGTGTGCACGTTTTTATCACATGTGGTGGCAGCGCGGTGGGATTATAGAGCATTAGTGAATCTGGTTTGAGCAATCATTCCATTCACTAAAAAACTTGCACGGTTCTTCAGGACCCTGCAATTAAAGTTTTGGAGAACAGACTCAGTGTTTATTAGTCCTGAGACAATCGTGTGTACTTGCGGTTACCCCTCCCTTCTCTTTGTTTTTCTATCCTATCTTTTATTTGGCAATGGCGAGGATGGGAGAAGCATGGTGTAAACTGCAGAAAAGGGACACTCTTGCTGGAATATGCATTTCCCGAGGCCTTGACCTCATGGGCCAAACCAAAGCTCAACTGATCAAGGTTCTGATGGCACAGGACCACGCTGAGAGCGAGGAGGGCACAGAAGCCGGCCCAAGCCAAGGTGGGGCGGCAGCAGAGGCCCAAACCCTGCATGCTTACACCCAGGGCGGGTTGGACCCTTACCTGCAGGCGGCCCTGGAGGAACTCCCCACCGACGACCGGGGGAGCGCCTGAAGCTGATTCAGCAATACCAGCAGGAGGCCCGAGCCGAGCGCCAAGCCCAGCGAGAGGCCGAGCGGGAGGCTGAGAGAGCCGAGCGGGAAGCTCAGAGAGCCCATGAACTGGAGCTGCTCAGACAAGGGGCAAACCCCTCACAGCCCTGAGCGGTACACCCAGCAGCTCTCAGAGTCCGAAGCCCCGGCCGGAGCACTTTCCCGTGATGGAAAAGGACGGAGACTTGGACACTTTTCTGCGGGCCTTTGAGAAAGTCTGCAGACAGTACCGGCTGCCTGCCGACCAATGGGCCAGGTACTTGACCCCCGGGCTAAAGGGCAAAGCTTTGGAGGCGTTCGCTTCCCTCACGCCAGATCAAGACAGTGACTATGAGGCCATCAAGCAGGCCCTGATTGCCAAGTACCAGCTAACCCCTGAGGTATACCGAAAGAAGTTCCGGAACCTCCAACGTGGCCCACACGACAGTTATAGCGATGTGGTGCAAGGACTCAGGAACCACTTTGACCAGTGGATCCATGGACTGTCAGTTGACACCTTTGAGGAGCTGAGAGACCTGATGATCAAAGACCAGTTCCTGCATCTGTGCCCAGCTGAGGTCGACAGTTCATCCTGGACCGAGAACCGGAGGACGCGGTCACAACAGCACGGATCGCCGACAGCTATGAGGCCAACCGGAAACCCGAGGTGCGGAAGCCCGCCGCCCGCTGGGGAGGGGGTAAAGCCTGTAACCAACCCAAGTGCCCCTGCCAGTCGTCCCTCTGGAGGCACTATCCCCTTTGCCAGCGCCAGGCCTACATCAGACCCCCGCCAGTGTTTCTCCTGTAAAAGGACTGGACACATCAGCGCCACCTGTCCGGAGAGGCAGAAGAACCCCCCAGCCAAGGCCTCCGGGCCCAACGCCTCTGTTCTTTTGGTGGGTGGTGTGGTGGGGAGGGTTGATGACAACGTGCAGCCCGTCCGCGTGGGGGCCAGTCTTGCTACAGGCCTCAAGGACACGGGGCTGAACGAACCCTCATCCGACCCGAACTGGCGGCCCCTGAAGAGTTGATTCCGGGGAAAACCCTAACTGTCACCGGGATTGGGGGCGTCCACTACCCCTTGCCGGTAGCCCGAGTTTTCATTGACTGGGGTGCCGGGAGCGGGGTGAAGGAAGTGGGGGTGTCCGAAAACCTGCCCACTGATATTTTATTGGGGACTGATCTGGGGAGGATGGTCGCGTACTATGTCCCAGACACCCCTCCCCTATCTGATAATAAGGTTAACGTTAACCATGATGTTGAAGTTGATGATGATGGGAAACTAAATGTGTTACATGCCAATGCTTTGCGAAGTGATTATGCAACCGATAACCTTTCTTTCCCTAGGAATGATGCCGATAGTGATGTATCTGTGCCATCTGAACCTGTTAACCCTTTCTCTGAAGTGGTAGATGTGTCCACAGGTACAGGAGCGTTCAGCCACGTCGCTCTGCGGAGTGAGACGGCTGAGGAACCCCTAGCAGGAGCAAGCGACAGTGCTCAAGGAAATGGGGAGGTGCATGGGAACCGTGAGGAAGGTGACGCCATGACACTGACCAGTGCCACCGAGGAAGGTAACTGGCCCATAAGTAGCACTGCTCCTGAAGTGTTGGGGGTGGATGGGGAGGTAGAGCCCATAGCAGTGCAGGCTGATGGGTCTATAGAAATCCCCGGGGAGACTGCATATGTAGCTGCTGTCACCCGCAGTCAGAGTGCCCGGATCGCAGGTAGCGCCCTGCCATCTGGACCCTCCTCCGCTACAGGAGAGACTGAACCAGAGGTGGACCCAGAGCCGGTCCCAGAGGGTCCCAGTGAGGAAGGAACCCTGACGTCACTTCTGGCTGCCTCCAGCCAGGAGTTCCAGGCCGCTCTGCACTCAGATGCGAGCCTGGAGAACTTGAGGCACCTCGCCGAGACGCCCACCTCCGTGACTGATAAGGAGAGGGTGTTCTGGGAACGAGGAAGGCTTGTACCGGGAGACAGTACCCGGAGATTCCCAAAAGGAGTGGTTGAGGGAAAAACAGCTGGTCGTCCCGCACCAGTTCCGAGGTGAGCTGTTGCGGATTGCCCATGAGATTCCACTCGCTGGACACTTGGGGATCAGCAAAACTAAGGCACGGCTGTCTCAACACTTCTATTGGCCCAAGATGAGGACAGATGTGACTAACTACTGCCGCTCCTGTATCACCTGTCAAAGAGTGGGGAAGGTGGGGCCTGCTCTTAAGGCTCCCCTGATCCCGTTGCCAGTGATAGAGGAGCCTTTCCAGAGGATCGCGGTGGACATTGTGGGCCCGCTGGCCGTCCCCAGCCGCTCTGGAAAGCAATACATCCTTACTGTGGTAGACTACGCTACCCGGTACCCGGAGGCAGTAGCTCTGTCCTCAACTAAGGCAGATAAGGTGGCGGATGCACTGGTGACCATCTTTTCACGGGTAGGATTTCCCAGGGAGATGCTTACCGATCGAGGGACCCAATTTATGTCTCGCCTAATGAAGGCTCTCTGCAGCAAAATGCAGGTGATGCGTATGGTATCGAGTGCGTATCACCCACAGACCAATGGTTTGTGTGAACGCTTCAACGGTACCCTCAAACAGATGCTCCGCATGCTGGTTGAGACCCAGGGACGCGATTGGGAGCGGTACCTCCCACACCTGCTGTTTGCCTACAGAGAAGTCCCGCAGGCCTCGACGGGGTTCTCCCCTTTGAGCTCCTGTATGGCAGGCGAGTCCGGGGACCCCTTGGGTTGGTAAGAGAATCCTGGGAAGATGAGCCAAACCCCACGGAAATGTCCATTGTGGATTATGTCATGCGCTTCCGCGACAAGATGCAGACCTTGACGCAGTTGGTGCATGACAACATGAAGCAGGCTCAGGCTGATCAGAAGCACTGGTACGACCAGAACGCCCGGGAGCGGACCTACCAGGTGGGTCAAAAGGTGTGGGTGCTGGTCCCCGTACCAAAGGATAAGCTTCAGGCAGCCTGGGAAGGCCCGTACGTCGTGCACCAACAGCTCAACCCAGTCACCTACGTGGTCACGCTTGACCACACTCGGGGTAGGCGCAAGGCCTTTCACGTCAACATGATGAAGGCCCATCACGAACGTCAAGCCTGCGTCCTACCGGTCTGCAACCTGCCCGAGGACGGGGAGGAGGATCCCCTCCTGGACATGCTGGCCCAAGCCAATGCCAATGGGTCCATTGAGGACATGGAGGTAAATGCCTCGCTAACCGTCTCCCAGCGGTTGCAGTTGCTGACCACTCTGGAACCCTTCCGGGCCGAGTTCACGAACCGACCCGGAAGGACCAAGTTGGCAGTCCACGAGGTGGACACCGGGAATCATGCCCCATTACGGCGGACACCTTATCGGATCTCTGAGGAGGTGCAGCAGATTATGCGCCAGGGATCCAGGAGATGTTGCAGCTGGGGGTGATCCGACAGTCCAAAAGCGCGTGGGCCTCACCTGTAGTTCTCGTGCCAAAAAAGGATCGGACCACCCGGTTCTGCGTGGACTACAGGGGGCTCAACGCCATCACTACCTCTGATGCGCACCCAATGCCACGCATCGAGGATCTGCTGGAGCGGTTGGCGAATGCCAAGTACATATCCATCATGGATTTAAGCCGGGGATACTGGCAGATTCCCCTGAGCCCTGAGGCGCAGGAGAAATCCGCCTTTATCACCCCTTTTGGACTGTACGAGTCCACGGTCATGCCTTTCGGCATGAAGAATGCCCCTGCCACTTTTCAGCGGATGGTCAACCACCTGCTTCAGGGACTGGAGGAGTACGCTGTGGCGTACCTGGACGACATTGCCGTCTTCAGTTCCACCTGGGAGGAACACCTTCAGCATCTCCAGGAGGTGCTCAAGCGTATTCACCAGGCAGGTCTGACCATCAAGCCGGGAAAATGCCAGATGGGCATGAGGGAGGTCCACTACCTGGGGCACGGGTAGGCGGGGGTTCCATGAGTCCGGAGCCCGAGAAAGTGGACGTGATCGTGTCCTGGCCCACCCCCAGGACCAAAAAGCAGGTGAAGTCCTTCCTGGGCACTGCAGGGTACTATAGGCGTTTCGTACCGAACTATAGCGCCATTGCAAACCCTTGACGGACCTCACCAAGGGCGGTCTACCCCAAACAGTCAGCTGGACAGATGGCTGTGAGGCGGCATTCCGAGCTTTGAAAACAGCCCTGTGCAGCTCTCCAGTGTTGAAAGCCGTCGACAGCAGTCGGCCATTCCTGGTACAGACTGACCCAGCGAATTTGGCCTCGGTGCTGTACTCAGCCAGGTTGATTCGGGGAACCAGGAGCACCCCGTGTTGTACCTGAGCCGGAAACTTCTGCCGAGGGAAGTGGCATACTCCACCATGGAGAACGAGTGCCTGGCCATGGTCTGGGCACTGCAACGTTTGCAGCCCTACCTGTACGGGCGCACCTTCAAGGTGGTCACCGACCACAACCCTCTGAGCTGGCTGCACACAGTGTCCGGAACCAATGGTAGGTTGCTACACTGGAGCCTTGCCCTGCAGCAGTATGATTTTGCCGTACAACACAAGAAAGGCAGTGATCATGGGAATGCTGATGGGTTGTCACGACGTGGCGAACCTGCTGAGGTGCGCATGGCGGATTAACGAGAGGTCATGCCTCCGTAGCACCCTCTAAGGGGGGGAGGTGTGATGACATCTACTACATTTAGCAGCTTGTGTATAGCGTGCTTCCTTCCCCCCTCCCAGCATAAGTAAGGCTCAGTGTAATCTGAGCTCCCAGCACTGGAGTTTCCCACCTCACCGTAGGGGGTCTCCATTGTCTTCACATGTGCTCTCCTTCTATAGCAGCCATTATGAGGATTCATTCCTTTGGTGATAACACGGTGGGAATTTGTGTCAGAAACATGAAAGTCACTGTGTTGAACCATGCACCGACGGGCATAGTTCCCGTGGTACTGGTGAACCCGTAACTCCAACAGAACCCGAGAAATGGAATTCTCGGATGCCCTATGAACTATCTCATCCAAGTTTGGGCTCATTTGAACCGTCTTTTTAAAGTAAGATCATTGATAGGTCTGCCGTTATTCTGCTAGAGTTCCCGCTGAGTTATGGTCCTTATGACTTTCAGAGCTCAAAACTATAACTTGTAGCCCAGGGGAGGTGGCCAGAAAACCAGCCCTTTTGTGAGGTCAGAAGCCGACATGTATAAGTCTTGCAGTTCAGCCCCCCTTGTGGAGTCCATGCGGTGATGTCCTGACTAAGAGATCTGCAAATGAACTATGACGTGTGGCTCCTCCCCAGCCAGCCTTGCCTGTATATGATCTAACTACCATGTGAGTTTTCCACTTTTAATCCTATTTTATTTTATAACTGCATTTGTACATAACGATATTGTCTCAGTTTGTTCCAACTTTTTATATTGTATAAGCACTGCCTGTTTTTTTTAAGGAATAAACCTATAAAATTATTAGTTTGTTTCTCCTGCTCTATAAACGAATTTACACGTGCCTGAAGTACTACGCTACTGTTTTGGGGTTGCTACGGACCCTCTTGATAAATTGTTCCAAGTAAACCGTAGCTGGTGGCAGCTTAAAAGAAGGGGTGTAAAGTGTTGACATATGGGGTGGCGTTGGCGGTGACGGAGTGGGTTTTATAAGAGTATTGCCTGGCCGCGGCCGGAGTAATTATAATTCCCTCACTGCAGCGTGCCCAATAGCCAGCACACATCCAAGTGACCCGTCTGGCGACTAATTATCCTAGGTGCAGTTCCCTGACTGACCTGAGGGTAAGGGGGGCGCCAGAGAGCTGCAAGTTCCAAAGTGGAAGTGGGATAATTATAAATCCCTGCAGTTTACTGGGTCGGACGGCAGCAGCCGTCGTGTGTGTGCGCGTTTTCGTCACATTTGCTGCACGGGGGGATCACAAGCCGTGATACCCCGGGCTACCGTGTGGCGGACCGTGTGCACGTTTTTATCACAGTGGGTGATTGCGTATGCCAGTAGGTCAGTGAGAGATGCGGAGAAGAATCCGAACAATTACAGTGCATTCAAACTTGAGTTGCTGGCGCTGGTATGGGCCTTGACTGAGAAATTTGCAGAGTATTTGTCAGGGTCAGAAATACACATGCGGACGGATAACAACCTCCTGCCTTACCTAGAAAATGCTAAGCTGTGAGTGCTAGAACAGTGGTGAGTTGCAAGGATGTCTAAATACTAGTACAAGATCTCCTATCAGTCTAAGTCCTAGAAACGCATGCAGACGCCTTGTCCCGAGTCACCCAAGCCAGACCGAAGACAGATGTAGATGAATAGCTTGGGGGTGATGAGATCCGGATTTAGGCAGTTTAACGTATTGTTCAGGGTTAGGAAGAGAGACCCCACCGATTCTTGGTCAATAAGGATGAGTGGATATCCTGCAACGTTGATCGGAAGTGGTGAAGTTAAGGAATGGTCCTCTGGGGCACAGGTGTTCGGAAGCTAGGGTGTTTCCCTCAAGTCTGCAGATTTGGGCCAGTGGAATGGACTTCCTGAAAGGTGGTTGTGTGCGAAGGATTAACCCCTTGAGGTTTTTTGGTTCTGGCATCAGGCTTTGGAGTAAAGAGCTATGAGGTTGCCCATTTTTGTGAGAAGGCTTTTAGTGGGGTAAGGATGGTTATGGTAAGGGCATGAGGTTAAAGATTTGGGCCAAAGATGTGCGGTGTGAGTGAAAAACCACTGGAAAGGTGTCTTTTAGGTTGTTGAACCTTGTGCCTTTGGAGGGTCCTGATGATGACTATCTGATATCGGTCTTATTTAATGGTATTGGTATTGGTTGGTGAGATGATACTTCCATTAGCAGGGCAATCCACCTGGGTAGCAGCCAAAGCTGCAGCCAAAGCCATTGTCAAGACTTTTTTTGCATTATGGATGCCAAAGCAAATTCATCCGACAAGGGGGCCTGTTCCAAATGGGAGTGTGGTGAAGTTTATTAGGAACGACAAACTGAACACGCATATCGTTCACAGGGAAACGGGCCTGTGAGCGTTCCGAAACCTGTTGCAAATGTTAGGCCGGTGAGGACAAGATGAAGTGGAAATATGTGTCTGGTTGGTGTGGGTTTCAATAATTGAGCCGCGATACGTTAACCCTTAGATGTGCTGTTTGGCCGAAAGCGGCCGAGAGATTACTAATGGAGTGGAGGCAGAAGATTCCTGTCCGCGCAGCGTTCCAAGGCTGGACCGGAAAACAGAACAGATTAGCGGTAAGTAAGGGTTAAGCAGAAAGTTTTGGGAAGGGGAAATTCAAATCGTTCCTGAGTCGGTGGAACTTCAGTCGGGGGTGTGTTGTTGTGGGCCAAATGGGGGAAACAAGGGATCTCTTGGGAGGTGGTCCCTATGAGAGGAAAGATTCTTCCGAAAAATCAGTCTTACAGGTTAGAGGGGGAAAAATGATGGTGGACCTGGGTGTTGACAGGAATATGCTGCGCCCCTGCTCTGAAGCAGAGACCAATGAGGCAGGGCCCCCAACAGAAGTGACGAGGTCAAAAAAGGGTGTTTGGGAAAAAAGGTTCCAGGGCCGATGTGTTCACGGGATGCCGTTGCCGCTCTGATGGGAAGAAAACGAACTGGAGTAATTAACCCCTCCAGTGCCTGAGTCTTGAGTACCTGGGTTCTGCAGAAACAATCGCGGATGGGGGCCAATCGGGATTCCCTTAAGGCCGGGTCACATGGCGAGTTGTGGAGTAAGTACCGATTTTTGCATCAACACCGGCCGGCCCCCCGTCTCGGACCGAGTGTGCGGCCTGTGTATTTCTATGTATCCCTTTCCCCCTGAGGGTGGTTTGATTTTAATGATGGCAATTTTTACAATTCTGCCAATGTCTCTTTATGAGGTTAACTTGGAACGCTTAAGGTTCTTTGCGTTCTAGAATGTTTTTCATGCTATTGTATGCGGATGCGTTTTTGATGTTGGGTAATCCATTGGTGGGGTTGTTTCTGCTTTTCTGATGGACTATTATGCTGTTACTGAAATATTTTTGAATAAAAGTTTTTTGAAATTTTTTAAATTTGAGCATGCTTAGTTTATGTCCAATTTCTAGTTTATTTGAGTTTGTATTTGGTTTGGGTTTGGCCTTTTTATTCGTGGTACCCCAGTAGTTCAGGGGCTTTGTTTCATTTAATTGTTTTGTGTTTGTTCACAGCCTTTCCCATTCAATATGGATTTCGGCCGTGACCGCGTGGCGAGAGTCAATGTTGTGTTTAGGATAATGGTGGGGGTGGTTGATCTAATAGAGATGTACAGGAGGTTATTTTTATTTTAAGGATTTATGTACAGGACCGAATTGGTGGAACAATGGTTTTTTTGGCCAATTATACAGAAAGATGATTGGAGGTTGGATTGGGGCTTTCCATTTCCAGTTGGAGGGTTTTTTAAAAAAGGGGGAGGAGTGACAACACGTCTCAATGGGGTTATGGTTTATTGAAACGATAATATGATTCCCTAGCCGCCATCGAAATAGAAATTGATGGATTACAGGAACTTTCAAAGGAGTTGTCCAGTGTGCCTTTAAAAAAATTTAAAATCGTTGATGTGATTTACTTCTAATGGCATTTGCATTATCAAATGTTTAAAAATGATCGTTAACGAATTATTGCAAAGTAATATTTGGCTAGAAAAAACTTATCCCCAAACACATTTCAACATTTGAGCCGCTTAAAAGGACGTAACCTCTTTCAGTGATTGTCAATTAAACAGGTGTTGTGGGACATGGTGGAGATAATTTCATGATTAAGTAAGAAGACACCATGGACACTTTAAAAGAGGTGGTGTTGGCATATTTGTTTCTTTCTGTTAACTGGTTATCTTAAAGAAAACGTGCAATATCTTGAATGCCAAAAATGGTAACAGGGAAGAGTATGCAGCTAAAAAGATTGCCCTCAGTCAACAATCTATGCTATAAAGAATTCAAGGGGGGGGGGTTCATTGTTGCCAAAAAGGTTTGGGGGGGCCCCCAAGAAAGCCAGAAGGGCCCCAAGGACGTTTTTAAAAAAAGTGTTTCAGCTGGGGTGGGCTCCCCGCATCCCCGGGGTTTGCCCGGAAAAGGCAGGGCAGGTGTGGTGCATCTGCACGCACTGGAGGGGAGATTTGGAGCAAGGCCCTGGTTCAAGGGGGGCCCAGAAAAAAGAAGCCACTTTTTCCCAAAAAAATTGGACGGTTTTATTTGAAAAAAGGGTTAACGGCAGTGGATGTGGGGGGGGAAAAATTATTTTCTTGTTTGAACCCCCTTTTGGATTGTTTGGGACATCAGGAAAAGGCCCCCATTCGGAGAAGAAAGGTGAGCGCCCACAGTCTTGTCTCTTTGAAAAACGTTTAAAATCCGAAAAATATGTGGGGGGGTTGTTTCAAAAAAAGGGGAAAGGTCTTCAAGTTTGCTAAAAAACACCCCTAAAAAAGAATGGTACCAAAATTTTCCCCAAAAGCAACTTCTCCCAACCCCCAAGGCGTTTGGCGAAAAAAAATGTTTTCCCCGCATGATGGGCCCCCTTTCCAAAAAAAAAAAAGGGGGTTTTTAAAAAAAAGGTCGGGGAAAAAAATAGATTTTTTTGGGGCTTTGGCCGGGGAAACCCCCAAATTTCTTAACCCCATTGAAAAAAGTGGTCTTTCATCAAGAGGGGGGGAAAACAAAAAAAAAAAATTTGGGCCAAAATTTTAAGATTTTTGAAAAAATGGGATGCTATCAGTCGGGGTTTGGGTTTCCGGAAGTTGTTGGAGAAATGCAGGGGAGAATTGCAGAGGCCCCGAAAGAAAAAGGGAAAAAAATGAAATATTGATTTTCTGATTAATCATTTAATGTCATAAAGGGTTTTTGCCCCCTTTTGTTTGCAATTTATTTGTCTGTGAAAAAAAAATTGTCAAACAAAAAAACCAGAGGGCAGAGATATAAAAAAATTTAAATTTTTGTGTTTTTCAAAAATTTTGGCCCATGATGTACTTTTTTTTAAGGGAAAAACTTTTTTTAAAAAAAAGGCTTCATGCAAAAGGGATTTTCCCCGAGGACCTTAGTGATGCTAAAAAGGGAAAACACTCCATGTTTTGGGGCCCCCGCTTTCTGGGGGAACAAATACAGTACGCCCAAAAGGGGCCCGGTCTTTTGGGGTAGCCCCCTCCCCCCTTTTGGGGAAAAAAACCCCCCACCAGTTTGGGGGGTGTGTTTGGGGTCATTTCTTTTTAAAAAAAAAAGATGGTCAAGTAAAGAAAGGGGGGTAGCATGGCGGCAAAAGTGTGTAGCAGTGTTCGATCCCCTTTAATTTGAATAAATCCCCCCAGTTTTCCCCCCAAAAAACACCCCCCCCCATCACACCTCCCCTCCTGTTCCGGTGGGAACCGGGGATGTAGAGCCATCTTTCCCCCTTTTTGGCCCCAAAAAAAAGGGGGGGTTTTGGGAAACCCAAAATTAAATTTGGACTTACGCCCCAAAGCAATTTTTCCCTGGTTAATGTCCTTCTTTTTGTTCTTTACCCCAAAAAAGCTCTTCGTTGTTGCCTGCCCCTTGCGGGGTTTTTCCCGCAGATTTTACCTGAACCTGTCCCCAAAAAATCCCCCTTTTAAAAGTTTTTGAAAGAATGTGTTGTATTAAAATCTGGTGGCTTGCCCTGGTCTTAATTGAGTGCTTTTAACCCCGCGATTTTGGGTGGTGACCGGATAATTTCCTAAAAACAGAGGGGGACTTTGGTTTTCCCTTTTCCCGGGGGGGGGCCCCCTTTGAGACAGTTTCTTTGTAGCGTTTTTGGTTTTTTAAAAATTTGCTTTTGGGGGGACTTTTCAAATTTTCCCCCAATTTTGGGGTGACTGCCCTCATTTTTTAAAAATAATTAGCCATTTTTTTTCCCTTTTCTTCGTGCTTTTTTTTTGCAAATACAAATTTTTTTTTGAACAGTCTATTCAGTAGGACTTTTGTGAAACCACAGATTTTGAAACACAATGATGCCCCCCCATTTAAAAGGCCAAAAACCCCCTTTTTTTAAACCCCGCGGGGGAAAAAAATGAAGTAAAAAACCCTTTCCCCTTTTGTGCTACCCTTGAAGCCATAAAAGGAAATTTGCCAGAGTGTGAAAGCTTACAAAGAAAGGGGGTACTTTGAAAAACCCAGAATATAAGAATATTTTCGTTGTTTCCCTTTTTTGTTAAGTATATAATCACTTTTTTTAAATTTATATTTTGTTTCCCCTTTAGTGGAATGTACAATTTTTATTTTGAAAATACAAAAATCTTTAAATGAAAAGGGGGTGCCCAAAAATTTTGGGTTTTTACTGTTTAGGCACCTGATGTGAAATCCTTGTTTGGTGCGTATTGGGTGCAAAAGGTTTTTTCCCCGGACAGCTTCTAAAAAATCGGTTTAAAAATGAAATTGGTGTGCCTTTGTTTTGCTTTTCAAGAAAAAAAAAAGAAAAGAGAGAGGAAAAAAGTCGTGTCGCTATTGGAAAACCCCCCACCCTTTAAATGAGATAGGGGGCTACCATCTTGTACATTATTTTCAGCAAACCCGGGGAATTTTTTTTTACTACGGGGGTGTCAGAACAGCAGCGGAATTCCCTTTGCTGCCTGGGGCCCGGCTGCAAATGGCGCCCCCCCCCCCCAAATCAATTTTTAAAAAACAGTAGACATAAATTGTTCATACGATTTTTTTTCTATCCTTTAAAAAAAAGAACCTAGGGACATTTTAATTTAGATAATAAAAAAAAAAGGGGGCCCCAAAAACAAAAGTCCCCCATCACCCCCTACAAGAAATACAGAAGAAAAAAAAAGGGGTCTTAATGGAATGGCTTTGGAAGGAAATACAGACTAAATGATGGGAGAGGGGGGGCCCCGTTGGCGACAGTCCGTCTTATAGCATACACCGGGGCAGGCACTGATTCCCCAATATTATTCTGGCACGTACAAAAAATTGGGAGTCCAATGTGGCGTCCCCGGATGCCCCGTCAGAGATGTCCCCCCTGCAGATGTCCACAACTTCATGCAAAATTTTGCAGTTGAGAAAAAAAAGCCCCCTGCAAAACGGGGAATCCCCCTTTCCGAAAGTTTAGGCAATACAAGGTTGTAAAATTTGGGGTAGGGGGATGGGAAAGTGACCCCCCCGGGGGGGGTTTTGCTGGGGGGTTTTTAAAACCTTGTTGAACAGAAAAAAATTCCCCCACTGAAAATTTATGAATGGTTTTTCGGTGGGAGGGAAAGGCCCCGATATAAGTGGCTGACCCCTGACCCGGCCCGGTGTTTTAATGTTCTTCTGGCCTGGTTTGGGAATTCAGCTTGCTTTTCTGCTGTCCCTGCATCTTTCGAAAAGTTTTTTTTGTTTTTTTTTGTGGTTGATTTTTTTTGTTTTTGTGCCTTGCTTTGAGTTCAGGGGGTTTTAACCTTTTGGGGGTTTTTGGTGTGGTCTCTGTTTCTTTTTTTTATTTTTTTTTTTTGTTTTTCCCTGTGATTTTTTACTGAGGTAGTGGTTTTAACCAGGATTGTATAGGTGGTCGCCCCCATGTGGACCAGCTTTTTTGGAATAAAAGTGTTGGATTTTTTTTTGGGTTTTTTTTGGGTTGCGGGCAGTGTTCTTCCTTTTCTATCTATCTAGTCTTTGGGGGGCCCCCAGGTTTGCTCAATCTATTTTCTGTCTGTTTTTTTTTTTTCATTTGTCAAAACCCCATTTTTTTTTGGGGTTTTTCCTATTTTTTTGGGGGCCCTATTTGGGGGGCATTTTTAGCTTTTTTTCCATTTAGAGGTGAAATCTTGCTGTGCGGGGGTTTCGGGGGCCCCCTTTAGGTCTTTCCCCGGCTACTTCTAGGGTGTGGTTTTTTAGGGGAAAAAACCCCTATTACCCCCAACCTCCTTTTTTTGGGGCTGCCTTTGGTTTTTTTTGCTTGTTCGTACAAAAACAAAACCCGGGAATTTCACCCCCATATGAAATTTATGGTATCAACAGAGGGGGAAAAAAAGTTTCAGAGTTGTAGAATTTTTTTTTTTTTGTTGTTTGTACTTTTTTTTCCCCCTTTTTTTTTGGGGGGTTTTTGGGGGGAAATTTTTTTTTTTCCAAAAGGAAGTAAAAGCATTTGCCCCATGGTGGAGAGCTAGTTGTGAAGTCGGGTATTGTATTATTTGGGGTTGCTTTTGTGGAAACTAGGACCCCTTTCGGTTTTTTTTTGGGGGATCGGTCTAAATTTTAAAATTTTAAAAAAAATGTAAGTTTTTTTTTCCTTTTGGCTAAGTCCCCAGGAAGCGGGCGGTTCAATTGTAAATTTCCCGTTGCGCAGGACCTCAGGATTTTGGGTTTTTTCCCCGACCTGGGGGATCCTGTTTTGAATGATGTTGATGTGTTTTTTCAGGCTTGGGGTTTTTGTACGATAAACTAATGTTAAAGATAAAAATGAGGAAAAATTTTTTTGGATTGAATCAGGGTCAAGAAGCGCGGCTGTTTTGTAAAAAATTTTAGAAGTGGGCCCCCTTAAAAGGGAAAAAGAAAGATGTCGGGGAGCTTTTTGGAGGGTCTGGCAGGACTGGGAAAGGAGTTATGGTGGGACCCCCGTCCCTTGGGGCCAAGTCTATGTCATTGTATTCAATTGAAGTGTTTGCGTGAGGTAAAAATATGTGTGAGATTGGAGGGTTTGGGCCCCCCCCTGGCCCCTGCGTGTGTGGGTGTTTGGGGGCCCCGGTTTGGTTTCGAAATAAAAAGTTGGCTTTAGTGGGGGGCGTTTTCATGTATTTCGTTCCCCAAAAAAGGAAAGGCGTTTTTTTCAAATCGGGGTTTTTTTGGGTAGTGTTCGACTAAATTTTTTTTTCTGTTCTTGTTTTTCCCCTTTTTCCCCATTTTCGGCTCGGGGTTTTTTGATTAGGGCGCTATAAACCTGAGGGTTTTTTTTTTTTAAAAAGTTGGGGTTTTCCCTGATACCCCTGCATAAGTTATTCCTTTTTTGGGCATTGTTTCCCCTTTGGGGGGAATAAACACCGTTTTTACAGGGGATAATGGGGTTTACCCCCGGCCCCCAAAAAATTTTAAAAATTTTTTTGGGGGTTTCATAATTTAAGAATTATTGTACTGGGTTTCCCTTTGGGTTTCAGATAATAAAACTGTTTTTTGGAAATTTGGAAAAACGTGTCTGTAAGTTGGGGTTTTTAATGTGTTATACTGAATTTCCCGCTTTTCTGTCTTTCCCCCTTTTTAAAAACCCGATATTTGATGATTTTTTGATTTTGTTTAGTTTGGGGGTAAGGTCGCCCCCCTCACCAAACCCCCCTGGACTCGTTAGGTCGCTCTAATGAGTGAGGGGTTTTTTTTTTATATCGTGAGTGCGGTTAAACTTACGATATCGTTAAAGGGGTAAAGGGTTGGATCCCCCTTTAAAACTTTAGGGGAAAAAAAAGTACCGCTAAATCGTAAAAAAAAGGTGCCAGATACTTTTTAAACTTCCCCCGGGGGGGCGCGACGATTTTAAATGGGTCCCGGGGGTTCCAGCGCCGGCGAGTCCAGCACGAAGCCGTCGTGGCAGCTCCCCCCCCTAAAAAAATCGTAAGGATCGAAAAAAATGGGGGTTTTTTTGCGATCCGTTAGCGATGTTGTTTGTGGGGATCCCCCTTTAAATCTGCACCCCTTTTTTTATAGGAGTTTGATTTTCGTTTTGACTTAGTCCCCGGATGAAAAATTTCCCGGGTGGTTTTAAATTTATCTAAAAAGAGTTTTGCATGCATTTAATCAAAGGTTTTAGAGAGGGTTTTCAAAATTTTTTTCCCCTTTGGGCGGCTTTTTCTTTGTGGAAGAAGGGGGGCATTGGGCATGATTGACTTACCCCCAAAAAAAAAATCACTTTTAAAATATCAATATGGGTCCTTGATTTTGCCCTTTTTTTCCCCAAAGTAAAAAAGTGTTTTTTTGGGGTTTCCCCAGCTTGCCCGGGGGGGGGGGGTATAATTTTTTGCATCAAGCAGGTGATGTTTGGAACCGGGTTTTTCCCCCCGGGGGATTTTGAGTATAGTGATGCTTTGGGGTTTTACAAACCCCCCCTTTCCCCGTTTTGAAACCCTTTTTGAACGATATTTTCGGGTTTTGGGGAAAAATTTTTGATTTTTTTTTTTGGCGAATTTTGATTTTTTTCCCAAAAGTGGGATTCTCATGGGGGAAATGTTGGAAAAGTTTTTCAGGTTTTTGAGAGAAAATGCATTTATGTGAAGGGATCAAAATGTTTTTTTTGGGGAAAAAAAGGCTTTTTTTTGGGGGGTTCATTTTGTCTCGTTGTTTTAAAAAGGAGGTCCAATTTTCCCCCCTTTGTGTTGGGGTTTTCAACCCCCTACTGAAGGCTCTTCAAAAATTTTTTGGGGGTTTTTTAATTTTTATGAAAAATTTATAGGAAATTTTTTATATTGTGTAAACTGATGTTTTTTTAACCCAAAAAAGGTTTGATGTAGGAATTGGTCTTGGGCTTTTCCCCCCCGTTTCAGGAGTTAAAGGGGAGATTCACTTTGTCTGTTTAAAAAACCCTGAAAATTTTTTAAAAATTTTTCGGGGGGGGGTTGAGCTTTGGGGTTGGTGGGGGGTTTTTTCCCCCCAAAGGGGGATCAGAGAAAAAAGGGAAAAACCCCCTTGTGTTTTTTCTTAAAAAATTTTCCCCCCGGGGAAAAAAAAAAAATTATGATGTGGGAAATAGGGAGTTTTGGTAGGGGGGGGTTTTAAAGAGGGGGAAAGAATTGGTAAAAGGAGAAAAATAGGTGGGTCCCCGGACAAAAGAATGGTCTATTTGAATCCCCAAAGGGAAATTAACCCTGGGGGGCCCCGGGGGGGGCCTTGTTTTTCAAATTTTTTTTTGCGGTCTTTTGCGGGAAAAAGAATGTTAAGGCGGCCCCCCTCTAAGGATTTTCTTTGGGGTTTCCCCGAGGTAATAAAGCTGGTGTTTTTTGAAGGGGGTGTGGTTCTTTCCCCCTATCTCGCAATTTGAAAATGGTTTTGGGGGGAATTTTGGGGAAAAAACTGAATGTTCCCCTTTTTGGGAAAAATTGTTTGCCCCCGACCTTGGGGGAAAAGAGTGATGTTGAGATTCATTGTCATTTGGGGTGGCCATTTTGGTTTTTGGTACCGAGATTTGATGGGTGGGTTTCCTTTTTGGGGGGCCCCCCTTTTGTTGTGGTGGGGGGGCTTTGGCAGTCTGTAAAAATTGTTCTGGGGCCAAATTGTCGCTTAGTGGTTTGTTAATGCCTTCCCCGTCCCCAAAAGGGCCCCATGGCCCCCAAATTTATGGTTTTTTGGATCCCCCCGCCCCAGAAAAAAGACCGAAAAATTTTGGGGGACTTGATGGGTTTTTCCCAAGATGATGCACATTTTGACCCAAGTTGTCCCCCCCGATTTTATGCCCTTTTTTTTTTTAAAAGGGGTGGAAAGGTTGCACGGGTTTCCCCGGGAACATTTGTTGAAGAGGAGCCCGTTTGTTTCCGGGTTTTTTGGAGGCATTTTTTTTCCAAATGGGAGTTCAGCTGTTTTTTTCATTTTTCCCCCCTAGACCAATGGACAAATGGGGGAAAAACCGGGCCCCTTGGGGTTTTTTTGGGGTTTTTGGTTTTTGTAAAGATGAGGGGTTTCAGTTTGGGGTGGTTTGTTTTAAAAGGGGGGTAGTTTGCCCCCTTTTATGTCCCCTTTTTTTGAATTTGGGGGGTTTTCCCTCGTTTTTTTCAGGGGGTGGAGGTTCGTTTTTTGGGTGTTGACTCTTTTGTGGAGAGAATGCAGCAGATTTGGGGATCAAGGGGATATGTTGTTCTTTTCCCGGGGAAGGTGAGCGGTTTGCCAACCGGATGGAAAGGGGCTCGGTTTAATTGGGTGGGTTTTGGTTTTGGGTTTTTTCCCCCAAAAAATACCCATGAAGGGGTTTGGGCCCCAAAATTTAAAACCCAAGGGTTTTTTAGCCCCTTTTTGATCGTGGAAAATTTTTAATCGTTTCTTCCCTTTGTTTTTCGGAACATTTAAGATTCACAGTATTTTCCCCCAAAATTTTTTTTTTTAAAAGGGTTTTTCGAGGGGGTTTCCCCATGGCTACCCCCTTTACCCCTTTTTTGGGTTGGGGGGTTTGGAGGGGGTTAAAAAAAAATTGGGTTCTGTTTGGTTTGGGGGGACTCCCGTACTAGGTGAAGTGGGGGAAAGGGTTGGTAGGAGGGGGAAAATTTTTTGGGGGTTTGTTCTGACCCTTCATGTGAAAGATGGTCCGTGCCTATACCCAGCTTCCTGATTTGGCCCGGTGGTGAGTGAGGGTTGGTGACCCCTCAGGGGGGTTTGGGACTGTTGTGAATTTTTGGGAGATTGGATCTGAGGCCCCATGGTGGTTGTAGGGTATTGAACCCAAAGTTGAAAGAAAAAATCCCCCACCTGCAATTGATGAAAGGTTATGGTGGGGGGACTGGTGATATAAGGGGTGACCTCCCTTTACCCGGCCCCGGGGATCAATTGTTTTTGATTAGGTTGGAATTTCGCTTGTTTTCTGTGCCTCTGTATATTCGATAAGTTCTTTTTTTTTTTTTTTCTGGGGGTTTTTTTTTCTTGTTTTTTTTCCTTGTTTTAGCCCGGGGCCCCTTTTGGGGGTTTTTGTGGTTCTGTTCTTTTTTGTATTTGTTTTTTTTTGCTTGTTCTGTGATTTTTATGTGGGTAGTGGTTTTGACACCAGAGACCCTGTATAGGGGGCGAGATTTTTGGGGGTCTCAGCATTTTTGGAATAAGATTTTTGGGGTTTTTTTGGGGGGTTTTTTTGTTGGGTTGCGGACAGTGTTCCCCTTTTTACATTTTGTCAGTTTGGCCCCGCTTTAAAAATTTTTTTTCTGTCGTTTTGTGTTTTCTCTTGTTAACCCCCATTTATTTTGGGGGGGTTTTCTTTTTTTTTGGGGGGTCTATCGGGGCATTAGTTTCCCTCTTTCATTTCAGGGGTAGTAATTTTCCCGGGCTGTACGGGGGTTGGGGTTTTGGAAACCCCCCCGGCTACTTCTATTTGTGGGGTTGTTTAGGGGTTGCCCTATTAGACCCAAACCCCCTTTTGGGTTTTTTTTGGTCCCTTTTTTGGGGTTTTTTTGCTCTCCCCCCCCTCGCTCCCCAAAACTTTAAACAAAACATTTCACAGGGCTGTTGGAGCTAATGGGGGGGGGTTCCTTTTGGGAAAGGGGGTGGGGGAAAGCGGGAAAAGGGGGGCAGCGCCACGACCAACGCGTCGGAAAAAATTGTGGGATTCTGGGGAGGGAAAATATAAAGGGAAAAATCATATCGATCCAATGTCTTTATCTTTTGTTTAGTGTCATGTGTGCATGCCCCGAAAATGGGGGGGGTTTTGACTTTTTGACTTTCAAGTGAGTTGTGTTTTTTGTGTTTGGCAGTTGGGGTTTAAATTTTTGTCGGGTGTCATTTTGGGGATGGGGCGTTTTCCGGTGAAATTTAAAATTATTTTTTTTTTTGGGGTTTCCCCTTTTAAATTTTGGTTGTTGTTGGGAGTTGCCAGGAAATTTTTGCCCCCACAGATGGTTGTATTGTATATTTTTAAAATTTAAAAGAGCTTTAGTTGTTTTAAGTTTTTTGCTTAGAGTTTAAATCCCAGAAAATTTATTTTCTTCTTTTTGGTTTGAGTGTGTATGAAAGTCTGTGTTTTTCCAGTTGTTTATTTTTTTAATTGTGTATTTAGCGGATCCCCCTTTTTCCCCTTTGGGGGGTAAAAAACCCCCTTCTTAGGGGGATTACGGGTTCGGGACTGATAGGAGGGGTTAGGGGGAAAGTTGGCCTCTGAATTTTCGTCCCCCCAAAAGGTGAGGGATTAGTTAGGCCCCAGTTAGGGTCAGGTTAGACCAGGTCCTCTTCTTTCCCCCGACAGGATCAAACCCCAAAATTTTAACCCCCGTTAAGGATATGGTAGGTAAATCTTTTATATTTACATGCTGATGTTGTAAATTTATGTTGTATAGAGTGTTGTTCTTTTTGATGTTTACGAAAGTAACCCTTCATAAGGGGCGTGAATTTTTGGATAAAAAATTTTTCCAGTTGATGGTCCGTAGCCCCGTGGTCTGCGTTGGGGGGTTTTCCCCCGGGGGGGGGAAAATTTAAAAACCCAAAATTTTGTCTCTCGGAAACAAAAGATTTTCCCAAAGTGCTTCCCCGGGGAAAAGGGTTTATGGGGGGGGACAAAAATTTTTTTTTTTTTTGGGAAGATGAAATGTATTTTGGGTTTGGCCCCGATATAGGGGGTGGGGAAAAAAGAGAGTGGAAAATTTTTTTCTCGTCTAAAGGGGACCCCCCAAATTTGGGTTTTTCTTCCCCGGGATCCCCCGGGTTTTTTCAGTAGATCGTTTTTTTTTGCCTGGGTTTTGGGATATGTGACCCCCTGGGTTTTTTTGTGAGAAAAAATTTGGGAAGTACGCAGGGGGGATGTCGGCGGAGGAATTTTTTTGAGGTTGTAGATGGGACGTTCGTGGGGAAAGGGAGTTTAGGAGCCCGTTTTTCATGGGGTTTTGAAAAAAATTTTAAAAGGGGGTTTTTTTCGTTGATTTCTCCCCCTTAAAAGGGGGGGGCTTGGCCCGGGTATCGATGTAGCGTCCGGGGGAGGTGGAGGTAATCGCCCCGTTGTTTCCCCCTATACTAAAGTTCCCCTTTGTTTTAGGTTCCCCCGTCTGTTCGGAGGAGCCCAGGTTGGGAGGGACTATTTGTTTGGGGGGATTGGCGTAGGAGGACGAGGGGGTTTTTTGCGGGAAAAAGGGCATTTTTTTGGGGGAGTGTCCCCCCCTTTTTGAACAAGAAATTGGGAAAATGTTTTTAACCCCCTTGTGTGGGGGGACAACCCGGGGGTTGTATTTCGTCCCCTAGTTCCCTTTTCGTTCCTTTTTAAGTGGAGGGGGTGGTTGGGAGAGGGGGAGAGATTTTTTTTTTCTTGATAGTGGTGGGGTAATTGGTTGAGTAGTTTGTGGTCAAAGGGATGCATTGAGTGTATTTTGGGAAAACCCCCCCCAATTTATTGAGAGGTCTGGAAAATTTTTTGTTATGAGGTTATAACATTGACTTTGGGTGGGGGTAAAGGGACTATTTTTTGTTAGGTTGGAGGGTCACTACCTATTTTGTTGGGATTCCCTTTGGGTTTGGGTTTTAAAAAAACGGGGATTAATTTGGGCCAGAGAGAAAGCCCCAAGGGGGTTTTGCAAAAGTAATGCATGAACACAGCTCAGTGGGGGTTTTGGCCCCGTACTTTGCCCTTTTTTGGGGGATTGGGGGGTGTTTTTTTTAGGGGGGTGTCGGAGTTGTTTCCCATGGTGTAGCTGCTCTTTAATTTATTCTGATGCTAAGTTTAAAGTTTGGGTTTTAAAAATTTTTGGTCTTGGGGGGGGGGGGGGGGTTAAAAAATTATTTTTGGGGAATTTGGGCCCCAAAGGGGTATTAGACCCTTATTTTCCCCGTGGCCCCGGGGGTTTTCTTTGTGAAGAAAAAAAAATGGGGGGTACCCCCCTTTTTTGGATTGGGAATTTTGGTTTTTGTTCGAGCCCCTATCCCCCCCTTTTTTTCCCCGAAATTTCATCTTGTTGGCCAAAGGGGTTTCCCAAAAATTTGGGTTCGGGGGGGGTATAATTGTTAGAAAAAAAAGGGGGATGAGGGGGGCGGGTTTTTTAAAACCCCGGGGGGGACATTATGAGCCTTGTATGCCTTTTTTTGATTTTGCACCGCAGTATTCCAACTTTTGTTAATAAATTTTTTTTATTGGTGGGGCTGTTTGTGGTTTTAATTTTTGGGTGACTTTTTAAAATTTAAACCCCAGATTGTGTTAAAAAGATTGAGAAGGTTTTTGCAGATTTGCGAGCAATTTAAATATACCCCAAACGGAAAAAAAGTTATTGGTAAGGAAAATTATTTTTTTGGGGTTTTTGGTGTCGTCGGTTTGTTTGATGAAAAGGTGGAGCAGTGCTTAAAGGGGGTCGCAGGGATTTAAAGGGGTTTGGGGTTTTTGGGGTTTGCTAATATACGGGAAATTTTTTTTTAAAATTTTATTGTTGTCAACTTTCCCGACTGAAAAAAAAGGGAGGATTTTTCAAAAAGGTGGCAAAGTTCCAAGGGTTTTTTCCTCTTTAAAAAAAATTTTTTTGTTCGGAGTTTCTCAAAGATGATAAAGGTTCGTTGTGGAGGGGGCGTTGAGGGGGGTGGGTGCAATATTGCCCCGGGTGTTGGTAAAATGGCATGTGCGTTTTTTTTAAAAATTGGTGCGAAAGGAATTATGTATCGGAAATAGGAACTTTTGGCCTTGTTGGTTTTAAAGAATGGCGTATTTTTGGGGGGGCGTCCCCCCGGTACCGTCATTACTGAAAAGAACTGTGTTTTTGGAATTGTGGTTAAATTAAAAAGCTCGTGGTCTTTTTTTCCGGGTTTTAAATTTTTGTTGTTTTTCCCCCGGTTTAAAAGAATTTAAGGGGATGCTTGTTGCATTTTCGGGGGGGAAAAGGATGACCGATTCTATCTTCAGGAGGGGGGGGTGGTGGCGTATTTTTTGGTTGAGGAGGGGGTTTAGAGGTTCGGGGGCCCCCCTGGGCCCCGGGGAGTTTTTGTAAATAGTTGAGACAAAAGGTTTTGAGGAAAATATAATTTTTTTTAGAGGAATGGGAGTAAGGTATTTATTCCTTTTCCCCGGTTTTGGTGGAAAGTTATAAGGTTTTAATTTTGTGCGTCTTGGGGTTTGTGTCGTCTAAGCCCCCTTCCCGTCCGTTGGGGCCCTTTCCCCTTGAAACTTCCGGAGGTAGGGATTTTTTGTCTATGGTTATAGGATTCCCTGGGGGGAAGACGTAAGGTGGTTGTTGACGGTTCAGTAAGGGGCCTTTCATTGTTTTCCCCTTAATGCTAAATCTGGGGGTGTTATTGGGGGATTGTAAATTAGGGTTTGTTTGTGTGGTGTCAGTGGGGGTTCTTTTTGTGTCAGTTTTGGGGGGCTTTTTGTTAGTGGGGGATGCATTGTTTTTTTTCCTGGTTTTCTCCGAAAATGGTCAGAAGAGGTTGAATCAAAATAGAGAAAAATTTCGGTGTTTTGTTCAGGAAAAAGGAGGATGGTTTCTTTCTTGCTTGGAAGTTCGTTTAACAAAGGGGAGGAGTACTGGTAAAAAACCCCCTTTTTTTGGGGGATATGGTTTTATCCCCGTTTTTTTACTTTCATTTTGGGGGGGCCCCTTCTGGGGTTTGAGGAGGGGTTTCTCGTGTATTGCTTCAGTGTGGAGAGGTGTATTAAATAATTGAGTGCTATGGGGAAAGTTATAAACGTTGGTGATGGGAGGGAGTTTTGGTAGATTTAATGTAAACGATTGGTATGGTTGCCCGGGAATAAAATTAAAGTTTTGGAAGTGGGCCCGATTCGGGGGGTAAGGATCTTTTCCCATAATTAATCCTGTGGCATTTGTTGGCTTTAGTTTAAATTATAATGTTTTTAAAGTCTTACTTAGGGGTTTGTGGCCCCAGTAAAATCACCTACTTTAGGGTGGTAAGGGTAATTGGAGTTTAAAGTGTAAAGACATTGACTCGTTGAATCGCGGTTTCAGTATTGGTGCTTTGGGAAAGGGGGTAGGGTGAGGAGAGGAGGGGGTTCCCTGGTTTAAATTAAGCAGGTTGGGGGGACCCCCCCAGAATCCCCCGGGAAATGGCTGAGGGTCGGAGGCCCTGTAAAAGGGGGGGGGTAGTATGTGTGCTTCCCCAAAAATGTGGGGTTGCAATTGATTTACGCTGAGTTGCTGTTTTTTGTGTTTGGCGTTGGGGAGTTAATTTGTCTGTGTCTTTTGGGTGGGTGAGTTTTGGTGAATTAAATTTGTGATTGGTTTTTTTAAAATCTTGGTTGTCTTTTGGGATTGCGTAAAATTTTCATGCGACCCAGATGGTTGTTCGTATAGATTAAAGTTAAGGTTTTAGTTGTTTAAGCTACATGTTAGAGTTTAATATGTATTTATTTTTCTTTGTTTTTGAGTGTGTTGCAAGTCTGTGTTTTTAGTCTGTCTTTATTTCAAATCTGTGTATTTAGGGATAGCATACCCCTTTGGTGGTAATAGAATTTTTAGGAGATTACAGGGTTCAGGGACTGATAGGAAAAGGGTTAGGGGGAGATTTGGATCTGAACCATTATGTACTAAGGTGGGGTTTGTTGGGCCCCAGTTTAGGGTGGTTAGCCCAGGTCCTCTTTTTCGGAAAGTGATAAGCCCTAAGTTTAAATCCGGGTTTAAAACGGTTTCGTTTTGGGTAAATTTTTTTTATTTAATGTGATGTTGTAATTATATGTTGTATAGGTGTTGTTTTTTAAAAATTTTTTGAATGTAAAAATATCTAAGACGGTGAAATAGTTGTTTGATTAGTTAGTTTGGACAAAAAAATTTGTAAAAAAAGAGGTGGTTTTTTTGTAGGTGGAAGTGAAGCTGCGTTCTTTGGCTACGGTTTGGCCCCAAAGTGGTTAGAAATTTTTGTTTTTTGGAAAATTTTGTGGAAAAATTTAGATACTGCAAGAAAATGCATTTGCAAATTAAAAACAATGAGGTTATTTAATATAAAAAAAACCAGTGGGCAGGGTATGTGTTTTTTTTTCAGTGTATGGGGTGTTTGGGTGGGCGGGAGGATTGGGGTTGTGCTGTACATGGGGAGGCTTGGGGGTTTATGGTAAATGGTTGATATGGGGGATACAAAAGGGAAACACGTCGCTGATGTGAAAAACCATCTGGGTGGATGGGAGTTTGGGGTGGGGCCCCTGTAGTTTATGGCCCCTCGCCCCGTCCCCAGTGCCGGGGCCGGTGGGGTTTTAATGCGAGCGGGAGTTTTCGTGCATGTGTGATCCGGCTTGGGGGTGACAAGTAAAATGGGGGGCTAAAAGGGGGTGACATGCTAAAATGGGGGGGCTATGGGGTACAGTATATAGGGAGGCAGTGGGGATTGTGGTTATGGGGGTTTTGGGGGTTATGGTATTGGGGTGTTGGGGTATGCAATATATAAAGGGGGTTGTGGGTTATGGTTAAGGGGTTATGTGGGTTATATGTATTGGGGGGCTGTGTGGGGTATGCGTATAAATGGGGGCTGTGTAGGGTATGCAGTATAAAAGGGGGGGTGGGGGTATGATTATTAGGGAGGTGTGTGGGCCTGCAGTTATAGGGGGATTTGGGGTTCATGCAGTGTATATAGGGAGGCTTTGTGGGGTCTTTCGTAAAATAAGGATTGTTAGGGCTGGTAATTAGGGGGGTGTGTGGGGTCATGCGTAAAAATGGAGGTGTGTAGGGTAGCGGGGGTTTATATAGGGAGGTGGTGGGGTATGAGATAAATAGGAGGCTGTGTGGGTATGCAGTATTTATGGGGCTGTGTGGCCTCAGCGTATTTGGGAGGCTGGGGGGCCCTCAGGTATATTAGGGGGTGTGTGGGTTCATGCAGTATTAAGGAGGTTTTGTGGGCTTGAGTTATGGGGGATAGAGAGTTCGCAGTATTTAGGGAGGTGTGGGTTATGGTTAATGGGGAGGCTGTGGGGGGGCTCATGCGTGATCCAGGGGATGTGGGGTCATGGTTATATAGGGAGGTGGGGGGTAGGATATAGGGCTTTTGGGGGGCTATAGTATATAGGTGGTGTTTAAAAAGATATATGGGGGAATGTGGATATTAATTTGTTATTAAGTGATAAAATTTAAATTAAAAATTTAATTGTCTTTTTTGTTTCTGTCTGCCCGGGAAAATAATGTGAGGGGTCGGCCGGGCAAATAGCGAGGGGGTAATTGATTGGTTGTGATAAATGTGTGTATAAAACTTTTTTGAGTTACGTGTTGATGTACTTCTGTCGTTTCTGAAAGGGAAATACAAGCGGAGTCCCCGCCCGGGGATAAAACCCCCCCAAAGCAGACCCTTTATCCCCCAGAGAGCTGCCCCCCACGGGGGTTTCTATTAAGCGGGCCCCCAGTCCCCCAAGGGGCCCCCTTATTAAGCAGACCCCTAATAAAGGAGTAACCCCACCAGAGTTTATTCCCCAGAGAGTTTTTTTAAAATTTTCAGCAGAGCCCCCCGTAAAAAGAGCAGTAATAAAAGCAGGCTAATTAAGTAGACCCTAACGTACCCCCGGCCTATACCCCGCAGGCTAGTAACCCAGCGAGAGCTTTTTTTGGGTCGTACCCCAGCAGCAGCTCCAATATAAGTAAAGTAAGCCCCCACAGGAGTTAAACCCCCCAGAGGCCTTTTACCCCAGAGAGTCGTAAAAGCAGAGTTATATACCCAGCGTAGTAACCACAGCAGCAGCTTTATCCCCCAGGAGTCCAGCCCCCCAAGGCTCTTTCCCAGAGACCCTCAATTCCCCCAGCACGGGCCCAATTAAACGAAAAGCCCCCCGCGTTTTTTCCCCAGAGCCCTATTAATGTGTTATTCCCCCCAGGTCTTAAAACCCCCAGCAGTTATTATAGGTTATATAAAGCGGTTTTTACATGCAGCCTTGTATGGAAAATTTTTTGAAAATGACACAAATATTATTTTTTTTAAGTTATCCCTTGGGTTTTTTGTGTGTTGCAGATTTTTTTTATGAAAAATTAATAATTGCAAAAATGAGTAACAAAAGTTTTTTGCGTTAAATGGTTAAGCAGAAGAAAATTTTGCAGTGTTGCCTTTTTTTGGCCCTTGAAATTTCCCCCTGGCTGTTAATAATTTTGGCCCAAATCTGATGATAGCAGTCTTTTTGAAAATCAATGTTTCTTTTTGTCAAAATTTTTTTGGGTTTTTTGTATGCCCCCGTTTTGATGATTGAAAAAGTTTCAATGGGATTAAGTTTGGGGGTTTGGCCCTGGCCCAAAATCTTATTTTTTGGGTTGAGCATTTAGTTTCACTTTGTTTAGGGAAGGGTGTTTATGGAAAGGCATTTTTGATCCCAAAAGTTTGGAGGGGGGGAAAAGTTGTTTGGAGGCACTGGACATTCTTTATTAGGCTTGTTTTTGGAAGACTGTGAGAGAGTGTTTCCCCTTGGTGAGAGCAAACCCAAATATGAAAGGTTTCGGATGTTAACAGTTGGATGAGAAAGTGGTGGTGGTCCCCTTTTTTGATGAGGCGTTTTTGAGTCCCAATCGAAAAGGGGGTCATGAGAAAATAATTTACCCCCGCTAGGTCATGTGTACCTTTTGGAATTAGGTCCCTGAGTTTTTTGGAGGGGAAATGGTTTTTGTGCCTCTTGAGATCAGGTTTTAAGAGTTGTCACAGTGGGAGATGCATCCACCCGTGCTGATTTGGAAGCTCTGCTTGGTAGCATCCCCCGGCTGAAAAAATTTTAAAAGCGGTCTGGGTTGTGGTTTTCTTGAAGCTTTTTGGAAAATGGGAACCCTTTTTTGAAGTTTTGATGATGCGTGATTGGATGAGGTGCAATTTTAGTGGATGTTCCCCGTTAGGGATTTTTTTTTGCATTGCAAAGATGATGCGTGTTTTTTGAGATAACAGGTTAAAGAAAGAAACATGTGAAGAAGTCCTTTTTTTAAAAAGTCAGTGGTGTCATTCTACTTAATATGAAAATTGATCTCAGCATGTCCCCATTAACACCCCCCCCTGTGTTAATGGAGCAATAGAAAAAAGGTTGTGGTTTTTAGGAGGGGTGAAAGATGTTGAAAAGTGTTTTGGGGGGATAAGTTCATTTTTTGAAATATTTATTTTCAATAAATTTTGTTAAGTGATCATCTTATAAAATTTTGGGATATGCAAATTGTTTGAAAAAAGTGAAACAGTTGATTTGTAAAAATTAAAATTTGTGTATTCTAAACTTTTGGATGGTGTATTATATCGCAGCCCTTTTTATTCCAGGCTCTATATAAACAAACCTTATTCCCCAGCAACTCTATTACACCCCGGTTATTTTAAACCCCGAGCTTTATAACGCGTTATATAACCAGAGCCCTTTTATCAAGGCTTAATACAGCAGCCTTTTATAAACCCCGA
>JARQOD010000003.1:303635646-303676512 GCA_033576555.1 Oophaga sylvatica
TCAGGGATCGCTTCAAGAAGGAGTTCAAAAAAGATGGGGGGGCCCGGGGGAGGGGTTTCTTCGGACGACAGAGCAAATACAAATCGCAAGAGCTTGGGTTCCGGGGAAATATGGTCACCAGGGAAAAATTTAAAGGAAATGTTTACGGTTCTACTTTTTTTCAACCCGGGGCCCATTCAAATCCTATTTTAAATTGTATTTTTTCTCTTTATTCAACAGCACTTTGAGCAGCACCGGGCGCCCGCGATTGGGCCCTTTGAGGGACCCCTGAGGGGGGACCGGCACCGAGGGACCTTTGACCCCCCAAACCCATCTGCACCCCCCGTGGCCCTCTTTCCCCCCCACCAGCGCTAGCATCGGGGCCCCCGGGGGCAGCATGGGCGGGCAGAGTAGTTTTCCTTCCCCACCCTTTCCCCCCCCCTTGTACCCCCGCGGTCGGGGGGGGCACCGGCGGGGGTGGGGGAAAAAAAACTTGCCCCCCCAAAGGGGTTTTTGCTTTTGTGTTTTTTTGAAACCCCTTAAGTTTTTTCGAACAAGTTACCGCAGACTTTTCATCAGTTAACCTCCGCGTTCGGAGGTAAAGCACTTCTGAAAAGCTGTTTTCAAAAGCAGGACCCCAAACACTTTTTTTAAAAGTTGTGGGGGAGCGCTGTCACTTTCTGTTGACCGCTGATGTAAGGCTATGTGCGCGGCGTGGCTTTTTTTCCCTCCCCCACCACCCCGTGTTCCCCCCCCCCCCCCTCCGCCCCGGGGCCCCCCCCCATTCGTATCAGCCCCCCCCTTTTCCCGCAACCCCCTATCCCAAAATCCCCGTAAGCCCCTTCCCAAAATAAAGGCCCCCAAAATTTTGCCCCCCAAAACTAAGATCAAATTCAGCCACCTTTTCCCCAAAATCTGCCCCCTTCACAAACAAGCATAAAATTTAGAAATTCCCAACTCCGCCCTTCCCAAACCCCCCCAAACCTTCCAACCCCAGAACCCTAACCGCCACTTCCCCAACTCAGCCCCCCTCACAATTACCCCCTCCCCAACTCCACCCCTCAAAACTCCATCCCTCAACAACCCCGTCACCTTTTGTCATGGGTGTGTCGCTGCGAAGATCGTCGCGATTGCACCCCTAAATTCTACAGTGAGTTTTGGTGCGGGTGTTTTTCGGCAGTGGGATTTAAATTTTTCCCTCTCTCTGTGTGGACAAGCCACCCTCGCTACTGAAATTTGTTGGTAAGGGGGTTCCTTCAAATACTGCCTGCGTTTGGGAAGGTCGGGAAAGCATTAGCAGAAGAGGGGTTATTGAGAAGTTAAAGCGAGACGGGGGCCCTTTGCAAAACCCCCTTTAAATTTGGTGTTCCCCTCTGTAGTGGTATTTTGTTGCAGGTGGTCTTTTATTTTACCCCTTGTACTGTTCGTTTGTTTATATGTGTGTAAAGGCGTTACCTTTCCTGTTCCCTGTGGTGGAAATCGGGCCTTCCAGGATAATTCGTGGTTGGGTTAAGGGAAAAGGGGGTTACGTGGTGGCCTGGACCTCTGTAGGTTTTTTCCCCAAAACCGGTTTTTCCTTTTTCCCCCCCCTTTTTCCCCCCCCCCCCCCCCCCCCTTTTTTTTAATTCAAAAAAAAATTTTTTTAAAAAAAAAAAAACCCCCCCCAAAAACCCCCTTTTCCAAAAAAACCCCAAAATTTTATTTAAAAAGACAAAAAAAAAAAAACCCCCCCCCCCTTTTTTAAAAAAACTCCCGGCCCCAAAAAACCCCCAAACCCCCCCTTTCCCAACCCCAAATTTTCCCCCCCCAAAACCCCCCCCCCAAAACCCCCCCCCCTTTTAAAATTCACCAAAAAACCCCCCCAAAAACCCCCAAAACCCCCCTAATTTTTGGGGTTTTTTTTTTTTTGGGGAAAGGGGGGAAAACCTTTTTTTGGGGGGGGGGTTTTTTGGGGAAATTTTTTTTTGGGGTTAAAAAAACCCCCCCAAAATTTTTTTTTGGGGGGGGAAAAATTTTTGGGGGGTTTTGGGGGGGGTTTGGGGAAAGAGGGGGGGGGGGGGAAAAAAAACCGGGGGGGTTTTTCCCGATACAGAGGGAGATGCCCGGAGGGAAATTTTTTCGGGTTCCGAGGGGGCCCACGGAACCCAGGGAATGCCCCGGGTCTTGGACCAGTTTTGTCAAGGTTTTATCTGACAAATTAAAAGATTGTTGGCGCAGTATGACCCTCCCACGACACTGGGAAGCCGTTTATGGCCCTTGCTATTCGTATTGCAGAGTTTCCGGGAGAGGGCGGGGGTACTTCGCCCCCTGTGATGACTCCAATTTCCTCAAGGGTCCCTTATACGGAGGTTCCCCTGGTCAGTCCAGAGGAGCCTATGCATTTAGGAGGGCCATCATTCCGGGGGAGGGGATCGGTGGGGCGCCACAAAACAAGAAGTTGTTTCTTCTGTGGAAAAAAGGGTCATCTTATTTAGGGGGTGTCCATCCCGTCCTTTGCAGAGTGAGAAGTCGCCGGAAAACTATTGATCCCAGATTGTGTGGTGGACGGCAATCTGGGAGTATTTCGTCCCTAAGTTCGTCTCAGTTTCTCGTTACCGGCGGAGGTGGTGGTGGGTGCGAGAACTGAGGGATATCTGTTCTTCTGGATAGTGGGGCCGGGGCTAATTCTGGTGGATGCTCGCTTTGCCCGGGTTCAAGATATGCGATTGAGTGGGTTGGCTAAAACCCGTCCCCATATTCTCGATCGACGCCAGACCTCTCGGTCAGGGAAGTTTTGTGCAAGCAGTGCATAACATAGATCTTCAAGTGGGGGCGCTACATAAGGAAACTGTTGTCTTGTTATGTGTTGGAGGGTCTTCCCACTCCTATAGTGCTGGGCCTGCCTTGGCTAACTAAGCATAACCCGGTTATTAATTGGCAATCCAGAGAGATAAGCCAATGGAGCGATTTCTGTAATAAAAACTGCATGAATACGGTCATTGGTGCGGTCGCTCCTAGGGCCTTACCTCCATTTCTGGTGGACTTTGAGGATGTATTCTCGGAGAAAGGGTGTCAAGAACTACCTCCTCATCACGACTATGACTGTTCTGTTAACTTGCTCCTGGGGCCAAGTTACCGAAATCTAGGTTGTATAACCTTTCTGGTCCTGAGAGACAGGCCATGAAGGATTATATTTCAGGAGTCTGGCTAAGGGGCATATTAGACCTTCATCTTCCCCGGTGGCCGCGGGGTTCTTCTTTGTGAAGAAAAAAGATGGAGGCCTTACGCCCTTGCCTGGATTTCCGTGAGCTTAATCGGATTACGGTCTGAGATCCGTATCCGCTCCCACTTATTCCCGATCTCTTCAATCAGATCGTGGGTGCCAAATGGTTCTCTAAGTTGGATCTCAGGGGGGTACAATCTGATTAGGATGAAGGAGGGGGATGAGTGGAAGACGGCGTTTAACACTCCGGAGGGGCATTATGAGAACCTTGTCATGCCATTTGGTCTGAGTATTGCCCCGGCGGTGTTTCAACACTTTGTAAATGACATCTTTCGCCACCTAATGGGACAGTTTGTGGTCATATATCTGGATGATATCTTATTTACTCGCCAGATCTTGTGTCTCATCAGGAGCATGTTAGGCAGGTGTTGCGATCTTGCGGGATAATAAAACTGTACGCCAAATGGGAGAAGTGTGTGTTTGCCGTACAGGAACTTCAGTTTTTAGGATTCCTGGTGTCTGCATCCGGTTTTCGTATGGACCCTAGGAAAGTGCGGGCAGTTCTTGAGTGGGATCTGCAGAGGATCTTAAGGCATTACAACGTTTCCTGGGTTTGCTAACTACTACCGGAAATTCATTCGTAATTTTTCGTCCATAGTTAAACCTCTCACAGACATGACTAAAAAAGGGACGGATTTTTCAAAGTGGTCTGACAAGGCTTGTCAAGCGTTTTCCTCTTTGAAAAAATGTTTTGCTTCAGCACCCATACTTATTCAGCCTGATGCGTCACAGCCATTCATTGTTGAGGTGGACGCTTCCGAGGTAGGGGTGGGAGCAGTATTGTCACAAGGTTCGTCCCCTGGTAAATGGCATCCGTGCGCCTTCTTCTCCAAAAAATTGTCGTCCGCTGAGAGGAATTATGATGTCGGCAATAGGGAGCTCTTGGCCATTAAGTTGGCTTTTGAGGAGTGGCGTCATTTTTTGGAGGGGGCAGTCCACCCGGTTACCGTCATTACCGATCACAAAAACCTGCTATATTTAGAGTCCGCTAAACGTCTGAATCCCAGACAAGCTAGGTGGTCGTTGTTTTTTACCAGGTTTAATTTTGTCGTCACATATCGTCCTGGGTCAAAAAATGTTAAGGCGGATGCCTTATCTCGCTGTTTCCCAGGGGCTGGGAATACGGAGGACCCGGTTCCAGTCCTTCAGGAGGGGGTGGTGGTGTCGGCAGTATGCTCTGAGCTTGAGGAGGAGGTATTGGAGGCTCAGGGGGACGCCCCTGTAGGACCTCCAGGGAGACTGTTTGTTCCAAATCAGTTGCGACAAAAGGTGATCGAGGCAACACCATAATTCAGCTTTGGCAGGACACCCAGGGAGTAAAGCAACTGAGGATCTCCTCTCGCGCCGGTTTTGGTGGCCTAACTTACATAGGGAGGTGGTAACTTTTGTCGCGTCCTGCGAGGTTTGTGCGCGCTCTAAGACCCCACATACCCGTCCGTCGGGGACCCCCTTTGAAGATCCCGGAGCGTCCGTGGACTCATCTGTCTATGGACTTCATTACGGATCTCCCGCCATCTTCGGGTAAAACAGTCATACTTGTTGTAGTGGACAGGTTCAGCAAGATGGCACATTTTATCGCTCTTCCTAATGCTAAAACTGTTGCGCAGGTGTTTATTGGGGAGATTGTAAGGCTTCACGGGGTACCCTCCGATGTGGTGTCGGATCGGGGGTCTCAGTTTGTGTCCAAATTCTGGAGAGCATTTTGTACACGGCGGGGGATGCAGTTGTCATTTTCATCGGCTTTTCACCCGCAGACCAATGGTCAGACAGAGCGTCTGAACCAGAGCTTGGAGACATATCTCCGGTGTTTTGTGTCAGAGAACCAGGAGGACTGGGCTTCTTTCTTGCCTCTGGCGGAGTTTGCTCTAAATAATAGGCGGAGCGAGTCCACTGGTAAGTCCCCGTTTTTTGGGGCATATGGTTTTCACCCCCAGTTTTGTACTTTCAATAGGGGGGGCTCTTCTGGGGTTCCTGAGGAGGAACGATTTTCGTCGTCACTTGCTTCAGTGTGGAGAGGAGTGCTGAATAATCTGAGTACTATGGGGAACCGATACAAACGTATGGCTGATAGGAGGAGAGTGTCTGGTCCGGACCTAAGTGTGAACGATCTGGTATGGTTGTCTACCAAGAATATAAAACTTAAGGTTCCCTCCTGGAAACTGGGTCCCAGGTTCATCGGGCCATACAAGATCAGTTCTATAATTAATCCGGTTGCATTCCGTCTTGACCTCCCTCCTACATTTAAGATTCATAATGTGTTCCACAGATCGTTACTTAAGAAGTATGTGGCGCCGGTGATACCTTCACCTTTACCTCCTCCTCCTGTGGTGGTCAATGGTAACTTGGAGTTCCAGGTGTCGAGAGTCATCGATTCACGTCTGAATCGCCGGTCCCTTCAGTACCTTGTTCATTGGAGGGAGTATGGTCCTGAGGAGAGGACGTGGGTTTCTGCGTCGGATATTAACGCAGACCGATTGGTTCGGGCTTCCACACTACTCACCCAGATAAACCCGGCCCTGAGGGTCCGGAGGCCCCCCGTAGAAGGGGTGGTACTGTCTCGGGTGTGTCGCTGCGAAGATCGTCGCGATTGCACACCCTGACTTCTCACAGCTGAGTTTCTGGTGCTGGGTGTTTTTCGGCAGTGAGAGAGTTAATTCTTCCTCTCTCTGTGCTGGACAAGACCAGCCTCGCTCAGCTGAAATTAATGTTGTTGTAATTGGATTCCTTCAAATACCTGCCTGTCTGCTAGGGAAGTGTCGGTGAAAGCATTCATGCAGACCAGCAGAGCGGATCGTATTGAGAAGTCTAAAGCTAAGAGTACCTGTTGTGGTTTTCTCCTCTCCTCGCTTTATTATTTATCTCCTTACCGTTGGTGTTCCCTCTGTAGTGGTAGTTTTGTATGCAAGGTGGTCTTTTATTTTACCCCTTGTACTGTCTCGTTAGTCTTATACTGTGTGTGAAGGCAGTTACCTTCCTGTTCCCTGTGGTGGTAATCAGGGTCCTTCTCAGGACTAGATTACAGTGGTTAGGGATTCACAGGAGATAGGGTTACGCTGGTGGCCTGGACCTCTGTACCATCAACAGTACCTCCAGGTAGAGGGATTAGTCAGGACCCCAGCTTAGGGTCAGCATAGACCCGGTCCTCCTGTATACAGAGACAGCGTGACACCTATCCAGTACCAACAACCTCCCCAGTACCAGCCACCTACCCGTACCAACCACCTACCCCGTACCACACTCCCACCTCTTACCAATCTCCTTCCCCCTACCAATTCCCTACCATATCACCTGCTCCTCCAGTCCCTGCCCCACCCTCCACTCCACCACCCATCACCGATTCTGCCTCCAACTTGTCCTCCCATTCTTTAACCCTTTCTACCCTTCACCTCTTACTGTTCCTTCCCCACCAGCATCCCAGTCCTCTCTACACACTCCCACGGTCGAAGTGTCCCGCAGCCCCTCCAATAGTATGTCCACCCCACACGACACTACGTTGTAACGTACTTTACATTTTTTCAAAAAAGACAAAGAGTCATTTTATGCAAAATAAAATTTTTATCAAAGATATTTTGCAAGTAAAATTTAACAAACTGGTTAAGAAAAATGGGTAAATAAATGTTGAATTGGTTGATTCAATTTTGTCTGTCATTTCTTTGTAATGTCACATGTTATGTAAGGTTACATGTGTAATAAAGATTAAGTACAGTAACAATGTTAAAGACAGAAACATTACATATATTTAGGGACAAACACAAACATAACAATTTATCAAACACGGTCATCCTGCCAGTCTACCTGTCCTTCTGGTGAAATAAAGTACTCAGCAAATCTGTCCCTCATCCTGGAAACACCAACAGAACTTCGATTGGTATTATTGTAATAATCATGTAATGTTGTTTCTTGAAAGTGGTCCTCAATGGTCAACTGTTCTTTGCAGATCACAACATTATGCAGTACCAAGCAGGCTTTTATGACTTCGTCGACAGTGTCAGTCTTCAAATTTATGGCTGTCAATAGTACACGCCACTTTGCAGTCAGGATTCCAAACGTGCACTCAACCATTCTTCTAGCTCTTGTGAGCCTGTAATTGAAAATGCGTTTGGTATGGGTCAGTCCTCTGCTGGCATAAGGTTTTAATAGATGTTCTGAGAGCTGGAATGCCTCATCACCAACACACACATACGGCATAGGTGGCCCAGTGGTTTGAGGCAGCGGCCTAGGGGCTGGGAAATGGAATATGTTCCCATACAGTCGACGTCCCATCGCTGAAAGTTTGAAGACCTGGGAATCGTTAGATCGTCCATATGCCCCTATGTCCATTGCAATGAACCTATATTCGGCATCAGTGATGGCCATCAGAACAACCGAGAAATATTTTTTATAGTTAAAATATTCTGATCCTGTTCCTGCTGGCTTCACAATTCTGACATGTTTCCCATCAATCGCTCCAAGACAATTCAGAAACTGGCAGATCTGTTGGAACTTATCTGCTATTTCCATCCACCGCTGTGTAGTAGGTTCAGGCATAAATTCAGAGACCAAACAGTCCAACAATGCACGGCAGGTGTGCTTTATTATGCCCGATATGGTAGAGATTCCCAATCTAAATTGGAAATGGAGTGAGGAGAGTGATTCTCCACTTGCAAGGAATCTAAACAAAAAAAAACATTCTCACAATCATAGCATTACATTGCAGAACTCAGGTATAACAATTTGAAATACGCCAAGACAGTATACATAATATACAAGTACGCCAACACAGAATATAGCACTACCCACATTGATTTAAGCACTACCCACATAGTATACAAGTACGCCAAAACAGAATATAACAATACCCACATTGTATTAAACACTACCCACATAGTATACAAGTACGCAAAAACAGAATATAGCACTACCCACATAGTATACAAGTACGCCAACACAGAATATAGCAATACCCACATTGATTTAAGCACTACCCACATAGTATACAAGTACGCCAACACAGAATATAGCACTACCCACATAGTATACAAGTACGCCAACACAGAATATAGCACTACCCACATAGTATACAAGTACGCCAACACAGAATATAGCACTACCCACATAGTATACAAGTACGCCAACACAGAATATAGCACTACCCACATAGTATACAAGTACGCCAAAACAGAATATAGCACTACCCACATAGTATACAAGTACACCAACACAGAATATAGCACTACCCACATAGTATACAAGTACGCCAACACAGAATATAGCACTACCCACATAGTATACAAGTACGCCAACACAGAATATAGCACTACCCACATAGTATACAAGTACGCAAAAACAGAATATAGCACTACCCACATAGTATACAAGTACGCCAACACAGAATATAGCAATACCCATATTGATTTAAGCACTACCCACATAGTATACAAGTACGCCAACACAGAATATAGCACTACCCACATAGTATACAAGTACGCCAACACAGAATATAGCACTACCCACATAGTATACAAGTACGCCAACACAGAATATAGCACTACCCACATAGTATACAAGTACGCCAACACAGAATATAGCACTACCCACATAGTATACAAGTACGCCAAAACAGAATATAGCACTACCCACATAGTATACAAGTACGCCAACACAGAATATAGCACTACCCACATAGTATACAAGTACGCCAACACAGAATATAGCACTACCCACATAGTATACAAGTACGCCAACACAGAATATAGCACTACCCACATAGTATACAAGTACGCCAAAACAGAATATAGCACTACCCACATAGTATACAAGTACGCCAACACAGAATATAGCAATACCCACATTGATTTAAGCACTACCCACATAGTATACAAGTACGCCAAAACAGAATATAACAATACCCACATTGTATTAAACACTACCCACAAAGATACACAAAATATGCATTTGAATGAAATAAACACACACAAGTTTTTGACCATTTTTTATTGCAGTGGTAGTAATCCTTCGATTGCCTTTTAGTCCTATAATAAAAAATAACAACAATACAAGTGTGTTCAAGCAAGCAGATTCAAAACAAATAGCTTACCTTATAGTCACCATGAGACGCTCCGCAGGAGAAATCGAGAAGCAGCAGTAGGTGTCACATCTCCTGATCTGGTCTTCAATCCGCTCCACCAACATATCAAATGTTTCCTTCTTCATACGAAGATAAGAAAAAAAATTTTCTGGATTCTCTCTTAGCTCCATATTGAGTGTCGAATAGACTCCACAGGTTAGTCTCTGTGCCGTGATGGGGTGGATCCACATACGGCGGCGTCGCTGGCGCTGACGCTTAAGGCGCTGCTCGATCCTTCTCTCCTTCTCCATAAAGATAAACCTCAAGCGATTCGCCTCCACAGTGAAATCCACCAGATTCCTGAAAATATTCCCAATAATCACCTCCATCTTTCCATCTTCATCAGTCACTTGCTCTTCTCTCAAAAATGCTCCTCTACAACCTGTCAAAGATAGGCTGTAGGAACACTGTATATATTGGATTTACAGTAGCCAATCAGTTTTGGAAATAAAAGGGGCGTTTTTGAAAACCGGATCCGTCGTAATCCGTCAAAAAACGGATAAAAAACGGATGAAACTGACGCGCCGGATCCGGTTTTCTGCCTGATCCGCTAAACTGATCAGGCAGAAAACCGGATCCGGCGCATCAGGTTTTTCATTTAATTGCCGCATCCGGCGCTCCGGCGCGACGCCGGATCGCGCCTGAAACAAAAAAACTGATGTGTGAAAGTAGCCTAAGATGATTATATATATAGTATATATATATATATATTCTAACCTGTCACTCTGTGATTTTACTGTAGGCGGCACATGAATTGCTGGCTTTTATTCATATATGTGTGTGTCTTTTGAAGAATATTTCCTTTGATAACAATGTGTAAATGACAGAGAATTGCTCTGTGCAAAAGCTTGTGTTAACATTGTATTACAATTCGATAGTAATCTCACTGTATTCGGATGTAAATCGGATGCTAGGTGTGAAAAATCTGATTGTACTCGCATGACACTAGCATTACACTGCGACTCTTGGCAGGAGACGCAGACCGATTTTTCATATGTTTAGTGTGACCCCGGCCTTCTAGTGGTTGTGTCTTCACACAACCACCCAAGGTAAGCAAATTGTTTTTACTGTCTCCTATATTAGGATTTTACCCAGTTGTGCACTTCTCCCTTCACAGTGAGTTTTTTTTTTACATGGATTAATGTCATTCTACTTCAATGAAGGAATGTGCCTCTCAGACCCCAGCTATTTACCAGACCTCAGTCAGTGGACAATGAAACACACCGTATGAAATAATTTAGCAATAGAAAATGTACAATTAGTTGAAAAAGACTGAATTTGATGGATGTAGGTATTTCTTCAACTAATGTAACTATGAACTGATCTATATTTTCTACCACAACTGTATCTCATTTCCCATATTGCAAGTCAGTTGCCTTATTTCTACACTATTCCTATGTCCTACTGTGTACAGAGATGGGACTCTTCAGATTTTCTGTTATACCCTGCCTGATGAGACCGGAGTAGTCTCCATAATAATTTTTAATAATATTTTTTATTTCTATAGCGTCAACATATTTGGCAGCACTTTATATTACAAAGGAGACTTGTACAGACAATAAAGACATTACAGAAAAACACAAATCAGGCACCAAGAGGAATGAGGGCCGTGCTCACAAGCTACAATCTAGGAGGAAATGGAGACAGAAAAGGTGGAAGGTAAAAAGTATTTGTATTGTAAACCTATAATATATCGGAAATTCACATAACGCTGTATGAACCGGCCACCAACCAGTATATGTACAGTAAGAAACAAAGTGTATGGAGGGTGAGTTATCAGAAGAACGTGGAGGGTGAGTAATCAGAACTTGGAGGGTGAGTAATCAGAAGAACGTGGAGGTTGAGTAATCAGAAGTACATGGAGGGTGAGTAATCAGAAGAAAGTGGAGGGTGAGTAAACAGAAGTACGCGGAGATGAGTACTCAGAAGAACGCAGAGGGCGAGTAATCAGAACTATGTGGAGGGCGAGTAATCAGAAGTACGCTGAGGGCGAGTACTCAGAAGAACGCATAGGTCGAGTAATCATAACTATGTGGAGGGCGAGTAATCAAAACTATGTGGAGGGTGAGTAATCAGAAGAACATGGAGGGTGAGTAATCAGAACTATGTGGAGGGTGAGCAATCAGAAATACGCGTAGGGCGAGTAAATCAGAAGTACGCGGAGGGCGAGTACTCAGAAGTACGCAGAGGGCGAGTAAATTAGAAGTACGCGGAGGGCGAGTAATCAACTATGTGGAGGGTGAGTAATCAGAACCATACGGAGGGCGAGTAAATCAGAAGTACGCTGAGGGCGAGTAATCAACTATGTGGAGGGTGAGTAATCAGAGAAACTTGGAGGGTGAGTAATCAAAACTATGTGGAGGGTGAGCAATCAGAAATACGCAGAGGGCAAGTAAATCAGAAGTACATGGAGGGCGAGTACTCAGAAGAACGTAGAGGGCGAGTAATCAGAACTATGTGGAGGGCGAGTAATCAGAAGTATGCGGAGGGCGAGTAAATCAACTATGTGGAGGGTGAGTAATCAGAAGAACGTGGAGGGTGAGTAATCAGAACTATGTGGAGGGCGAGTAATCAGAAGTACGCGGAGGGTAAGTACTCAGAAGAATGCAGAGGGCGAGTAATCAGAACTATGTGGAAGGCGAGTAATCAAAAGAACGCGGAGGGCGAGTAAATCAGAAGTACGCGGAGGACGAGTAAATCAGAAGTATGCGGAGGGCGAGTAATCAACTATGTGGAGAGTGAGTAATCAGAACTATGTAGAGGGTGAGTACTCAGAAGTACACGGAGGGCGAGTAAATCAGAAGTATGTGGCGGGCGAGTAAACAGAAGTACGCGGAGGGTGAGTACTCAGAAGAACGCGGAGGACGACTAATCCGAAGTACGCGGAGGGCGAGTAATCAGAAGTATGTGGAGGGTGAGTGATCAGAAAAACGCGGAGGGTGAGTAATCAGAAGTACATGGAGGGCGAGTAATGAGAAGTACACGGAGGGCGAGTGATCAGAAGTACGCGGAGGGCAAGTGATCAGAAGTACGCGGAGGGCGAGTGATCAGAAGTACGCGGAGGGCGAGTGATCAGAAGTACGTGGAGGTGAGTGAGTGATCAGAAGTACACGGAGGGCGAGTGATCAAAAGTATGCGGAGGGCGAATAAATCAGAAGTACGCGGAGGGCGAGTAATCAACTATGTGGAGGGTGAGTAATCAGAACTATGTAGAGGGTGAGTACTCAGAAGTACGCGGAGGGCGAGTAAATCAGAAGTACGCGGAGGGCGAGTACTCAGAAGTACGCAGAGGGCGAGTAAATTAGAAGTACGCGGAGGGCGAGTAATCAACTATGTGGAGGGTGAGTAATCAGAACCATACGGAGGGTGAGTAAATCAGAAGTACGCTGAGGGCGAGTAATCAACTATGTGGAGGGTGAGTAATCAGAGAAACTTGGAGGGTGAGTAATCAGAACTATGTGGAGGGTGAGCAATCAGAAATACGCAGAGGGCGAGTAAATCAGAAGTACACGGAGGGCGAGTACTCAGAAGAACGTAGAGGGCGAGTAATCAGAAACTATGTGGAGGGCGAGTAATCAGAAGTACGCGGAGGGCGAGTAAATCAACTATGTGGAGGGTGAGTAATCAGAAGAACGTGGAGGGTGAGTATCAGAACTATGTGGAGGGCGAGTAATCAGAAGTACGCGGAGGGTAAGTACTCAGAAGAATGCAGAGGGCGAGTAATCAGAACTATGTGGAAGGCGAGTAATCAAAAGAACGCGGAGGGCGAGTAAATCAGAAGTACGCGGAGGACGAGTAAATCAGAAGTACGCGGAGGGCGAGTAATCAACTATGTGGAGAGTGAGTAATCAGAACTATGTAGAGGGTGAGTACTCAGAAGTACACGGAGGGCGAGTAAATCAGAAGTATGTGGCGGGCGAGTAAACAGAAGTACGCGGAGGGTGAGTACTCAGAAGAACGCGGAGGACGACTAATCCGAAGTACGCGGAGGGCGAGTAATCAGAAGTATGTGGAGGGTGAGTGATCAGAAAAACGCGGAGGGTGAGTAATCAGAAGTACATGGAGGGCGAGTAATGAGAAGTACACGGAGGGCGAGTGATCAGAAGTACGCGGAGGGCAAGTGATCAGAAGTACGCGGAGGGCGAGTGATCAGAAGTACGTGGAGGGCGAGTGATCAGAAGTACGCGGAGGGTGAGTGATCAGAAGTACACGGAGGGCGAGTGATCAAAAGTATGCGGAGGGCGAGTAAATCAGAAGTACGCGGAGGGCGAGTAATCAACTATGTGGAGGGTGAGTAATCAGAACTATGTAGAGGGTGAGTACTCAGAAGTATGCGGAGGGCGAGTAAATCAGAAGTATGTGGCGGGCGAGTAAACAGAAGTACGCGGAGGGTGAGTACTCAGAAGAACGCGGAGGACGAGTAATCCGAAGTACGCGGAGGGCGAGTAATCAGAAGTATGTGGAGGGCGAGTAATCAGAAAAACGCGGAGGGTGAGTAATCAGAAGTACATGGAGGGCGAGTAATGAGAAGTACACGGAGAGCGAGTGATCAGAAGTACGCGGAGGGCGAGTGATCAGAAGTACGCGGAGGGCGAGTGATCAGAAGTACGCGGAGGGCGAGTGATCAGAAGTACGCGGAGGGTGAGTGATCAGAAGTACACGGAGGGCGAGTGATCAAAAGTATGCGGAGGGCGAGTAAATCAGAAGTACGCGGAGGGCGAGTAATCAACTATGTGGAGGGTGAGTAATCAGAACTATGTAGAGGGTGAGTACTCAGAAGTACGCGGAGGGCGAGTGATCAGAAGTACGCGGAGGGCGACTGATCAGAAGTACGCGGAGGGCGACTGATCAGAAGTACGCGGAGGGCGAGTGATCAGAAGTACGGGGAGAGCGAGTGATCAAAAGTACGGGGAGGGCGAGTGATCAAAAGTACGTGGAGGGTGTGTGATCAAAAGTACGCGGAGGGTGAGTGATCAGAAGTACGCAAAGGGCGACTGATCAGAAGTACGCAGAGGGCGAGTGATCAGAAGTACGCGGAGGGCGAGCGATCAGAAGTACGCGGAGGGCTACTGATCAGAAGTACGCGGAGGGCGACTGATCAGAAGTATGCGGAGGGCGACTGATCAGAAGTACGCGGAGGGTGACTGATCAGAAGTACGCGGAGGGCGACTGATCAGAAGTACGCGGAGGGCGACTGATCAGAAGTATGCGGAGGGCGACTGATCAGAAGTACGCGGAGGGCGAGTGATCAGAAGTACGGGGAGGGCGAGTGATCAAAAGTACGGGGAGGGCGAGTGATCAAAAGTACGCGGAGGGTGAGTGATCAAAAGTACGCGGAGGGTGAGTGATCAGAAGTACACGAAGGGCGACTAATCAGAAGTACGCGGAGGGCGAGTGATCAGAAGTACGCGGAGGGCGAGTGATCAGAAGTACGCGGAGGGCTACTGATCAGAAGTACGCGGAGGGCGACGATCAGAAGTACGCGGAGGGCGACCGATCAGAAGTACGCGGAGGGCGACTGATCAGAAGTACGCGGAGGGTGATGATCAGAAGTATGCGGAGGGTGACTGATCAGAAGTACGCGGAGGGCGACTGATCAGAAGTATGCGGAGGTCGAGTGATCAGAAGTACGCGGAGGGTCAGTGATCAGAAGTACACGGAGGGCGACTGATCAGAAGTACACGGAGGGCGAGTGATCAGAAGTACGCGGAGGGCGACTGATCAGAAGTACGCGGAGGTCGAGTGATCAGAAGTACGCGGAGGGTCAGTGATCATAAGTACGTGGAGAGCGAGTAATCAGAAGTACACGGAGGGCGAGTGATCAGAAGTACGCGGAGGGTCAGTGATCAGAAGTACGGGGAGGGCGACTGATCAGAAGTACGCGGAGGGCGAGTGATCAGAAGTACGCGGAGGGTCAGTGATCAGAAGTACGGGGGGGCGACTGATCAGAAGTATGCGGAGGGTCAGTGATCAGAAAAAGTACGCGAAGGGCGAGTGATCAGAAGTACGCGGAGGGCGAGTGATCAGAAGTACGCGGAGGGCGAGTAATCAGAAGAACGCGGAGGGTCAGTGATCAGAAGTACGTGGAGGGCGAGTAATCAGAAGTATGCGGAGGGTCAGTGATCAGATGATACAAGGGACCAGATTTGGGAGAGAAGCTGCCATTTGTCATAACCATTTGTTAGCCAGTAAACGGTAAATTTGTATTATTGTTAGTACCACGCGGTGTCCTGATGACACAGTAGTGCCAGTGTTGGATGGCAGGGGGCGGCAGCAGTGCTAGTACTGTAGGGGGCGGCAGAGGAGCCTCGGCTCTGGAATGTGTCTTCCTGGAGCACAGGAGGGAGGGGGAGCGTTAACCCCTTCCTGGCGCGGTGTCTGAGGTGGAGCTCAGAGGCCTCCGGTGCTGGTCAGGCAGCCAGTAATGCTTTGCTGCTTATGCTCATGGACGCCAGGCTACCTCATCCCTCCCCTCCAGACGCGGAGTCACTACTGGGTCAGCCATGCTGCTGGGGACCGCCCCTTAGTTACACCGCCCACCCTAGGGAGGGGCTTATTTCCCGTAGCTGGTACACCACGTGACCCCTACAGGATGGGGGGGCTCTTAATACCCGTCGCTGTTACACCACGTGACCCCGTTAACTACAAATTCCTCTTACCTTCCTGTAAATTATTTTAACCTTTCCGCTCCTACCTTTGCAGTCAGAGGCTTTCCTCTATGCAGCGCGTCCCCTTGTCACAACCAGTGCAGCAGCACTCGGGGGTCTTTACACGGAGCACGGCATCTATGGCCCAGATTAGGATTCCAGCCTCCCCAGTGAGGACCCCCACTCACCTCCCTGTAGGGCAAGAGCTGGAGCTCCGTGATGCTAAAGCTGCTGGCGCCTATGGCTCCTCCAGCCGCCGCCTACCTCTGGCACGGAGCTGCTCGGCCATCTTCAGGGCGCTCCACCAACTCTGAGCCTCATCCCTTTAAGTCCAATACATTAAAGGGACTCAGAACTTTTTACATTCGTAAGCTCCTCCTTACTTACAGAGACAGGGCCGATCCCTACTAGCAGCCGGGAAGTATTACACACATTATTAGCGACTACAGCAAGATATTGTCCCTGACAGCAGAATGTCTGTAGATCTTATGTCACAGGCTAGGATGTCAGGATCTGTTCTCTCTATGACACAGGACTAGGATGTCAGGATCTGTTCTCTATGACACAGACTAGGATGTCAGGATCTGTTCTCTATGTTACAGGCTAGGATGTCAGGATCTGTTCTCTATGACACAGGCTAGGATGTCAGGATCTGTTCTCTATGACACAGGCTAGGATGCCAGGATCTGTTCTCTATAACACAGGATAGGATGTCAGGATCTGTTCTCTATGACACAGGATAGGATGCCAGGATCTGTTCTCTATGTCACAGGCTAGGATGCCAGGATCTGTTCTCTATGACACAGGCTAGGATGCCAGGATCTGTTCTCTATGTCACAGGCTAGGATGTCAGGATCTGTTCTCTATGACACAGGCTAGGATGTCAGGATCTGTTCTCTATGTCACAGGCTAGGATGCCAGGATCTGTTCTCTATGACACAGGCTAGGATGTCAGGATCTGTTCTCTATGACACAGGCTAGGATGCCAGGATCTGTTCTCTATGACACAGGCTAGGATGCCAGGATCTGTTCTCTATGACACAGGATAGGATGCCAGGATCTGTTCTCTATGACACAGGATAGAATGCCAGGATCTGTTCTCTTGACACAGGCTAGGATGCCAGGATCTGTTCTCTATGACACAGGCTAGGATGTCAGGTCTGTTCTCTATGACACAGGATAGGATGCCAGGATCTGTTCTCTATGACACAGGCTAGGATGCCAGGATCTGTTCTCTATGCACAGGATAGGATGCCAGGATCTGTTCTCTATGACACAGGCTAGGATGTCAGGATCTGTTCTCTATGACAGGACTAGGATGCAGGATCTGTTCTCTATGACACAGGCTAGGATGTCAGGATCTGTTCTCTATGACACAGGCTAGATGTCAGGATCTGTTCTCTATGACACAGGCTAGGATGTCAGGATCTGTTCTCTATGACACAGGCTAGGATGTCAGGATCTGTTCTCTATGACACAGGTAGATGTCAGGATCTGTTCTCTATGACACAGGCTAGGATGCAGGATCTGTTCTCTATGACACAGGCTAGGATGTCAGGTCTGTTCTCTATGACACAGGATAGGATGCCAGGATCTGTTCTCTATGACACAGGATAGGATGCCAGGATCTGTTCTCTATGACACAGGATAGGATGCAGGATCTGTTCTCTATGACACAGGCTAGGATGTCCAGGATCTGTTCTCTTGACACAGGATAGGATGCCAGGATCTGTTCTCTATGACACAGGCTAGGATGCCAGGATCTGTTCTCTATGTCACAGGCTAGGATGTCAGGATCTGTTCTCTATGACACAGGCTAGGATGCCAGATCTGTTCTCTTGACACAGGCTAGGATGCCAGGATCTGTTCTCTATGACACAGGCTAGGATGCCAGGATCTGTTCTCTATAACACAGGATAGGATGCCAGGATCTGTTCTCTATGACACAGGCTAGGATGCCAAGATCTGTTCTCTATGACACAGGCTAGGATGCCAGGATCTGTTCTCTATAACACAGGCTAGGATGCCAGGATCTGTTCTCTATGACACAGGATAGGATGCCAGGATTGTTCTCTATGACACAGGCTAGGATGCCAGATCTGTTCTCTATGACACAGGCTAGGATGTCAGGATCTGTTCTCTATACACAGGATAGGATGCCAGGATCTGTTCTCTATGTCACAGGCTAGGATGCCAGGATCTGTTCTCTATGACACAGGCTAGGATGCCAGGATCTGTTCTCTATGACACAGGCTAGGATGTCAGGATCTGTTCTCTATGACACAGGCTAGGATGTCAGGATCTGTTCTCTATGACACAGGCTAGGATGCAGGATCTGTTCTCTATGACACAGGATAGGATGCCAGGATCTGTTCTCTATGACACAGGCTAGATGCCAGGATCTGTTCTCTATGCACAGGTAGGATGTCAGGATCTGTTCTCTATGACACAGGCTAGGATGTCAGGTATCTGTTCTCTATGACACAGGCTAGGATGCAGGATCTGTTCTCTATGACACAGGCTAGGATGCCAGGATCTGTTCTCTATGACACAGGATAGGATGTCAGGATCTGTTCTCTATGACACAGGCTAGGATGTCAGGATCTGTTCTCTATGACACAGGTAGGATGCCAGGATCTGTTCTCTATGACACAGGCTAGGATGTCAGGATCTGTTCTCTATGACACAGGCTAGGATGCCAGGATCTGTTCTCTATGACACAGGATGGGAATGCAGGATCTGTTCTCTACAGTAGTGCGGAGTCCTATGACACGCTAGATGCGGTCGTTCTCTAGACAGGAGTGCGATCTTCCTAACACACTGAGCGATCTTTCTTATCACAGTAGAAGCAGGTGTCTCTTACACAGTAGGATCAGATTCTCTAGACGGAGTGTCAGACTTTTCTATACACGTGGTTCAGATCTGTCTTATGAACAGGTAGGAGCAGGATCTGTTCTCTATGACACAGCTAGGATGCAGATCTGTTCTCTATGACACAGTAGGATGCGATTTTCTCTATGAACAGGTAGATGTCAGGATCTGTTCTCTATGACACAGGTAGGATGCAGGATCTGTCTCTATGACACAGGCTAGGATGCAGGTCTGTTCTCTATACACAGGTAGGATGCCAGGATTGTTCTCTATGACACAGTAGGATGCAGGATCTGTTTCTATGTCAAGGCTAGGATGCAGATCTGTTCTCTATGAACAGGCTAGGATCCAGGATTGTTCTCTGACACGCTAGATGCAGGATCTGTTCTCTATGACACAGCTAGATGCAGGATTGTTCTCTATACACAGGTGGATGCAGATCTGTTCTCTATGACACAGGCTAGATGCAGATTGTTCTAGACACAGGTAGATGCCAGATCTGTTCTCTTACAGCTGATGCAGGTCTTTCTCTATAACAGGATAGGATGCCAGGATCTGTTCTCTATGACACAGGTAGATCCAGATCTGTTCTCTGACACAGGCTAGATGCCAGATCTGTTCTCTATCACAGGTAGGATGCAGGATTGTTCTCTATGACACGGTAGATGCAGGATCTGTTCTTATGAACAGTAGGTGCCAGACTGTTCTCTATGACACAGGTAGATGCAGACTGTTCTCATGAACAGGTAGGATGCGGATCTGTTCTCTGACGGAGATGCAGGATCTGTTCTCTATGACACAGGCAGGATGCAGACACAGGTAGGATGCCAGTCTGTCTCTATGCACAGGTAGGATGTCAGGATCTGTTCTCTATGAACAGTAGATGCAGGATCTGTTCTCTAGCACAGAGGATCAGATCTTTCTCAGACAAGTAGACAGATCTGTCCTAGCAAGGTGGTGTCGGATTGTCTTATGACACAGGTGGATGCGGATCTGTTCTCTATGACAGGTAGATGTCAGGATCTTTCTCTATGCAAGGATAGATGCAGGATCTGTCTCTATGCACAGGTAGATCAGTCTGTTCTCTATGACAAGGCTAGAGCAGATCTGTCTATGCACAGGTAGGATCAGGATCTTTCTCTATACACAGTAGGATGCAGGACTGTTCTCTATGCACAGTAGGTGCAGATCTGTTCTCTATGACACAGGTAGATGCAGGATCTGTTCTCTATGACACAGGCTAGGATGTCAGGATCTGTTCTCTATGTTACAGGCTAGGATGTCAGGATCTGTTCTCTATGACACAGGCTAGGATGTCAGGATCTGTTTCTCTAGACACAGGCTAGGATTCAGGATCTGTTCTCTATGACACAGGCTATGGATGTCAGGATCTGTTCTCTATGACACAGATAGGATCCAGGATCGTTCTCTTTTGACACAGGATAGGAATGTCAGGATCTGTTCTCTATGACACAGGATAGGATCCCAGGATCTGTTCTCTATGACACAGGCTAGGATGTCAGGTTCTGTTCTCTATGACACAGGATAGGATGCCAGGATCTGTTCTCTATGACACAGACTAGGATGTCAGGATCTGTTCTCTATGTCACAGGCTAGGATGTCAGGATCTGTTCTCTATGACACAGGATAGGATGCCAGGATCTGTTCTCTATGACACAGGCTAGGATGCCATGACCTGTTCTCTATGACACAGGCTAGGATGTCAGGATCTGTTCTCTATGATGTAACGCTGGTATTGTCTGTACTTTGTTTTGCAGCGTTACTTTGTATGTTTTTTGCATTAACCCTTTTGCTCCTTTCCCCCTAACCAGCTGGGATACTGTTGTCTGTTACCTATATGGATGCTGCTCAGTTCCCGGCTCTGCTGCGTACCCGTACTTGCGTGAGTGGCTCCGCTGCTTTGCATGACCGCCCGCATGTGCGGTTCCTGACTTGCTGTGAAAGCCGTCCATAGCTTGCAAAGTCCTCTGCAGTGGTGCATGACTTACTGCGTGGTTGGCAGCAGCCATTGTTGGGTTCCCTCTGTGTTGTGCTGTCTGGCTCTGCATAGGGGGCGCGGCCCACACCTGTCCTGCTTTTATGTGGATTGGGTGTTTACTAGAATTACTGCTCCAGCCTATCGCTGTGAAGCAGCTCATATATAAAGTTCCTCAGCCCTAGTGGGCGTTGCCAGAGCTTCACATTGAATCCACACTGAATCCCTGAACCTAGCCGTATGTGATTGTGTGTTCAGCTCCTGCTCTGAAGTTGATCAGCTCTGGAGAGCTGATTCCCTGTTCCTGCTGTGTCTTGTTCCCTGATCCTGGATCAAACCCGGTACCTGAATGTCTGAATTGTGTCTTGTGTTTCCGCCTATGCTGGGGCTGATTACCCAGATCGCCGTTCCTGGAGGCTGTATATCCAGGCCTGTTCCTGCTGTGTCTAATTACCTGAACCCCTGATCTTAGATCGAATCCTGTACCTGACTTTCTGAACTGTGTCCTCTGTGTTATGTTCCTGAAATCCTGCTGTGTCCAGAACCCTGTGCCAGTGACTGTGAATCCTTGCTATATAACCTGAGTTCATCTTGGAAGGAGGAGTCCGTTGTGTGCTGAGTTTCTGTTACTCTGTGCTCAGCCTCTGTGCAATCCCCGGCCAGGTCCCGTTGAGCCTGGCGGGGCTTGCACCAGACCGCTGGGGTTCCTTTTCAGGTCGCTGCCAGATGTCCGGATCCTATGCCTGATGACCATGGCCTGATGTCCGATGTCCGACGACCACTTCCAGATGTCCGGATCCTATCCTTCTTGCCTGATGTCCGGATCCTGCCGATCATTGCCAGATGTCCGGAGCCTGCTGATCGGTGCCAGATGTCCGGAGTCCGAGGCCTGTGTTCCAGTCCGTGTTCCTGTGATTCAATCCATGTTCCTGTCCGTGTTCCTGACTCCCTGAGACCCAGTCCGTGTTCCTGTCTGTGTTCCTGACTCTCTGAGATCCAATTCGTGTTCCTGTTGTTCCAGTGCAGTCTAACTCTGTTTCAGCCATCAGCTCCTGATTCCAGTTACCTGTCTGTTACCTGTCGGCTTGCCTGTCTGCCATCCGTCTGCAGTTCCTTCCAGAGGTTCGGACTTCATCTGCAGAGATCCCCGGCTCTTGCCTGCTCACCTAGGAGCGATCATCTGCCATCCGACTGCAGCTCCATCCGGAAGTTCGGACATCATCTGCAGAGATCCCCGGCTCTTGCCTGCTCACCTGGGAGCGATCATCTGCCATCCGACTGCAGCCTACCTGGAGGCTCCACCATATCAGGTCGTATATACCTGCCTGTCTAGAGACTGCCCGGTCACTTACTGTGACAACCTGCCTGTCTAGAGACTACCTGGTCACTTGCCGTGACAACCTGCCTGTCCCAGAGACTGCCCTGGTCACTTTCAGTGACAACCTGCCTGTCCCAGAGACTGCCCTGGTCACTTTCCGTGACAACCTGCCTGTCCCAGAGACTGCCTGGTCACTTGCCGTGACAACCTGCCTGCCTGGTCACTTGCCGTGACAACCTGCCTGCCCTGGTCACTTGCCGTGACAACCTGCCTGCCCTGGTCACTTGCCGTGACAACCTGCCTGCCCTGGTCACTTGCCGTGACAACCTGCCTGCCTGGTCACTTGCCGTGACAACCTGCCTGCCCTGGTCACTTGCCGTGACAACCCGCCTGTCCCAGAGATTGCCCTGGTCACTAGCCGTGACAACCCGCCTGTCCCGGAGACTGCCTGGTCACTAGCCGTGACAACCTGCCTGTCCCAGAGACTGCCTGGTCACTTCTGTGACAACCATGGCCTGATGCCCAGGATACTGCTTGTCTAGTGACAACCGCTGCCTAGATGCCGCTGTCTCTTGTCACACCTGTGTCCGATCTGTCCTGGTCCGTGATGTTCCTGCTGATCCTGTGCCTAACGCTAGGCCTGATGCGCAATGCGTCCTAGTATCCCGTGCCAGATCCTGGACTTTCATCAGACCCGTGAGAACCGCCATGTCTGGTTCTCTTGCCGGCTAGACTGCCTGGATCTGTCCTATGCCCGAGGCTAAGGCTGCCAGACTGTTGCCCTGTGCAAGTGATGCCTGGACTCTGCTTCCCGTGATGACCCGCATAGCTGCAATCTGTCCTAGTCAGGTGATGCAGGATCTGTTCCTTGCACTAGCTAGGATGCCTCAATCTGTGCCATGACACTGGCTGAGTCAGGATCTGTCCTAGACTCGCTAGTATGCCTGATCGTTCTTGCCAGGCTAGGATGCCGGACTGTCTCTAGTACTGGCTGTGCCAGGATCTGTCTCCAGACCAGCTGGATGTCGATCGTTCCTGCACGCTAGCGATGTCCCGGTCTGTTCTCTAGCCAGGCAGACAGGGATCGTCCATACTAGTAGGTGCCAGATCTCTCTATGACACACGTGATGCGATCTGTCTCTTGACATGCTAGGATGTCAGATTGTCTCTACCTGACAGCCTGATGCGTCTTTACTAGACCGCAGATGCCCGGATCTGTCCTATGACAGGGCTAGGATGTCCGATCTGTCTCTATACACTGGCTAGATGCAGGATCTGTAGTCTCTATGTCAGGATGGAGCCGATCTGTTCTCTTGAAGTGTCGGATTGTTCTCTTACAAGAATGCATCTGTTCTCTATGACACAGTGATTGTGCAGGTGTTGTCTAGACCGCTAGGTGCCAGACTTCCATGCACAGGCTAGGATCCGGATCGTTCTTCTAGTCCGGCGATGCCGGTTCCTGGGTCCATGTGTCATCTTCTCTATGCACATGGATGCCCACTGTCCTTGACACAGAGTGCGGACTGTTGCGGCGATGCAGGATCTGCTATCTGAGCATCTGCAGCTAGAGAGTTCAGACTATGCATGCTACCGCGGCTAGCCGCAGTCAGTCCTTGACAGGCGATGCAGGATCTTCTCTATGACACAGGCTGCGATGTCAGGATTGTCTCTATGACAAGGCTAGGATGCAGGATCTGTTCTCTATGACAAGGTAGGATGCCGGATCTGTTCTCTATGACACAGGATAGGATGCGATCTGTTCTCTAGACGGATAGGTCGATCTGTTCATGACACAGGCTAGGATGCCAGGATCTGTTCTCTATGACAAGGCTAGGATGCCAGGATCTGTTCTCTATGCACGGTAGATGCAGGATCTGTCTCATGACACAGAGATCAGATCTGTTCTCTATGCACAGGCTAGATCTGATCTGTTCCTTACACAGGCTAGGATGTCCAGATCGTTCTCTATGCACAGGTAGGATGTCAGGATCTTGTTCTCTATGACACAGGATGGATCTCGGATCTGTTCTTATGACACGGATAGGATGCCGGATCGTCCATGACACCTGGAGTCAGAACTGTCCTAGACCGCTAAGGATGCCAGGATCTAGTCTCTATGCACAGCTGAGCAGGATCGTTCTATCAGCTAGATGTCAGGATCTGTTCTCTATGACACTAGATGCAGGATCGTGTTCTCTATGACACAGGCTAGGATGTCGATCTGTTCTCTATGTAAGCAGATGCTCGGATCTGTTCTCTTGACACAGGCTAGATGCCAGATCTGTTCTCTAGCACAGGCAGGATGCGATCTGTTCTCTGCACACGGTAGATGCGGATCTGTTCTCTATGACACAGCAGGCATCCTACGCTGAGCGGATCTGTTCTCTATGACAGGATATGCGATCTTTCTATGACATGGTGTGCCAGGATTGTTCTCTATGACAAGTAGATGCAGGATCTGTTCTCTATGACCAGCTAGATGCGTGTCCTATACACAGGCTGATGCCAGACTGTCCTTGTCCTAGGGTCAGGATCTGTCTCTATGCACAGGAGGAGCCAGGATCTTCTCTATGACAAGTAGGATGCCAGGATCTGTTCTCTATGACAAGGTAGATGCAGGATCTTCTCTATGACACACTAGGATGCCAGGATCTGTTCTCTATGACAGGCTAGGATGTCGGATCTGTTCCTATGACCAGGAGTGCGTACTCTATGACAAGTGGATGCCAGGATCTGTCTCTATGCACAGAGGATGCAGGATCTGTTCTCTATGACACAGGCTAGATCAGGATCTGTTCTCTATGACAAGTAGATGCAGGATCTGTCCTAGCATGTAGGATGCAGGATCTGTTCTCTATGACACAGGCTAGATGCAGGATCTGTTCTCTATGACAAGGCTAGATGCTGATCTGTTCTCTAGACACAGGTAGATGCCAGGATCTGTTCTCTATGACACAGGTAGGATGCCAGGATCTGTTCTCTATGACACAGGTAGATGCAGGATCTGTTCTCTATGACACAGGCTAGGATGCAGGATCTGTCTCTATGACACAGGTAGGATGCAGGATCTGAGGATGTCAGGATCTGTTCTCTATGACACAGGATAGGATGCCAGGATCTGTTCTCTATGACACAGGCTAGGATGTCAGGATCTGTTCTCTATGACACAGGATAGGATGCCAGGATCTGTTCTCTATGACACAGACTAGGATGTCAGGATCTGTTCTCTATGTCACAGGCTAGGATGTCAGGATCTGTTCTCTATGACACAGGATAGGATGCCAGGATCTGTTCTCTATGACACAGGCTAGGATGCCATGACCTGTTCTCTATGACACAGGCTAGGATGTCAGGATCTGTTCTCTATGATGTAACGCTGGTATTGTCTGTACTTTGTTTTGCAGCGTTACTTTGTATGTTTTTTGCATTAACCCTTTTGCTCCTTTCCCCCTAACCAGCTGGGATACTGTTGTCTGTTACCTATATGGATGCTGCTCAGTTCCCGGCTCTGCTGCGTACCCGTACTTGCGTGAGTGGCTCCGCTGCTTTGCATGACCGCCCGCATGTGCGGTTCCTGACTTGCTGTGAAAGCCGTCCATAGCTTGCAAAGTCCTCTGCAGTGGTGCATGACTTACTGCGTGGTTGGCAGCAGCCATTGTTGGGTTCCCTCTGTGTTGTGCTGTCTGGCTCTGCATAGGGGGCGCGGCCCACACCTGTCCTGCTTTTATGTGGATTGGGTGTTTACTAGAATTACTGCTCCAGCCTATCGCTGTGAAGCAGCTCATATATAAAGTTCCTCAGCCCTAGTGGGCGTTGCCAGAGCTTCACATTGAATCCACACTGAATCCCTGAACCTAGCCGTATGTGATTGTGTGTTCAGCTCCTGCTCTGAAGTTGATCAGCTCTGGAGAGCTGATTCCCTGTTCCTGCTGTGTCTTGTTCCCTGATCCTGGATCAAACCCGGTACCTGAATGTCTGAATTGTGTCTTGTGTTTCCGCCTATGCTGGGGGCTGATTACCCAGATCGCCGTTCCTGGAGGCTGTATATCCAGGCCTGTTCCTGCTGTGTCTAATTACCTGAACCCCTGATCTTAGATCGAATCCTGTACCTGACTTTCTGAACTGTGTCCTCTGTGTTATGTTCCTGAAATCCTGCTGTGTCCAGAACCCTGTGCCAGTGACTGTGAATCCTTGCTATATAACCTGAGTTCATCTTGGAAGGAGGAGTCCGTTGTGTGCTGAGTTTCTGTTACTCTGTGCTCAGCCTCTGTGCAATCCCCGGCCAGGTCCCGTTGAGCCTGGCGGGGCTTGCACCAGACCGCTGGGTTCCTTTTCAGGTCGCTGCCAGATGTCCGGATCCTATGCCTGATGACCATGGCCTGATGTCCGATGTCCGACGACCACTTCCAGATGTCCGGATCCTATCCTTCTTGCCTGATGTCCGGATCCTGCCGATCATTGCCAGATGTCCGGAGCCTGCTGATCGGTGCCAGATGTCCGGAGTCCGAGGCCTGTGTTCCAGTCCGTGTTCCTGTGATTCAATCCATGTTCCTGTCCGTGTTCCTGACTCCCTGAGACCCAGTCCGTGTTCCTGTCTGTGTTCCTGACTCTCTGAGATCCAATTCGTGTTCCTGTTGTTCCAGTGCAGTCTAACTCTGTTTCAGCCATCAGCTCCTGATTCCAGTTACCTGTCTGTTACCTGTCGGCTTGCCTGTCTGCCATCCGTCTGCAGTTCCTTCCAGAGGTTCGGACTTCATCTGCAGAGATCCCCGGCTCTTGCCTGCTCACCTAGGAGCGATCATCTGCCATCCGACTGCAGCTCCATCCGGAAGTTCGGACATCATCTGCAGAGATCCCCGGCTCTTGCCTGCTCACCTGGGAGCGATCATCTGCCATCCGACTGCAGCCTACCTGGAGGCTCCACCATATCAGGTCGTATATACCTGCCTGTCTAGAGACTGCCCGGTCACTTACTGTGACAACCTGCCTGTCTAGAGACTACCTGGTCACTTGCCGTGACAACCTGCCTGTCCCAGAGACTGCCCTGGTCACTTTCAGTGACAACCTGCCTGTCCCAGAGACTGCCCTGGTCACTTTCCGTGACAACCTGCCTGTCCCAGAGACTGCCTGGTCACTTGCCGTGACAACCTGCCTGCCTGGTCACTTGCCGTGACAACCTGCCTGCCCTGGTCACTTGCCGTGACAACCTGCCTGCCCTGGTCACTTGCCGTGACAACCTGCCTGCCCTGGTCACTTGCCGTGACAACCTGCCTGCCTGGTCACTTGCCGTGACAACCTGCCTGCCCTGGTCACTTGCCGTGACAACCCGCCTGTCCCAGAGATTGCCCTGGTCACTAGCCGTGACAACCCGCCTGTCCCGGAGACTGCCTGGTCACTAGCCGTGACAACCTGCCTGTCCCAGAGACTGCCTGGTCACTTGCTGTGACAACCTGCCTGTCCCAGAGACTGCCTTGGTCACTTGCCGTGACAACCTGCCTGTTCTGCCGGTTCCTCCTTGGTCTACCCTGTGATGACGTCTGTCCTGGGTCGGTGTCTGATGTTCTCCTGCTGAGCCTGTGCTACGCCTGAGGCCTGAGAGAGAGCCGTCCTAGTATGCCCGTGCCAGATGACCCTGGACTTCATCAACCCGTGATGACCCCGCCATCGTCTGACGTTCGTCCTGGGCCGGTGTCTGATGTTCTCCTGCTGAGCCTGTGCTACGCCCGAGGCCTGAGAGTGAGGCCATACTAGTATGCCCGTGCCAGATGATCCTGGACTTCATCAACCCGTGATGACCCCGCCATCGTCTGAAGTCTGTCTGAGGTCGGTGTCTGATGTTCTCCTGCTGAGCCTGTGCTACGCCTAAGGCCTGAGAGAGAGGCCGTCCAAGTATGCCCGTGCCAGATAACCCTGGACTGCATCTACCCGTGATGTCCTCCAGCACTCGTCTGTGAGCCTGAGTCGTGTACCCTTCTCTGATGTGCGGAATCGGGAGCCCGGTCTTATGTTCTGTTTTATGTACTGTGTTTCTTTAAGTAAACTTTATGTTTCTTCTTACCTGAAGTTGTGCGGTGTTGTCTAGTCCTGCAGGTCGCCACCTTGCCCACATGCTCAGCTGCCACGGATCCCGGTCGCTGCCCTTCCCTAGTCCGGGCAGGCCCGGGTCTCCCTCCGTGGTCCAGTGGGTCCACATTCTCATCATCTGGGACCCATGCCTCACGTCGTCGTGGACTGGCGGCGTGGGAGCATTGGCTAGCTAGGCAAGCTATGCCATGTCCCGGCGCCCCACAGCCGTGGGAAGCGCTACATATGACACAGGCTAGGATGTCAGGATCTGTTCTCTATGTCACAGGCTAGGATGTCAGGATCTGTTCTCTATGACACAGGCTAGGATGCCAGGATCTGTTCTCTATGACACAGGATAGGATGCCAGGATCTGTTCTCTATGACACAGGATAGGATGTCAGGATCTGTTCTCTATGACACAGGCTAGGATGTCAGGATCTGTTCTCTATGACACAGGATAGGATGTCAGGATCTGTTCTCTATGACACAGGATAGGATGCCAGGATCTGTTCTCTATGACACAGGCTAGGATGCCAGGATCTGTTCTCTATGTCACAGGCTAGGATGTCAAGATCTGTTCTCTACGACACAGGCTAGGATGTCAGGATCTGTTCTCTATGTCACAGGCTAGGATGTCAGGATCTGTTCTCTATGACACAGGATAGGATGTCAGGATCTGTTCTCTATGACACAGGATAGGATGCCAGGATCTGTTCTCTATGACACAGGCTAGGATGTCAGGATCTGTTCTCTATGACACAGGATAGGATGCCAGGATCTGTTCTCTATGACACAGGCTAGGATGCCAGGATCTGTTCTCTATGTCACAGGCTAGGATGTCAGGATCTGTTCTCTATGACACAGGCTAGCATGTCAGGATCTGTTCTCTATGACACAGGCTAGGATGTCAGGATCTGTTCTCTATGTTACAGGCTAGGATGTCAGGATCTGTTCTCTATGACACAGGCTAGGATGCCAGGATCTGTTCTCTATGACACAGGCTAGGATGTCAGGATCTGTTCTCTATGACACAGGCTAGGATGTCAGGATCTGTTATCTATGACACAGGCTAGGATGCCAGGATCTGTTCTCTATGACATAGGATAGGATGCCAGGATCTGTTCTCTATGACATAGGATAGGATGCCAGGATCTGTTCTCTATGACATAGGATAGGATGCCAGGATCTGTTCTCTATGACACAGGCTAGGATGTCAGGATCTGTTCTCTATGACACAGGCTAGGATGCCAGGATCTGTTCTCTATGACACAGGCTAGGATGTCAGGATCTGTTCTCTATGACACAGGATAGGATGCCAGGATCTGTTCTCTATGACACAGGATAGAATGTCAGGATCTGTTCTCTATGACACAGGATAGGATGCCAGGATCTGTTCTCTATGACACAGGCTAGGATGTCAGGTTCTGTTCTCTATGACACAGGATAGGATGCCAGGATCTGTTCTCTATGACACAGGCTAGGATGTCAGGATCTGTTCTCTATGACACAGGATAGGATGCCAGGATCTGTTCTCTATGACACAGACTAGGATGTCAGGATCTGTTCTCTATGTCACAGGCTAGGATGTCAGGATCTGTTCTCTATGACACAGGATAGGATGCCAGGATCTGTTCTCTATGACACAGGCTAGGATGCCATGACCTGTTCTCTATGACACAGGCTAGGATGTCAGGATCTGTTCTCTATGATGTAACGCTGGTATTGTCTGTACTTTGTTTTGCAGCGTTACTTTGTATGTTTTTTGCATTAACCCTTTTGCTCCTTTCCCCTAACCAGCTGGGATACTGTTGTCTGTTACCTATATGGATGCTGCTCAGTTCCCGGCTCTGCTGCGTACCCGTACTTGCGTGAGTGGCTCCGCTGCTTTGCATGACCGCCCGCATGTGCGGTTCCTGACTTGCTGTGAAAGCCGTCCATAGCTTGCAAAGTCCTCTGCAGTGGTGCATGACTTACTGCGTGGTTGGCAGCAGCCATTGTTGGGTTCCCTCTGTGTTGTGCTGTCTGGCTCTGCATAGGGGCGCGGCCCACACCTGTCCTGCTTTTATGTGGATTGGGTGTTTACTAGAATTACTGCTCCAGCCTATCGCTGTGAAGCAGCTCATATATAAAGTTCCTCAGCCCTAGTGGGCGTTGCCAGAGCTTCACATTGAATCCACACTGAATCCCTGAACCTAGCCGTATGTGATTGTGTGTTCAGCTCCTGCTCTGAAGTTGATCAGCTCTGGAGAGCTGATTCCCTGTTCCTGCTGTGTCTTGTTCCCTGATCCTGGATCAAACCCGGTACCTGAATGTCTGAATTGTGTCTTGTGTTTCCGCCTATGCTGGGGGCTGATTACCCAGATCGCCGTTCCTGGAGGCTGTATATCCAGGCCTGTTCCTGCTGTGTCTAATTACCTGAACCCCTGATCTTAGATCGAATCCTGTACCTGACTTTCTGAACTGTGTCCTCTGTGTTATGTTCCTGAAATCCTGCTGTGTCCAGAACCCTGTGCCAGTGACTGTGAATCCTTGCTATATAACCTGAGTTCATCTTGGAAGGAGGAGTCCGTTGTGTGCTGAGTTTCTGTTACTCTGTGCTCAGCCTCTGTGCAATCCCCGGCCAGGTCCCGTTGAGCCTGGCGGGGCTTGCACCAGACCGCTGGGGTTCCTTTTCAGGTCGCTGCCAGATGTCCGGATCCTATGCCTGATGACCATGGCCTGATGTCCGATGTCCGACGACCACTTCCAGATGTCCGGATCCTATCCTTCTTGCCTGATGTCCGGATCCTGCCGATCATTGCCAGATGTCCGGAGCCTGCTGATCGGTGCCAGATGTCCGGAGTCCGAGGCCTGTGTTCCAGTCCGTGTTCCTGTGATTCAATCCATGTTCCTGTCCGTGTTCCTGACTCCCTGAGACCCAGTCCGTGTTCCTGTCTGTGTTCCTGACTCTCTGAGATCCAATTCGTGTTCCTGTTGTTCCAGTGCAGTCTAACTCTGTTTCAGCCATCAGCTCCTGATTCCAGTTACCTGTCTGTTACCTGTCGGCTTGCCTGTCTGCCATCCGTCTGCAGTTCCTTCCAGAGGTTCGGACTTCATCTGCAGAGATCCCCGGCTCTTGCCTGCTCACCTAGGAGCGATCATCTGCCATCCGACTGCAGCTCCATCCGGAAGTTCGGACATCATCTGCAGAGATCCCCGGCTCTTGCCTGCTCACCTGGGAGCGATCATCTGCCATCCGACTGCAGCCTACCTGGAGGCTCCACCATATCAGGTCGTATATACCTGCCTGTCTAGAGACTGCCCGGTCACTTACTGTGACAACCTGCCTGTCTAGAGACTACCTGGTCACTTGCCGTGACAACCTGCCTGTCCCAGAGACTGCCCTGGTCACTTTCAGTGACAACCTGCCTGTCCCAGAGACTGCCCTGGTCACTTTCCGTGACAACCTGCCTGTCCCAGAGACTGCCTGGTCACTTGCCGTGACAACCTGCCTGCCTGGTCACTTGCCGTGACAACCTGCCTGCCCTGGTCACTTGCCGTGACAACCTGCCTGCCCTGGTCACTTGCCGTGACAACCTGCCTGCCCTGGTCACTTGCCGTGACAACCTGCCTGCCTGGTCACTTGCCGTGACAACCTGCCTGCCCTGGTCACTTGCCGTGACAACCCGCCTGTCCCAGAGATTGCCCTGGTCACTAGCCGTGACAACCCGCCTGTCCCGGAGACTGCCTGGTCACTAGCCGTGACAACCTGCCTGTCCCAGAGACTGCCTGGTCACTTGCTGTGACAACCTGCCTGTCCCAGAGACTGCCTTGGTCACTTGCCGTGACAACCTGCCTGTTCTGCCGGTTCCTCCTTGGTCTACCCTGTGATGACGTCTGTCCTGGGTCGGTGTCTGATGTTCTCCTGCTGAGCCTGTGCTACGCCTGAGGCCTGAGAGAGAGGCCGTCCTAGTATGCCCGTGCCAGATGACCCTGGACTTCATCAACCCGTGATGACCCCGCCATCGTCTGACGTTCGTCCTGGGCCGGTGTCTGATGTTCTCCTGCTGAGCCTGTGCTACGCCCGAGGCCTGAGAGTGAGGCCATACTAGTATGCCCGTGCCAGATGATCCTGGACTTCATCAACCCGTGATGACCCCGCCATCGTCTGAAGTCTGTCTGAGGTCGGTGTCTGATGTTCTCCTGCTGAGCCTGTGCTACGCCTAAGGCCTGAGAGAGAGGCCGTCCAAGTATGCCCGTGCCAGATAACCCTGGACTGCATCTACCCGTGATGTCCTCCAGCACTCGTCTGTGAGCCTGAGTCGTGTACCCTTCTCTGATGTGCGGAATCGGGAGCCCGGTCTTATGTTCTGTTTTATGTACTGTGTTTCTTTAAGTAAACTTTATGTTTCTTCTTACCTGAAGTTGTGCGGTGTTGTCTAGTCCTGCAGGTCGCCACCTTGCCCACATGCTCAGCTGCCACGGATCCCGGTCGCTGCCCTTCCCTAGTCCGGGCAGGCCCGGGTCTCCCTCCGTGGTCCAGTGGGTCCACATTCTCATCATCTGGGACCCATGCCTCACGTCGTCGTGGACTGGCGGCGTGGGAGCATTGGCTAGCTAGGCAAGCTATGCCATGTCCCGGCGCCCCACAGCCGGGAAGCGCTACATATGACACAGGCTAGGATGTCAGGATCTGTTCTCTATGTCACAGGCTAGGATGTCAGGATCTGTTCTCTATGACACAGGCTAGGATGCCAGGATCTGTTCTCTATGACACAGGATAGGATGCCAGGATCTGTTCTCTATGACACAGGATAGGATGTCAGGATCTGTTCTCTATGACACAGGCTAGGATGTCAGGATCTGTTCTCTATGACACAGGATAGGATGTCAGGATCTGTTCTCTATGGACACAGGATAGGATGCCAGGATCTGTTCTCTATGACACAGGCTAGGATGCCAGGATCTGTTCTCTATGTCACAGGCTAGGATGTCAAGATCTGTTCTCTACGACACAGGCTAGGATGTCAGGATCTGTTCTCTATGTCACAGGCTAGGATGTCAGGATCTGTTCTCTATGACACAGGATAGGATGTCAGGATCTGTTCTCTATGACACAGGATAGGATGCCAGGATCTGTTCTCTATGACACAGGCTAGGATGTCAGGATCTGTTCTCTATGACACAGGATAGGATGCCAGGATCTGTTCTCTATGACACAGGCTAGGATGCCAGGATCTGTTCTCTATGTCACAGGCTAGGATGTCAGGATCTGTTCTCTATGACACAGGCTAGCATGTCAGGATCTGTTCTCTATGACACAGGCTAGGATGTCAGGATCTGTTCTCTATGTTACAGGCTAGGATGTCAGGATCTGTTCTCTATGACACAGGCTAGGATGCCAGGATCTGTTCTCTATGACACAGGCTAGGATGTCAGGATCTGTTCTCTATGACACAGGCTAGGATGTCAGGATCTGTTATCTATGACACAGGCTAGGATGCCAGGATCTGTTCTCTATGACATAGGATAGGATGCCAGGATCTGTTCTCTATGACATAGGATAGGATGCCAGGATCTGTTCTCTATGACATAGGATAGGATGCCAGATCTGTTCTCTATGACACAGGCTAGGATGTCAGGATCTGTTCTCTATGACACAGGCTAGGATGCCAGGATCTGTTCTCTATGACACAGGCTAGGATGTCAGGATCTGTTCTCTATGACACAGGATAGGATGCCAGGATCTGTTCTCTATGACACAGGCTAGGATGCCAGGATCTGTTCTCTATGACACAGGCTAGGATGCCAGGATCTGTTCTCTATGACATAGGATACGATACCAGGATCTGTTCTCTATGACACAGGCTAGAATGTCAGGATCTGTTCTCTATGACACAGGCTAGGATGCCTGGATCTGTTCTCTATGACACAGGATAGGATGCCAGGATCTGTTCTCTATGACACAGGCTAGGATGCCTGGATCTGTTTCTCTATGACACAGGCTAGGATGCCAGGATCTGTTCTCTATGACATAGGGATAGGATGCCAGGATCTGTTCTCTATGACACAGGCTAGGATGCCTGGATCTATTCTCTATGACACAGGCTAGGATGCCAGGATCTGTTCTCTATGACATAGGCTAGGATGCCTGGATCTGTTCTCTATGACACAGGCTAGGATGCCTGGATCTGTTCTCTATGACACAGGCTAGGATGCCAGGATCTGTTCTCTATGACACAGGCTAGGATGCCTGGATCTGTTCTCTATGACACAGGCTAGGATGCCAGGATCTGTTCTCTATGACATAGGATAGGATGCCAGGATCTGTTCTCTATGACACAGGCTAGGATGCCAGGATCTGTTCTCTATGACACAGGCTAGGATGCCAGGATCTGTTCTCTTAAATAGGATAGGATCCCAGGTTTGGGTTTTATGAACGGTTTAAGGGATTGTTCTCTATGCACAGGGGATGCCAGGTTTGTTCTCTATGCCGGCTGGATCCCGGACTGTTCTCTTGAACGGAGGATGCCAGGATCGTTTTTATGAAAAGGTAGGTCCCGGATTGTTTCTATGACGGCTGGTGCCGGTTGTTTCTGAAAGGTAGGATGCAGGACTGTTTTTATGACAGGTGGTGCCAGGACTTTTTCCATGAAAGGGCTGGTTTGCCAGGACTGTTCTCTATGACAAGGGGGGTGCCGGATCTGTTCTCTTGACACAGGCAGAGCCGGACTTTTCCTATGACACAGGTAGGATGCCGGGGATCTGTTCTCTATGAAAGGTAGGTTTCCCGGATCTGTTTCTAGGGACACAGGCTAGGATCCGGATTTTTTCCTTGACACAGGTGATGCCAGGATTTTCTCTATGACACAGGCTAAAATTCGGATCTTTCTTATGAACAGGTGGGATGCTGGTCGTTTTTCAAAAAAAATTCTTTTTATGACACAGGCGGATGCCTATTGTTCTCTATCCCACAGGTAGGAGGGATCTTTTCTCTTACAAAAAAGGATGCCGGGACTTTTCCTTACCAGGCAGGTTTTGCCGGACTGTTCTCTAGGCACAGGTAGGAGCCAGGATCTTTTTATGAAAGGGTAGGATCCCGGATCTGTTCTTATGACACAGGCAATGCCGGGTCTGTTCCCTATGACACAGGTGGATCCCCCAGGATCTGTTCTTAGACACAGGTAGGATCCGGTCTGTTCTCTATACAAGGCTAGGAGCCAGGATCTGTTCCTTTAACCAGGTAGGATCCCAGGATTTTCTCTATGACACAGGCTAGGTAGGATTGTTCCTATGAACAGGCTAGGATGCCAGGACTGTTCCTATGAACAGGAGGATGCCGGATTGTTCTCTATGACAAAGGGGGGGGGGGGGGGGGGGGGGGGGGGGGGGGGGGGGGGGGGGGGGGGGGGGGGGGGGGGGGGGGGGGGGGGGGGGGGGGGGGGGGGGGGGGGGGGGGGGGGGGGGGGGGGGGGGGGGGGGGGGGGGGGGGGGGGGGGGGGGGGGGGGGGGGGGGGGGGGGGGGGGGGGGGGGGGGGGGGGGGGGGGGGGGGGGGGGGGGGGGGGGGGGGGGGGGGGGGGGGGGGGGGGGGGGGGGGGGGGGGGGGGGGGGGGGGGGGGGGGGGGGGGGGGGGGGGGGGGGGGGGGGGGGGGGGGGGGGGGGGGGGGGGGGGGGGGGGGGGGGGGGGGGGGGGGGGGGGGGGGGGGGGGGGGGGGGGGGGGGGGGGGGGGGGGGGGGGGGGGGGGGGGGGGGGGGGTTTTTTTTTTTTTTTTTTTTTTTTTTTTTTTTTTTTTTTTTTTTTTTTTTTTTTTTTTTTTTTTTTTTTTTTTTTTTTTTTTTTTTTTTTTTTTTTTTTTTTTTTTTTTTTTTTTTTTTTTTTTTTTTTTTTTTTTTTTTTTTTTTTTTTTTTTTTTTTTTTTTTTTTTTTTTTTTTTTTTTTTTTTTTTTTTTTTTTTTTTTTTTTTTTTTTTTTTTTTTTTTTTTTTTTTTTTTTTTTTTTTTTTTTTTTTTTTTTTTTTTTTTTTTTTTTTTTTTTTTTTTTTTTTTTTTTTTTTTTTTTTTTTTTTTTTTTTTTTTTTTTTTTTTTTTTTTTTTTTTTTTTTTTTTTTTTTTTTTTTTTTTTTTTTTTTTTTTTTTTTTTTTTTTTTTTTTTTTTTTTTTTTTTTTTTTTTTTTTTTTTTTTTTTTTTTTTTTTTTTTTTTTTTTTTTTTAAAAGTGGTGCCGGTTGTTTTTTTAAAAAGGGCTGGATGCCAGGATCTGTTTTATACAAGGAAGGGTTTCCAGGATTTTTTCCTATGCCCAAGGTAGTTTCGGAATTTGTTCTTTGACACAGGCTGGACCCGGTTTGTTTTATGAAAAGGATGGATGAGGTCTGTTCTTATGAAAGGGTAGGATGCTGGATCTTTCTTTTTAAAAAACCGGGTAGGATCCAGGATTTTTCTCTAAAAAAGGAAGGTGAGGATGTTCTTAGACAAGGCTGGAGCGGTCTTTTTCTCACCCCGGAAGGGCAGGTCTGTTTTAGCTGGGGGGATGCTGGTTTTTCCCTTAGAAAGGCTGGTCCCGGACTGTTCTTATGAACAGGTGGTCCCGATTGTTTTTGACACGAGGAGGCGGTCTTTTTCCTTTTGGAAAGGTTGATGAGGACTGTTTCTATGACAAGGTGGATCCCAGGATCTGTTTATGAAAAAGGTAGGATGCCGGGTTTGTTCTTTCCCCGGAAGGTTGAGGTCTTTTTTTTGACAAGGATGGATGCAGGACTGTTCTTAAAAAAAAGGGTTTTGGGATGCCAGGATTTTTCCCCTTTATGACAGGTAGGCCGATTGTTTCTATACCCCGGCTGGGGATGCCGGTTTTTCTAAGGAAAGGTGGATGCCCAGGTCGTTTTTAAAAAAGGCTAGGCGGTTTTTTTATGAAAGGTGGGGACCCCGGTTGTTCTCTATGACCGGATAGGATGCGGTTTGTTTCTATGCCCAAGGTGGCCGGGGCCTGTTCTTATGACCGGTAATGCCGGATTGTTCTTAAAGATAGGATGCCAGGCTGTTCTTATGCAAGGTTGGGGGGTTTTTTTTTATCCAATCTTTCTCTATGACAAGGTGGATGCCGGAAAAGTTCTCTATGAAAACAGGAAAGGTCCCGGATCTTTTTCTCTTAAACCAAGGCTAGGATGGGGATTGTTCTCTATGACAAGGTGGTGAGGATTTTCTCTTGAAAGGTGGGTCCCCGGATCTGTTCTTGACAAGGGCAAGGATGGGATTGTTTTTCTATGACGGGAGGATGCCAGGATCTGTTTCTATCCCGGTGGGGTTTTTGGGGGAAAATTTTTCTCTATGAACAGGTAGATGCCGGACTTTTCTTTAAAGGTAGGATTCGGGATCGGGTTTTTTCACGGAAGATGGGTCTTTCCTTGAACGGGCGGATGCGGATTTTTTCTCTATAACGGGTGGGGGTTAGGATTGTTCTCTATGACAAGGTGGATCCCAGGTCTTCTCTAGACCGGGTGGGATGAGCTGTTCTCAGACAACAGGAAGGGGGATTGTTTTATGACACAGGTAGGAGCCAATTGTTCCTATGCCGGTAGGATGAGGATCTTTTTTTGACAAGGGATGGTCCCAATCTGTTCTTATAAAGGAGGGAGGGATTTTTTCTCTATGAAAAAGGAAAGGAGCCAGGATTTTCCTAAAAAAGGTGGAGCCGGATTGTTCCTAGCCCAAGGCTTAGGAAAAAAAAATGGTCCAGGATTGTTTTATGCAAGGTAGGCTGCGGATCGTTTTTCATGAAAAAGGCTGGATCCGGGACTGTTCTCTTGACCAAGGGGGATGAGATCGTTTCTATGACACAGGTGGGGATGCCGGGTTTGTTTTATGAAAAGGTGGGATCCCGGATCTGTTCCTAGACAAGGTAGGATGCTAAATGTTCTTATGAACGGGGCTAGGATGCCAGGATTGTTTTAGCAAGGATAGGATCCGGATCTGTTTCTATGAAAGGGGATCCCGGATTTTTTTTTGACACGTAGGACCCGGTTTTTTTTTGAAAAAGGTGGATCCGGATTGTTTTATAAAAGGTGGGATGTGGATTGTTTCTTTGACAAGGCTGGGGAAGACCTGTTCTCTTGACACAGGTGGTCCCAGGACGTTCTCTATGAACGGAAAGGATCGGACTTTCTCTTTGAACAGGAGGTCCCAACTGTTTTTTGAAAAGGTAGGATGAGGATCTGTTCTCCTTAATTGGTTTTCACAGGTGGACCCCGGTTGTTTTTGCAAGGCTAGATGCAGGATTGTTCTTTGAAAATGGAGCCAGGATCTGTTCCTAGACACGGTAGATGCCGGATCTGTTCTCTATGACAAGGTGGTGCGGTCTGTTCCTAGACCAGGCTAGGATCCGGATTGTTTTTATGACAAGGTGGATCCCAGGACTGTTTTCTTGACACAGGTTAGATGCGGATTGTTCTTATGAAAAGGGGAAATGCAGGTTGTTTCTAGCACAGGTTTGGACCCTGATTTTCTTTTGACAGGGGGATGCCGGGTTTTCTCTTAAACACAGGTAGGATGCCGGTCTGTTCTCTATGAAAAGGTAGGATGGGGTTGTTCTCTTGCCCGGATGAGCCGGGACGTTCTCTATGCCAGGTGGATGCCAGGATTGTTCTTATGAAAGGAAAAGTCCCAGGATTGTTTCTATGCCCCAGGCAATGCCGGTGTTTCTATGCATGGATGGGAAATGAGGATTTGTTTTATGACCAGGAAGTTTGCCGGGACTGTTTTTGAAAGGTAGGAGCCAGACCCCGTTCTCTATGACACGGGGGAAAGGTCTTTTCCCTTAGCATGGAGGATGAGGTTTGGGTTTCTATGCAAGCTAAAGGATTTGTTTCTATGCCGGGTAGGATGCCATGATTCTGTTTTCCTATGACACAGGCTGGTGAGGATTTTTTTCCTATAAACAAGGCAGGATCCAGGATTGTTTCTATAAATAGGATAGGATCCAGGATCTTTCCCCGAAATGGTGCGGGATCTGTTTCTAGCCCAGGCTAGGTCCAGGATTGTTTCAGAAAATTTGGGGATAGGTTTGCCAAAAGAACTTTTTCCCCCTAGCAAGGTAGGTGCAGGATTGTTTTCTATGAAAAGGATGGATGGATTGTTCCTATGAACGGCTAGAATCCAGGTCTTTTTTCTATAAACCCAGGCAGGATCGCCTGTTCTTTTAAAAACCGGTAGGATCCAGGATCTTTCTCAAGACCGGGTGGGATGTCAGGATTGTCTTTTATGAACGGGTGGTGCCGGATTGTTCTCTATGAACAGGTAGTGCGGTTGTTCTTAAAAACCGGGTAGTCCAGGATCTGTTCTTAGCAAGGCTGGATCCCGGATTTTTCCCTTTTGACCGGTTTGGAAGCCGGATTGTTTCTAGGGAAAAGGTAGGATCCCCTGGATCTGTTCTCTTGACAAGGCAGGATGCCGGACTGTTCTTTGAAAAAGGTGGGTGGGATTGTTTTTTATGCACAGTAGATGGGATCTGTTTTATGCAAGGCTAGTGGGATTGTTTCTATCCCCAAGGTGGATGGGATTTTTCTCTATGAAAGGATAGGATCCCAGGTCTGTTCTCTTGAACAGGAGGAGCGGATCTTTTTTCCTTTGAAAAGGGAGGATGCAGGATTTCTTATGACAAATAGATCCCCGGATTTTTCTCTTACACAGGTAGAATGTGGGATCTTTTCCCTATGAACGGCTGGGATGCCGGATTGTTTTATGACAAGGTAGGATCCTGGATTGTTTTTATAAACCCAGGCTAGGATTCATGACTTTTTCCATGCACAGGCTAGATGCCAGGATCGGGGTTTTTCTATGACAAGGAGGTCCGGATTGTTTCTAGCCCCCGGCTAGGATCCAGGACCTGTTCTCTTGAAACGGTTAGGATGCCGGGATCTGTTCTCTAGAACAGGTGGGATCCCGGGAAATTGTTTTATGACAAGGCGGAGCGGATCTGTTTTTTGACAAGGATAGGATCCCCGGATCTTTTTTTGGGCACGGGCAAGGATAGGATTGTTCTTTTTGACACAGGTAGGATCAGGACTGTTCTCTATAAAAAGGTGAACCCGGATTGTTCTCTTGAACGGCTGGGTGTGGATTTTTTTTGGACACAGGTGGATGAGGATTTTTTCCCTTTGACCCAGGCTGGATGCTGGTCGTCTTATGACAAGGAGGATGCCGGATCGTTTCATGAATAGGGGGACCCCGGCTTTTCTCTATGAACGGTGGGATGCGGATCTTTTCAATGACACAGGGAGCAGGATTGTTCTCTATGAACGCTGGGATGCCGGATTTTTTATGAAAGGCTAGATGGATCTGTTCTCATGACATAGGAAGGATGGGACTGTTTCTTATGAAAAGGTGGATGGGGGGATCTGTTTTTATGCCCCAAGGTGGGATGCCCAGGATTGTTCTTATGAACACGCTAGGATCGGATTTTTTATGACCAGCTAGGATCCCCGGTTTGTTCTCTATGACACGGTAGGATGCCCAGGCTGTCCTTGAAAGGTAGGATGCAGGACTTTTTCTCTATGAAAGGGGGATGCCGGATTTTTTTCTATGACCGGGCTAGGATGCCCCGGGGATCTGTTCTTTGACACAGGTAGGAGCCGGATCGTTCTCTAT
>JARQOD010000003.1:303676612-303738493 GCA_033576555.1 Oophaga sylvatica
TATGGTGGAAAATAAGTATTTGGTCATTAACAAAAGTTTGTCTCAATATTTTGTTATATATCCTTTGTTGGCAATGACAGAGGTCAAACATTTTCTGTAAAGGGTATGCCACACTAAGCGAGATCGCAAGCGAGATCGCTAACGAGATCGCTACTGCGTCACCATTTATGACGCAGTAGCGATCTCGTTAGCGACTTAACTGTGTGTGACATGTAGCAGCGATGTGGCCCCTGCTGAGATGTCGCTGATCGCTTATGAACGTTTTGAGCCGTTTTTTGGTCGTTGGTGTCCCGCTGGTGAGCCTGAATCGCTAAGTGTGACACCCTTTATGAACGACTTCACCAGCATCGCAAGTGGGACTAGGTTTTCCCAACGACCGCAGAGGTCGTTATACAGATCGCTAATGAGTTGTGTTTGGAATCACAGATCGCTGATGAGTTGTGTTTGGAATCTAACTAGCGATCACATAGCGATCGCCCTAGCGATCTCGCCAGGTTAAGTCGTTGTCGTGATCGTTAGTGCGATCGCTAAGTGTGGCAGTGCCTTACGTCTTCACAAGGTTGGCACACACTGTTGGTGGTATATTGGCCCATACCTCCATAAATATCTCTTCTAGAGCAGTGATGTTTTGGGCCTGTTGCTGGGCAACACGGATTTTCAAATCCCTCCAAAGGTTTTCTATGGGGTTGAGACCTTGAGAAAGGCTAGGCCACTCCTTGACCTTCATATGCTTCTTACAAAGCAGCTCCTTTGTTGCCCTGGCGGTGTGCTTGGGATCAGACCCATCCACGTTTTATCTTCAATGCCCTTGCTGATGGAAGGAGGTTTGCACTCAAAATATCACGATACATGGCCCCATTCATTCTTTCATGTACACAGATCAGTTGTCCTGGTCCCTTTGCAGAGAAACAGCCCCAAAGCATAATGTTGCCACCCCATGCTTCACAGTAGGTATGGTGTTCTTTGGATGCAACTCAGCATTCTGTCTCCTCCAAACACGAGTTTTTGTTTCTAACAAACAGTCCTACTTTGGTTTCATCAGACCATACTCTGATGCAGGTCATTCACTAGGTTCTCCCGTGTGGTTCTGGGATTTTTGCTCACCGTTCTTGTGATCATTTTGCCCACACAGGGTGAGATCTTGCTTGGAGCCCCAGATCGAGGGAGATTATCAGTGGTCTTATATGTCTTCCATTTTTTTATTTTTGCTCCCACAGTTAATTTAATCACACCAAGCTGCTTGCCTATTCCAGATTCAGTCTTCCAGTCTGGTGCAGGGCTACAAGTTTGTTTCTGGTGTCCTTTGACAGCTGTTTGATGTTCACCATAGTGGAGTTTGGAGTGTGACTGTTTGAGGTTGTGGACAGGTGTCTTTTATACTGATAGCAAGAGAAACGGGTTCCATTACTACATTTAATGAGTGGAGGACAGAGGCATCTCTTAAACCCTTTACCACCAAAGGTGGATTACATGTTAATGACCTGGCCAATTTTTACAATTCTGACCACTGTCCCTTTATGAGGTAGTAACTCTGAACACTTCCGTGGATCCCAGCGATTCTAACATTGTTTTTTCGTGACATATTGTACTTCATGTTAGTGGTAAAATTTCCTTGATATGACTTGCATTTATTTGTGAAAAAACGGAAATTTGGCGAAAATTTCGCAATTTTCCAACTTTGTGATTTAAGGGCATGAAAATTCAGAGATATGTCACTTTAAAAGTAACATTTCCCACATGTCTACTTTATATCAGCACAATATTGGAACAAAATTTTTTTTGTTGGGAAGTTATAAGGGTTAAAAATTAAACAGCGATTTCTCATTTTTACAACACCATTTTGTTTTAAGGGACCACATACATTAGAAGTCACTTTGATGGGTCTATATGATAGAAAATACCCAGAATTGACACCAATCTAAAAACTGCACCACTGAAGGTGCTCAAAACCACATTCAAGAAGTTTATTAACCCTTCAGGTGCTTCACAGGAATTTTTCAAATGTTTAAAAAAATTTACATTTAACTTTTTTTCACAAAAAATTTACTTCAGATCCAATTTGTTTTATTTTTCCAAGGGTAACAGGTGAACTTGGACCCCAAAAGTTGTACAATTTGTCCTAAGTATGCTGATACCCGATATGTGCAGGTAAACCACTGTGTGGGCGCATGGCAGAGCTCGGAAGGGAAGGAGTGCCGTTTGACTTTTCAATGCAAAATTGGCTGGAATTGAGATCGGACGCCATGTCGCGTTTGGAGAGCCCCTGATGTGCCTAAACAGTGGAAACCCCCACAAGTGACACCATTTTGGAAAGTAGACCCCCTAAGGAACTTATCTAGATGTGTGGTGAGTACTTTGAACCCCCAAGTGCTTCACAGAAGTTTATAACGTAGAGCTTTAAAAATAACAAATCTTTTTTAAATGATCTTTTCGCCCCAAATTTTATATTTTTCCAAGGGTAACAGGACCAAAAGTTGTTTTGCAATTTGTCCTGAGTATGCTGATACCCCATATGTGGGGGTAAACCACTATTTGGGCGCATGGCAGAGCTCGGATGGGAAGAAGCACCGTTTGACTTTTTCAACGCAGAATTGGCTGGAATTGACATCAGACGCCATGTTGCATTTGGAGTGCCCCTAATGTGCCTAAACAGTGGAAACCCCCAAATTCTAACTCCAACCCTAATCCCAACACACCCCTAACCCTAATCCCAACCATAACCCTAACCACAAACCTAACCCTAATACACCCTAATCCCAACCCTAACCACAAACCTGACCCTAACACACCCCTAACCCTAATCCCAACCATAACTGTAATCCTTTAGCCCAACCCTAACCCTAATGGGAAAATGGAAATAAATACATTTTTTTATTTTATTATTTGTCCCTAACTAAGGGTGTGATAAAGGGGGGTTTAATTTACTATTTATAGTGTGTTTTTATGTTTGGCAGCTGTCACAGTAATAGACGCTTTTTATTGCAAAAAATAGTTTTTGCATCACCACATTTTGAGAGCTATAATTTTTCCATATTTTGGCCCACAGAGTCATGTGAGGTCTTTGACGTTTTTATTGGTATCATTTTCGGGCACATGACATTTTTTTATCACTTTCTTTTGCCATTTTTGGGAGACAGAATGAGCAAAAAGCAGCAATTTATGAATTTTTTTGGAGGAGGGGCGTTTACACCGTTCTGCGTGTGGTAAAATTGATAAGGCAGTTTTATTCTTCGGGTCAGTATGATTACAGTGAAACCTCATTTATATAATTTTTTATGTTTTAGCGCTTTTATATAATGAAAACTATTTTATAGAAAAAATAATTATTTTTGCATCGCTTTATTCTGCGAGCTATGACTTTTTAATTTTTTCGCTGATGACGCTGTGTGATGGCTCGTTTTTTGTGGGACAAGATGACGTTTTCAGCGGTACCATGTTTATTTATATCCGTCTTTTTGATCGCGTGTCATTCCACTTTTTGTTCGGTGGTATGATGATAAAGTCATTGTTTTGTGCCTTGTTTTTTTATGGGGTTCACTAAAGGGGTTAACTAGTGGGACAGTTTTATAGGTCGGGTCATTACGGACGCGGCGATACCAAATATGTGTACTTTTATTGTTTAGATTTTTTTGTTCAAATATTGATTTAATGATAGAATATATTTTTTTAATAATAATAATCTTATATAGCGCCAACATATTCCGCAGCGCTTTACAGTTTAACAGTTTCAAAACACAAGTCATAAGTAACAACGTTAACAATACAATAACGTTATAATATAATAATAATAATAAGCGTTTTAAATATTTTTACAATTATTTTAAAACATTTTTTTATTTCATTCTGTCTTTTACACCTTGTCTCACTATGCGACACTCATTTTGTGCAGCCTGATCGCTTCTATAGCATGCAGACCTGCATGCTATATAAGCTGTCAGCGCTGCATAGAATTTACACTGACCTTAGAGACTTCCTGACTTGCACTGCGCATGACAGGAAGTATCTCTGGAGACCCGGATGTCGTCATGACGACATCGGGTCTCCATAGCAGCGATTGGGACCCCGCGTCATGCCGCGGGATCTCCGATCCAAAGGCAGAGGGGCTGTTAGAACTGACAGCCCCCCTGCCTGCTCCCGGAATGCTGCGATCGTGTTCGATCGCAGCATTTTGGAGGTTAAAGTGGCGGAAGTGGACAGTGACCGCTCCTGGCAGTTAATGCCAGGTGTCAGCTGTGAGAATCAGCTGACACCCGGCCGTGCACCCCCTGAGTGCGCGGCCAATCAATATGACGTACTATCCCGTCCAAGGTCAGAAAGGGGTTAAAGAAGAAGTTACAGGTCTGTGGGAGCCAGAAATCTTGCATGTTTTTAGGTGACCAAATACTTATTTTCCACCATTGCAAAATCTTGCCAAATCAGACAAGGTGATTTTCTGGATTTCTTTTCTCATTTTGACTCTCATATTTGTGGTCTACCTATGATGTCAATTACAGGCCTCTCTCATCTTTTTAAGTGGGAGAACTTGCACAATTGGTGGCTGACTAAATACTTTTTTCTCCCCACTGTATATAGTGGTGGCTAAAAGTATTGGCACCCCTGCAATTCTGTCAGATAATACTCAGTTTCTTCCTGAAAATGATTGCAATCACAAATTATTTGCTATTTTTATCTTCATTTAATTTGCTTGCAATGAAAAAACACAAAAGAGAGTTAAGAAAAAATCAAATCCTTGATCATTTTACACAAAACTCCAAAAATGGGCCGGACAAAAGTATTGGCACCTCAGCCTAATACTTGGTTGCACAACCTTTAGCTAAAATAACTGCGAACAACTGCTTCCAGTAACCATCAATGAGTTTCTTACAATGCTCTGCTGGAATTGTAGACCATTCTTCTTTGGCAAACTGCTCCAGGTCCCTGATATTTGAAGGGTGCCTTCTCCAAACTGCCATTTTGAGATCTTTCCACAGGTGTTCTATGGGATTCAGGTCTGGACTCATTGCTGGCCACCTTAGAAGTCTCCAGTGCTTTCTCTCAAACCATTTTATAGTGCTTTTGCAGGGCAGCTTGAACTTGTTTGGATGTTAGTCGAGGTTCTTTATCCACCATCCGCACAATCTTGCGTTGAAATCTCTCGTCAATTTTTCTTTTCCGTCCACATCTAGGGAGGTTAGCCACAGTGCCATGGGCTTTAAACTTCTTGATGACACTGCGCACGGAAGACACAGGAACATTCAGGTCTTTGGAGATGGACTTGTAGCCTTGAGATTGCTCATGCTTACTCACAATTTGGTTTATCAAGTCCTCAGACAGTTCTTTGGTCTTCTTACTTTTCTCCATGCTCAATGTGGTACACACAAGGACACAGGACAGAGGTTGAGTCAACTTTAATCCATGTTAACTGGCTGCAAGTGTGATTTAGTTATTGCCAACACCTGTTAGGTGCCACAGGTAAGTTACAGGTGCTGGTGATTACACGAATTAGAGAAGCATCATATGATTTTTCAAATGGTGCCAATACCTTTGTCCACCCCCTTTTTTAGGTTTGGTGTGGAATTATATCCAATTTGGCTTTAAGTCAATTATTTTTGTGTTTTTTCATTGAAGACAAATTAAATGAAGATAATAATACCAAAGAATTTGTGTTTGCAATCATTTTCAGGAAGAAACTGAGTATTATCTGACAGAATTGCAGGGGTGCCAATACTTTTGGCCACCACTGTATGTATATATATTACATAGATAGAAGAAAAGCCAACAATTCAGGAGCCGCGTAGTGTAAAATCACAGCTGGAGCCAACAGGATAGAATAGTAAATACAAATAGAATAGGTAGATATACAGATGTCTGTGACATATACAATCAGTTCAGTGTGTGGGCAGCTTACTGTACATGTATTTAATTAATAGAAGATAATTTTTCTGAAAAAAATGGCGTGGGATTCCACGTAATTTTCGTAACCAGCAGAGGGAAAGCCCACGGCTGGGGGGCCGATGTTTATAGCCTGGGAAGGGGTTAATACCCATGGAGCTTCCAGGCTATTACTATCAGCTCACAACTGTATACTTAGCCTTTACTGGCTATTAAAATGGGGAACCCTAAAAAAAATGATGTAGGGTCCGCTACAATTAATAACCAGCAAAGGCTATGCAGACAGCTGTGGACTGATATTAATAGCCTAGGAAGTGGCCATGGATACTGGCCCCCACAGGCTAAAAAATCAGCTCTCAGCCACCCCAGAAAAGGCGCATCTCTAAGATGCGCGAATTCTGGCACTTAGCTTTGCTCTTCCCACTTGCCCTGTAACTGTGGCAAGTGTGGTGATAGTTGAGGGGGTTGATGTCACCTTTGTATTGTCAGGTGATATCAAGCTCCAAGGATAGTAATGAAGTGGCAACCCATTACTAACCCCATAGTCACATTGTATGAAAACACAGGCACCCAATCCATTTGTCTGACGACGGGTGTAGCTGGGAAAATTTCAATTGTATTCTTGTCTGTCAGACCTGCCTCCTCTGAAATCTTAGCAGTGACCTGTCATTCACAGACTGGAGAGGCTGGGAAATCACTGATCAGAGGCAGGCGGAAAGGCTGAGAAATCACAGATCAGAGGCAGATGGAGTGCCCAGGATCACGTATCAGAGGCAGGCAGAGGGCTGAGAAATCACTGATCAGAGGCACGCGGAGGGGCCGAGAAATCACAGATCAGAGGCAGGCAGAGGGGCCGAGAAATCACAGATCAGAGGCAGGCGGAGGGGCAGAGAAATCACAGATCAGAGTCAGACGGAGGGACCGAGAAATCACAGATCAGAGTCAGGCAAAGGGGCAGAGAAATCACAGATCAGAGGCAGGCGGAGGGGCCAAGAAATCACAGATCAAAAGCAGATGAAGGGCCGGAAATCACAGATCAAAGGCAGATGAAGGGGCCGGGAAATCACAGACAGGAAGAAGACTCTGTGAAAGACCTATACAACAGGATGGAGACAATATTGCCTCTTGCTGCCTTCCAGTGGAAGAGATTGGGAGCAAAAGAGGTACTAGAAGTGGAGTTGGGTACTCACTCAGTAAAAGAATAGCACAGTACTCTCCCATGCACTAGCAGTAGTGGATGCTCTGACAGACTGTAGTTGCTGTAGTTGCAAAGCAGTAATCAAAGCAAAAGGTGGCTACTTTGAAGAACCTAGAATATTACATATTTTCTGTTGTTTCACACTTTTTTGTTAAGTATATAATTCCACATGTGTTAATTCATAGTTTTGATGCCTTCAGTGTTAATGTACAATTTTCATAGTCCTGAAAATACAGAAATTCTTTGAATGAGGTGTGTCCAAACTTTTGGTCTGTACTGCATGTGTAAAAAAGTGTACACAAATCACAAAAAGTTGTTTTGCCACTCAAAGCACAGCATTTGTTATAAAAAAAATGTACACATAATTGGTGATCGGATCGACCTGCTCTATATAAATGTTGTGTTATTTTTTTCAGTATGGCGAACGCCGTAAAACAAATTAAAAAGACTCAAAAAATGTCTCTCTTTCATCATAGTGACTCACAAAAAAGTGACTAAAATGCAAGCAAAAAGTCGTATGTAATAAAAAAAATGGTATAAATGAAACTGCCAAACAGTCCCCAAAAAAACAAGCTCTTATATGGCTAATTTGCCAAGAAAAGTTACAGCTCTCAGAATATTACGATGCAAAAACAAATTCATTTTTGTAAAATATAGTTTTTTAGTCTGTAAAAATAGCAAAGCATAAAAAACTAAATACATCTGCTGTTACTGTAATCATATAGACTCGACAAACAATTTTTTACCGCATGGTGAGCAGCGCAAAAATAAAAACAATAACTGAATTGCTGTTTTTTGTTCATTTTGTGTTTGAAAAATCTGATTAAAATGCGATAAAAAAATATTATGTGCCCCAAATTGGTACCAAAAAAATCTGCAACTCATTCTGCAAAAGCCCTCATACAACTCTTTTCACTAAAAAAATAAGTGTGGGCGACCACAGATCTATGAACGCTTGAAAAGGTGGATAACAGTGGAGCAGATGCCAAACTGACTAAAAAGTGTCTCCATCTGCCTCATTAACCCCTTTCTGACGTTAGACATAACGATCCGTCCATGTGACCTTGCACAATTTGACCATGGATGGATCATTATGTCATCGCAATCGGCCGCGCTCACGGGGGGGTATCCGCTGATTCTGACATGGGACACCTACCACTTTAAGCCCCTAAAAACTGCGATCTAACAAGATGGCAGCATTCCGGGAGCCAGCAGAGGGCTGACAGACCCTCTGCCTTTGGATCGGTGGGTCCCGATTGTTGCCATGGTGAGCCGGATGTCATCATGACTGCATCAGGCTCACCAGAGCTAGTAAACTTGCTTATCATGTTTCGTGCATGATTAGCAAGTCTCCCTGTGAGTGCAGCACTGACATCTTGTATGGCATGCAGATGCTTCTTCATCTGCATGCTATAGAAGCGATCAGCCTGCAAAAAATGATTGTCCCATAGTGAGACTAAGAAAAAAGTTAGGAAAAAGTAAAAAAAAATTTTTTGCAATAATTCTAAAAATATTTAAAAAAAATCAAAATACATTCTATCATAAATAAATATTTAAATGAAAAAATATATATACACAATAAAAGTAAACATATTTGGTATCGCCGCGTCCGCAACGACCCGACGTATAAAACTGTCCCACTAGTTAACCCCTTTAGTGAATACCATTAAAAAAGGCAAAAAAACAATTCTTTATCATCATACCGCCGAACAAAAAGTGGAATAACACGCGATCAAAAAGACGAATAAATAAATAAACATGGTACCACTGAAAACGTCATCTTGTCCCGCAAAAAACGAGCCGCCATTCAGCACCTTCTGCAGAAAAATAAAAAAGTTCTAGCTCTCAGAATAAAGTAATGCAAAAATAATTATTTTTTCTATAAAATAGTTTTTATTATATAAAAGCGCCAAAACATAAAAAAAAATATAAATGAGGTATCGCTGTAATCATACTAACCTGAAGAATAAAACTGCCTTATCAATTTTACCACACACAGAATGGTATAAACCCCCCCAAAAAAAGTAATTCATGAATTGCAGGTTTTTGCTCATTCTGTCTCCCAAAATTCGGAATAGAAAGTGATCAAAAAATGTAATGTGCCCGAAAATGGCACCAATAAAAAAAAAACAAGACCTCACATGGTTCTGTGGACCAAAATATGGAAAAATTATAGCTCTCAAAATGTGGTGATGCAAAAACAATTTTTTTGCAATAAAAAGTGTATTTTAGCGTGACAAAGATTCTTGAAAACCCGGTCAGCAGGGCGCAAAAGACAGGAATCTTCTTAGTAAATGACAATCTTCATTTATTAAAAATTATTAAAAATTATGGTAAAACAATGAATCCACAACGCGTTTCAACGGAGTGAGTCCGTCTTCCTCAGGTGGCATAATCAGGTGGCATTTTAGCGTGACAGCTGCCAAACATAAAAACATTAGTTTTCATCCTGGACTGTGTCAAGATGCGACCGTCCATGCTGAGAACCACTGGTGAATGAGCTGCTGGGAACGCAGCGTCAGTAACCGGGGGTGAGGTCATAGCGGTTACCTCCGGTCATTGGGCTCTGTTCCCAGCCGGGCTGAGCTGCGGTGAGATCCCCGCTAGCATCGTGAGCGCTCACGGTGCTAGTGGGGATCCTGCCAAAGTCATCGCAGTTATATCCTGTCACTAGGCTCTGTTCCCAGCCGGGCTGAGCTGCGGTGAGATTCGGGGTCACTTATAAAATTCACATACCAGGAAACAGTAGATTAGTTCCAAAAAGGGGGCACTTGTTGGACATTACCACTGTTACGACACAACTAGATAAGTTCCTTGGGTGGGTCTAGTTTCCAAAATGGGGTCACTTATGGGGGTTTCCACTGTTGAGGCACATCAGGGGCTCTGCAAATGGCACATGACGCCACAGACCATTCCATCAAAGTCTGCATTCCAAAACTTCACTACTTCCATTCCCAGCCCTGACATGTGCCCAAACAGTAGTTCTCTTTCACATATGGGGTACCAGCATACTCAGGACAAATTGAACAACAACTTTTGGTGTCGAATTTATCCTGTTTCCCTTGGAAAAAAATAAAAAATTGGGAGCTAAAAAATAATTTTTGTTGAAATTTTTTTTATTTTTTTTTCACGCCCGGGCATTATAAACTTTAGTGAAACACTTGGGGGTTCAAAGTTCTCACCACACATCTAGGTAAGTTCCTTAGGTGAGTCTAGTTTCCAAATTGGGGTCACTTGAGGGGGGTTTCCACTGTTTAGGCACATCAGGGGCACTCCATAAGCGACATGGCGTCTGATCTCAATTCCAGCCAATTTTGCATTGAAAAGTCAAACGGCGCTCCTTCCCTTCCAAGCTCTGCTGTGAGCCCAAACAGTGGTTCCCCCAACTTTTGGGGTCCAATTGCTCATGTTACCCTTGGGAAAATAAAAAAAATTGGGGACTAAAAGATCATGTTTGTGGAAAAAATATGATTTTTTATTTTCATGCCCGGGCGTTATAAACTTTAGTGAAACACCTGGGGGTTCAAAGTTCTCACCACACATCTAGATAAGTTCCTTGGGGGTCTATTTTCCAAATTGGTGTCATGTGTGGGGGGTTTCCACTGTTTAGGCACATCAGGGGCTCTCCAAACATGACATGGCATCTGATCTCAATTCCAGCCAATTTTGCATTGAAAAGTCAAACGGCGCTCTTTCCCTTCCGAGCTCAGCCATGCGCCCGAACAGTGGTTTCCCCCACATATGGGGTATCAGCGTACTCTGTACAAATTGCACAATAACTTTTGGTGTCCAATTTCTCCTGTTACCCTTGGGAAAATAAAAAAATTTGGATCTGAAGTAAATTTTTTGTGATAAAATGTTAAATGTTCATTTTTTTTAAAAACATTCCAAAAATTCCTGTGACGCACCTGAAGGGATAAATAACTACTTAAATGTGGTTTTGAGCACCTTGCGGGGTGCAGTTTTTAGAATAGTGTCACTTTTGGGTATTTTCTATCATATAGACCCCTCAAAGTGACTTCAAATGTGATGTGGTCCTTAAAAAAAAAAAATTATGTTGTAAAAATGAGAAATCTCTCTTTAACTTTTAACCCTCATAAGTTCCTAACAAAAAAAAAATTTGGTATCAAAATTATGCTGATGTAAAGTGGACATGTGAGAAATGTTACTTATCAAGCATTTTGTGTGACCTATCTCTGATTTAAAGGCATGAAAATTCAAATTTGAAAAATTGCGAAATTTTCAAAACTATCACCAAATGTCTGTTTTTTTCACAAATAAACACAAGTCATATCAAAGAAATTTTACCACTATCATAAAGTACAATATGTCACGAGAAAACTGTTAGAATCACCGGGATCTATGGAAACATTCCAGAGTTATTACCTCATAACGGGACAGTGGTCAGAATTGTAAAAATTGGCCCGGTCATTAACATGCAAGCCACCCTTGGGGGTTAAGGGGTTGAAATGAGTGGTTCTGTCTCAGGTCTCGTCTGAATCACTTTAAAATTTCAGATTTTTATTTCAGTTATCATAAAAAACACCAACCCAGTGATCGGTATAAAATAACTATTTATACCTATAGAACTATACTATCAGATACCCTACAATAATCCTTTCTTGTTCCTACCTTACCGTGGAGGTTGGCACCCTAAAAGTACGATCTGGCGCCCCCACTCAACGTAGGCTCTCCCTCACTCCCCTATTATATCCTCCTATTAAGGTGGGAAAACAATGTATAATTAGTCAGAGATGAAGGGAGTCTTGAAACTAGAAATATCTGGCAGTATTAATAATAACACAATAACCTAAATCATGTAATAATAAAGCCCAAATATAATATCATAAATGCACGGGACCAATAATGTCTAATGGTCTCTTAATCACATGATCACATTCTGTTTCACTGTGCATAAAAATAGATTTTTGTGAGACATTCGCCTAGATATTGTCAGATAATCAGGAAACAAACGATATATGTCTCAGTGTTCCAAATTTTAGCAAAGTAATATTAAATAGCCATAAGATCTTTCAGAATATGGTCACTCAAAATAGATGGAAGCAAAAATGGGACTTAGCATGAGATAGGTGAACCCCGACGCGTTTCCCTGTTGGTGACACGGTTCCTCAGGAGGTAGACATGATGCCAGATGCCATAGAGATGATGACGTCTTATGGCTATTTATAGGGGAGTGAGGGAGAGCCTACGTTGAGTGGGGGCGCCAGATTGTACTTTTCTAAAAGCCAAGTAGCGCTCCTTCCCATACAATCCCTGCCATGTGCTCCAACAGTAGTGTTTAACCATATATGGGGTACTGCCACATTCGGTAGAAATTGCATAAAAAAATTTGGAATCCAATTTCTCCCATTACCCCAAGTGTAAATTATAAAATTGGTGATAAAACAGTATTTTAGTGGAAAAGATAAATTTTTTGTTCTCACATCTAAAAGTTATAAAGTTTTGTGACTCCACCTGTAGTTTAAAATGCTCAGTACACCCTAGATGAATTCGTTGAGGTGTCTAGTATCCAAAATGTGGGGGTTTCTGCTATTTTCTCATGTCAGAGGCGCTCCAAATGCGCCATGGCATTCACAGTCTATTCCAGACAAAAAGCACTCTTTCATTTCCAAGCCCTGATATCTGCCCAAACAGATGTTTGTGAACACATATGGGGTATCATCGCGTTTGGGAGAAATTGTGTAGCAAATTATTGGGTTCATTTTTACCTATTATCCATTGTGAAAATTACAAATTTAGGGCTATAACATTTTCATGAAAAAAATGGAAATTTTCAATATGACGACCTAACGTTATCAAATACTGTGTAGTACCTGTGGGTTCAAAATGCTCACTATACCCCTGGATACAATCTTTGGGGGGTGAAGTTTCCAAAATGGAGTCACTTCTGGGAGGTTCTCTTTGATTAGGCACATCAGTACTCTCCAAACCCTACATGACACCCCCAGACCATTCCATCAAAGTCTGCGTTCCAAAATGTCACTTCCTCCTTTCTGAGCCCTGACGTGTGCCCAAACACTAGTTTTCCCCCACATAACTAGTGAGCTTCATACAGTCTGATCGGAATGTTAAACTAAGAACCTCATGTTTAGTATATATATTTTGCCTACTGGCATTAGATCAACCTATGAAATTTTGGAGGTGCAGTCCATGCTTTTTTTTTGTGGATAGTAAGTAATATTAAACAAATGTTAGCTGTTATGAATGTTTTAGAAATGAATTCTGAGCAGAAGCTCCCTCTGGTGGTTACAAACAGTACTGAACCATTCAATGAGGATTGGCAATCAGGAAGTACAGACTGGCTGGATATAAGGGAGGTTCCCCCCATCATGGTTTCCGGTGATCAATTGTTCTTGTCTCAACATTGTTTCCTGGTTCACTTGGAAGCTTGCTGAGTCTTGCCTCTTCTCCTGCTCTCAGATAAGTTATTTTCTGTTTTTTTTGTTTTTGTGCTTGCCATTTGCATTTTTCTCTGCATTTCTGTGAGGTTGGCCAGGTTCCCCTCCCCGAGCGGCTTGGGCTCCTCTCGGTTCCTCTGGAGCCAATGTTGTTTGTTCATTTGCCTTTTCCAGTTTTTTCTGTGGCTGCGGCTTAGTTTTGTTACACCAGAGAACTAATTTAGGTGGTAGAGGTCATGTGATCTCAGGTGTTTTTGCAATTAGTAGCGTTGGTTTTTTTTTGGGTTTTTTGGAATTGCAGTAAGTATCCTTCCTATCCTTTTCTGTCTAGGCAGATTGGGCCCCAGCGTTTGCTCATACTATTTTCTGTCTGTGTCTGTATTTCCTCTTGTCTAACCGCCATTACATGTTTGGGGGCTTCCTATGTTCTTTGGGGATCTGCTCCGGGGCAGATAGCTTTCCTCTTTCTATCTTTAGGTGTAGTTAGCCTCTCAGGCTGTGACGAGGCGTCTAGGACCAACGTAGGAATGCTCCACGGCTGCCTTTAGTTGTGGTGGTTAGTCAGGGTACTGCAATCCAGTAGATTCCAACCTCTCTGGTGTATTGCCGTTTTTGCCTGCTCTCTTCAGCTACCAAAACATAACAGTTAGCACTATCATGAAGTACAGTATGTCACGAGAAAACAGTCTCAGAATCACTGGGATCCATTGAAGTTTTCCAGAGTTATCACCACATAAAGTGACAGTGGTCAGATTTATATATGTGGCCTGGTCATTAAGATCAAATTGGTTCTGTCACTAAGGGGTTAATGTGCATATTGTTAGACCCTGTTTCCTAGTCCAAAATATGGCACTAGGTTGCTACTCCTATGATCAACATGATAACATAAAGAGCCTTGTAAATTTAATTGATATATGAGCTAGGTATGAATTAATATTACTCCTAAACTGAAGACAAATGGCAGTCAGTAATAGAGAGGTGGAATGCCCATCTACAGATAATACATGAATGATGAGTATCAAAAGTATAAAAAAAAGGGTAAGTAGTAGTGATGAGCGAGCACTAAAATGCTCAGGTGCTCGATATTCGGGTCGAGCAATTTGGAATACTCGGGTACTCGAACCGAGCAACGAGCCCAATGTAAGTCTATGGGAAAACCGAGCATTTTTGCAGCGATCCCCCCGGGGGTCCTTTTATAGTCTAAAAACATCTGTAAATGATGGAAACACAGCTCAAATGACACGGGAACATCATGGGGAATGCCCCTGGAAGCATTTCTGACTCCCAGGTCACAGCTGTGAGCAATGTCGTCAGAATCTTACGCCATTTTTACAGGCGCACCAAAAAACATGCAAAAACAAAACCAAAATGGATTTTCCTTGGAAATATGTCAAGGAACATCCTTTCCAGGCTAATGACTTTTATATAAGGCAAAATAATTAACCCAAAGTAAAAATGTTCCTCGACCAATATGTCTATGTTCACACGAAGCGTTTTTGATGTGTTTTTCAACGTTACCATTGCTTTCAAACAATACAAATGCATTTACTGTGAAATGTCTTTGTAGAATTTAAGAACCTTAGCTGGCCATGTGGTGTGTGACACATCATCAGACACATCTTGTTTCATTTATGAAGGAGGGACTCTTAAAGTGAATCTGTCAGCCCATTTTTCGACTATAAGCTGCAGCCACCGCCATCAGGAGCTTATCTACAGCATTCTGTAATCTGTAGATAAGCCCCCGATGTTTCCTGAAAGAGAAGAAATGCAAGGCCTGCCCTGCAGCAAAGTAACATGCACCCCAAGAAGCCTTTGAACCAGGTACTGGATGGTTCACATTACTTTTGCCACTGCCATACTGTTAGCTTATGCATTGAATGCAACGCCCTATCCTGCATCAAATTTAAATGCACCCCAAAAAGGTTTTTGAACCGACCTAGTGGATGTACACAACGAAATCCAAGTTTCACATTATTCATTTTGTTCTGCCATACTGTTAGCCTATGCATTGACTGCAAGGCCCATCCTGCATCAAATTCAAACGCACCCCAAAAAGGCTTTGAACCGACCTAGTGGATGTACACAGGAAAACCAAGTTCACATTACTCTTTTGCCGATGCCATACTGTTAGCTTATGTATTGAATGCAAGGCCCGCCCTGCATGATAGTAACACACACCCCAATAAGCCTTTGAACCCACGTACTTGATGGACACCTGTAAGCATTCTTCCTATTAATTTGTTACTCCCATATTGTTTGGCTATGCAGTGAATAGTTGAGCCTGGAGACCCGGCAGTGGACAATTGCAGTGTTGGCGCTAAAAACCCTGCAGTTTAACATTGCATTGTTGACGCTGAAGAACCAGCAGCGGACAATTGCAGTGTTGATGCTAAAAACCCTGCAGTGGACAATTGCAGTGTTGATGTTAAAGACCCAGTGGTGGAGAATTGCAGTGTTGATGCTATAGACCCTGCAGTTGAAAATTGCAGTGTTGATGCTGAAGAACAGGAAGTGGACAATTCCAGTGATGATGCTAAAGACCCAGCGGTGGACAATTGCAGTGTTGACGCTAAAGACCCTGCAGTGGAGCATTTAAGTGTTGAACCTGAAGAATCATCAGTGGATAATTGCACTGTTGATGCTTAAGAACCTGCATTGATCAATTGCTGTGGTGAGTCAGAAGACCCTGCATTTTAGCATTGCAGTGTTGAGGCTGAAGAACTGGCATAGAAGAATTGCATTGTTGAAGAATTTTAACAACCAACAAAGTTCACATTATTATGAAGTGGGTCTCGCATACTATTTGCCTATGAATAGAATGGAAGGCCTGCCCCAAATTTGGACAGAACCAAATTCCACTTGGAAGAGACGTGTATGAAGTCATCCTAAAAATCAGTTTCCATTACAAAGGAGTGGGTCTCCTATACTTGTAATGGCCATACACTAAGTGCATAGACTGGAAAACATTTTCCCCTGGGGGGGGCACATCAACCGACTGTGTAAATATTTGTTTTTACAGACATCCTAAACACCCTGGCAAAACAATAAAGTGGCTGTTTCATCACGGAACACAGTCACCCTGGTAATCCAGGGGTGGTGTAGGAAGAGACGTGGAGTATGGCCTGCGAAAAAGGTCTTCCCAGTTTAAAGGAGCTTTTCTCCTATACTTGGAATGCCCATATACTAAGTGCATAGGCTGGAAAACATTTTCCCCGGTGGGGGGGCACATCAATCGACTGTTTAAATACCCCTGGTGATCTAGGGGTGGTGTAGGAAGAGAAGTGGAGTATGACCTGCGAAAAACTTCTTCACAGTTTAAAGGAGTGGGTTTCCTATACTTTGAATGCCCATACAGGCTGACAAACATTTCCCCCTGGGGGGTACATATTAACATAGTGTGTAATTTTCTTTTAGGGGCATCATAAACACCTTGGAAAACAGTAACGTGGTTTCCTACACAGTTTCTGCTGGGAAGGTGCAGGTTTTTATTAAAAATCTGACGGACGAATCGTTGGATGAAGTGGTCAAGAAAAGGGGGCATGGTGGCGACAGGAATGGTAACGTACAGGATTAATAACAGTGATGGCTATGGGAGGTATGAGATCCAGGATACTGTCTACAATGATTACTTGTTTAGCCGGCCCACCTCCAATTACCATAATGTGTTTCATGCCCGTCAGAAGATCGGTGTAACAGATAAGCGTGTGAAGCTCGGCATGAAAAATGGCCGTAAAAAATATGTTGCCAAAGACGCACATGTCCGTATAAACGCCAAAGTGCAACATGTTTGTGAGATGCTGCATTAGAGAAAACAGATCAGTGTTGGAGGAAAACCAAACTGATGGATGCTCGGGAAAAACTAAGTTTAAAGAGGAGTGCACTGCCCGTAACTATCAACACACCCGTGGCACAAGGTTCTTCATCTTCACCCATACATTACCAATAATATCAAAATGTCACAGCCAAAAATTATTTGTTCTACTGTAATGAACACTGTTAAAGGAATGCCACTAAACGCAGATAACCACGACCCTGGGAAACACCAGATTTCCTCTTTACAAGATATGGACGATGATGGTATTGATGACGATTTTGAACTTTACCACATTCCCACCAAGAACATGAATTTCACAGCTGACAACAATGTTCAAAAAAGGCCGTGAATGTCTGGAAATTCATTTTCTCTTGGCTAAACTTTCCCTCTTCCTAAAGTGGAACCAAATGATGCATACATGGCTCTCATGTCTACTCAGCGGGAGATGGTTGAAAGATGATGTATTCTGTTTTGTCCATGTCCACTTTTTGAAAGCGAGCATAAAAGAAGGATGAAATTGTGGGAAGATGTGGGATTTTGGTCAGTAAGGAGGTGATGCTAGGTACAGATTGGTAGATCTTTGTGTCATCGGCATACTGATGATATTGAAAATCGTGCCATTACATGAGCTGTCCCAAGCCAAAGGTGTAGATGGAGAAAAGTAGGGGTCCTAAAACTTAGCCTTGGGGAACACCGAAAGACAAGGGTCGAGGTGAGGAGGTGGTGTGGGAGATGAAGACACTGAATGTCCCCGTAACAGTCTGTTTTTTTTAAAGACTCTGCCGATAACCCCAAAAAGGCCATTTACGCCACCAGCCATGTCCGCATCAGCAGGGGTAGCAAAACTACCAGCCTAACCACCACCAGCATGATCAGGCACATGGCAGGAAAGGACCCGACTTTGTTGGCCGAACACCAGGCTCCATGAACAGTGTCTTCGGGTGATTCCACTGTTGTGCGTGCAAGCCAATCCCCTGTCCATGATGAATGCAAAGATGCCTCCTGCCCTGCATCTGTAGTTGCACACAAGCTCAACTAGCAATATCAACAAGCACATCCACGTCCTTGTCTCAGCGCAGCATTCAGTTGTCTATACCCCTATCCTTGGAATGCAAGCGTAAATGCGCAGCCAATGCCACACAGGCCACAGTACTAAATTCACACATTTCTTGTCTGCTTGTGCTGAAAATGTTGCATTTTTGGCTCATGGGAGACGGAAGCTTTCCGCAACCTGATGGCGGCGACCGTCACTAGGTACTCGGTGCCCAGCTGCCACAATTTCTCCCGGTCTGCCGTAACGACATTACACAAGCAAGCACGTATCCCACAACAGTACACGGGGCCCACAACAATGCTGTTACTGGGAAAGTGCACCCAACCACACACAAGTGCTTGTGGTCAGGGACGTTACATCTCGCTGACGGCACACTGGGTTAACTTAGTGGAAGCCGGGACCCAGTCTGACTTTGGGATGGTGCACATCCTCCAAACCCAGAGTATTGCAGACCCTATGTCAATCTGGGTTGCCCCCACAGTCAACAGCTCCTGTACCTCCTCCTCTGCCCCCTCTTCAGCCTCCATCTCCGAAAGTAGCAAATCAGTCACAAGCTGGAAGCACTGCAGCACTGCCTCATCCAAGCAGCAACAGGCTGTGCTGAAGCTAATATGCTTAGGTGACAAACCGCACAATGCTGAATATTTGTGGACAGCTCTGAAAAAGCAGTCAGATCTGTTGTTGACACCGCTGAACCTACAGCCAGGCATGGTCTTGTGTGACAATGGCCGGAACCTGATGGCTACTCTAAGGCGAGGCAAGCTCACACACGTGCCATGCCTTGCCCATGTGCTTAACCTCATTGTTAAACGGTTTATGAAAAGCGACAGAGAGCTGCTGGATCTCCTAGGGAAGGTACCACGCCCTGCGTACCCATTTTAGAAAGTCAGCTAGAGCTTCATCCCCCTTACCGTGCTTCACCAGTGTTGGCAGCTTCTTGGTCACCGACTGGTGTGTGATGTCACCATGCATTGGAACTCTACACTGCAGATGTTGGAAAGGATTTGTGAGCAGAAGAGGGCAGTTGGTGACTACCATCATCAACAAGGCCGTCGGTATTCAGTTCTGACTTCACACATAAGATCTCAGTAGTGGACATGGATGTCAGACATATGTACCATCCTCCAAAACTTTGAGGAATTCACCAAGATGGTGAGCGGCATAATTAACGTCTCCATCCTTCTTCTCTGTGTTCTAATAATAATATTTATATTTATGTATATAGCGCCAACATTTACAGTTTAACAGTTTCAAACACAACAGTCCTAAGTAACGACAACAATATACAATAATGAAACAAAAATAAAACTACCCTGCTCGTGATAGCTTACAATCTACACTAAGTAACAACAATAAAAATAGTTAAACCAAAAAAAAAAAACGATACTGCTCGTGACAAATTACAATCTACAATGAGGTGGGGGAGATAAAAACTACAGGATGTATTTACAATGATAGTACTGAGGTTAGCCGACAGTTGTGGAGGCCTGAGGACAAGGAGGAGGAGGAGATTATGGTCTGTCATCCTCTTGGTGAGGATACGGAAGTATTGACTGTTACCAGTCTTGTACGCATCGCTGACGTTGTTACGCAGCCTTTCACGTCGCCCTTGCGTTCTCAAAATTTAGGGTGACAGGTAATACTGATTGGTGACACTTCTAGACCCACGCTACAAGGAGAACTTTATATCTCTTATTCCAGAAGCAGACAGTTGTATTAAAATGTTGGAGGACCAGAGGACCCTTCTCGTGGAATTATTAACAACATTCCTGTCAAGCAGCTGTAATGCAGGCTGGTGTGTGCTCCACATGTAGGTTACAGAGGGGAGAAGGGATTACACACTTCCAGAGTAGGCCTGCACTGCAGCAGCCAAAACCACCACCAGGTGGCAGCAAAAACGTCCGAGACTGAGTCAGGAATAATCAGTCACCAGAAGTATCAGAGGTCTCAGCAAGCCCTCTACCGAGCAGAAACACAGGCGCCACCAAGTGGCGGGAGCCTGGTCAGGCAAGCCAAGTCAAAACCGTACGGAGGCAGCAGGACAAAAGGAATAAGCAATACACGTGGTCAGGAGAAAGCCAGGAGGTCAGCAACGGTCAGAAGCAGATAAGACAAAGACAGAAAGCAGAAGCGAGTCCGAATACAGGCCGAGTCAAAAACCAGAGAATCAAACAGACAAACAGGGAAATGCAGGAAACAGGGCAAACAGAGGGGAACAACAGACACGGACAAGTCAGGGATAACAGCAGGACAAATCAAGGGTTACCAGTCAGGTTCACAAGCCGAAGGTAGCAGTATAGCTCACACCGCTAGCAGGATGTGTGAGAGCTAAATAGCCAACCTGAACCCAGAATGAGGCAGAGCAATGTTAACCCTTGACATGATCCACCCGGACCAAGGGCAGACAGGACTAAACCCTGGAACAGATCATGACAATTCCCATCTGAAAACGCTGGCAGCAGAGGTCACAGTCACAGTTCGTTGGCAAAGCAAGGAGTACAGGTGATAGAGACACAACTCCAATCTAGCAGAGACAGTGGAACACTGGCAAAGTTTGGGAAGATGCTGAGGGAGTACCTTGCTGACCGTACCAACGTCCTCTGTCATTCTTCTGTCCCTTATAATTTTTGCTTAGCAAAGCTGAACAGTGGCATGAACTGGCTCTCTCTACTTCGCACATGCGCTGTAAGCACGGTCACGGAGTGCACGGCGCCGTGCTCTCTGGCGGTCACTGGGCAGACAGCGCCTCACTCTCTGGCAGTACCGCTTTCAGTGGCGTGAGCCAACGGGAACAGTCCTTTGCGGCGCCAGTGCTCTAAGGACGGAGCACACTGCTCTGCCTCCTATGCGCTACTTGTCCACACCAAAAATCTCTGCTGTCATGCCTGCTTTCTTTTAAGCTGGCCCACCTGCCTCTAGGTCACGGGGTCTGTCTGCTGCAGTTCATCGCAGCGCCGACCCTTCGGTTGCGTAGTGCACTGGCCCCCTTGCTACTCACACGCTGAGAGCTGGGGACTCTCTCCTGCTTTGCATGTTTTTTCACTCAGCTTCCGGCCAGGTTCCCTGTCGAAACGCCCCCCTCTTCCTGGGTAATGGGGCCTGGCCGTTCCACTATTCCTTGCCCAGGGAAACGGGACGCAGCCTTGACATTTCCGGACCCAGCGCAGCACAGGTACCCGCATCCCCGTCATCCTGAGTACGTACATATATGGCCAATTAGTTCTTTAATGCAAGCATCATAGAAGGCATGTTCTAATTTTCAAGAGAAAATTGTACATTCCATCCAGAACAGTTTCACTTTGAAGGACTTTGTGGCTCATAGCAATCCACAAGGTGACACTAGTCTCATACTTCAAAATTTCGATGGTAAATCATTTCCACACAGATAGGTTGTGTATGTTCTGACTTCTGTAACATCATTTTGGTGATAATTATTCATACCTATTTGCTTCACAATATATTCATTTTCTTCAAGGCTTCGGAATATAATGGTATAAAAGAGAAATCGAGTTGGTGAAGTGTGTGTTAACTGAAACGTGAAAGTAATTATCATCTTTACTATTTCTACATTGCGTGTGTTGCTAACTACCTCATTGATCTTATTTTTTTTCTTTGGCAAGAAAACAAATGCTCCATGAATAACACAAGTTTTTCCTATTAATTCATCATGCTGGTAAAGTAGAGGTGAGATTAGGGATCTACATAACATCTGTGGACTGTAGTCAACATGACACTTTGACAAGACCCACTGGGGTCTAGTAGAAGTCACATCTACGAACACCACGCTCTTGACGCCTCTTTAAATACAGCCGAAATGTCAAAATCTCTAGCTTCTATTATAGAAACTGCAGGGACTTCTTTTTTACGTCCTCGTCCAACAAGTTCAGAATTAGTAGGTGATGGATTGTCAGAATCAGGCCCAGGAACACAAGGCTTCAGTAGTTGCGAGTCCTGGCCCCGTGTTCTTCCACGTGCTCTTGCTCTGGCTCTTCCAGTCCTGGTTTAGGCTATGTGCCACGTTCAGGATTTTTTGCATTTTTTAACGCATGCATTAAGCATCCTATTATTAGAATGCATTCCACAATTTTTGTGCACATGCTGCATGTTTTCCGCGAAAAAAATTCATCACGGAAAAACACGCAGCATGTTCATTCTTTTTCCGGAATCGCGGCGCCATAGGAATGCATTGAACCGCTTACTTTCTGCATGTGGCTATGCCCACCATGCGCAAAGTGAGCGGTTCATGTGCGGATGGTACCCAGGGTCTGGAGGAGAGGAATCTCTCCTCCAGGCCCTGCGTACCATATCTATGTTAAAACAATAGTTAAAATAAAAAATCATGCTATTCTCACCTTCCGGCAGCCCCCGAAGCTTTCCCGCTCCTCAGCGACGCTCCCGGCAACTCCCGTTCCCAGGGACACATTGCGACAATGACCCCAGATGACGTAGTGGTCTCGCGTGATGCTACGTCATCTGGGGTCATTGTCGCCAGGCATCACTGGGAACGGGAGTTGCCGGAAGCTTCGCGAGGACCAGGAATGCTGCGGGGGACGCCTTAAGGTGAGAATATCACAATTTTTTATTTTTAACATTAGATCTTTTTACTATTGATGCGGCATAGGCAGCATCAATAGTAAAAAGTTGGTCACACTTGTCAAACACTATGTTTGACTCGTGTGACCAACCTGTCAATCAGTTTTCCAAGCGATGATACAGATCGCTTGGAAATCGCTAGCATTCTGCAAGCTAATTACGCTTGCAAAACGCTAGCTTTTAGCGGGAATACGCATACCTATAAAATGCGTATTTCCCATAGCAGGGAGGTGCGGGATTGCCGCGGAAATTTCCGCGGCAATCCCGAAGGTGTGCACATAGCCTTAATCTAGAAGTTTTCACCTTCGTAATGCAGAGACAGAGTACAACAACGCCCAAGCATTCACCCTCTGCTCCTCAGACTTTCTATCTGCGCAGTGACTGGCTCTAAGCAGAAGATGATGATGGTGGTAGTAGTTGGTGAATTTAAGACACAGTCCTGAAGCAGCCACAACAACTTGAAACAGAAATATTTTTACAGAGATACCACACTGTTCAATATGTGGCCATTGTTTTTATTTTTTCCCAAAAAATAGTGTATAGAACTAGGGTAACAGACAGCAAATAGAGTGGAATGTAGGCCTGAATTGCCACAATTTGTAGGCCTCAAACAGCTCAGCCGTCTGACAGCGATACCACACTGTTTAATATGTGGGCAGCATTTTTAAAATTTTTAGCCCGAAATAGTGTTTACAGCTAGGGTAACACACAGCAAATAAAGGTGAATAGAAGCCTCCAAAGCACACTTTGTAGCCCTCAGATACATGAGGCGTGTCACAGAGATACCGGACTGTTCAATATGTCGCCGGTCTTTTTGTATTTTTTACACAAAACAAAAATGTTTTGAGCTACCGTAACACACAGCAAAAAAAGCTGAAGGGAAGGCTCAAAAGCACACTTTGTAGCCCACAGATAGATAAGGCGTGCCATTGAGATACCAGACTGTTCAATATGAGGCCGGTATTTTTTTTTTAATTTTTAGGCCAACATAGTGTATACTAGACCTAGGGTAGAGTCTGACACAGATACCACACTGGTCACTCTTTGTAGCCTGTATTTTTTAGTTTATACCCCAAAATATTGTTCAGAACCAGGGTAACAGACAGCAAATACAGTGGAGTATAGGCCAGAAATGCCACAATGTGTAGACCACAGATAGATCTGGCGTCTGGCGGAGATAAAACACCGTTACATGTGTGCTGGATTTTGTTTGGACCACCAAAATTGTGTCAATAACTAGGCTATGAGACTAAAAAAAAATTGTTGGAGTACTAAAATTGTAAAATAGTTATCGCAATAATATGTGATGCATGTGGCGGTAAACACAGTGATAAATATAAAAACTGTAGATAACTATTTTTTGTCCACCTAAAGATTTTTTGGTCAGCAAAATGGTGGCCAAAAATGTAAGACGCTCCAAAAAATACTACAGTAGCAAAAAAAAAAAAAATTCTGCGCACTCAGATCTGATGCCTCGTACAAAAAAAGCACTTTTAAATTGCCAAATTTTAACGCTGTTGTATTAAAATGACCTGGCTGTAGACTGCAGTGTGACCAAGCAAAAAAAATGTAGAACAAAATTGGGTCTCTGGTTTGCTTTGTAAGAAAATTCAGGATTCAGGTGCAAAAAAAAAATCCTAGCCACGGATACCTGCAGCTGGGTATATATATAATAGGCAGCACCAGACAGTAATGGACCCTTTTGAAGTATGCTGTGAGATCTATACACTCACATACAGTGCCTGCATGTCTTGCACTGATGTGGATATGCGCACATAGACTCCACAGCCTACCTAGCACTGCAATCTATATACCCATAATTAGCCCTTAAAAGGACTGTGGGTTTAGCTGGATTTGTGGATTGAACAATGGTAGACCCACACTAACTAATAAAAGCACAAATCTCTCCCTATCTCAGCAGCAACTCTCCCTACACTGTCTGAATCCGGAGCTGAAGGCGTCGAGCAGCGCGGCGGTCGGTCTCTTATAGACCTGATGACGCTGTGCGGCCAGTCAATCGCAGTAATACCACAACAAAGATGGCTGCGGCATTACAGTGCATGGCTGACCATCCCTGCATGTTCATTGGTGCTCTAAAGCTCCCCAAAATTGCAGGGCGGAGACCCGAGCTTCCGCTGAGTGATACCGGAAATGCTCGGTGCTTGCCGAGTACAGTGATACTTGGGCGAGTATTGAGTAGTGGCGTGCACGTTCGCTCATCACTAGTAAGTAGGTAGTGACATTGTGCAAGAAAGTGTCATGTGCATTGTCACCCGTGTAAATTGGCTCATAGGAAAATTATCATATGGGAATGAGAACACCCCAAGGTGTCCCCTTAGGAAGCCACCTCCTGTGGCAATACGTGTTGGCTCCTCATTCCTATATAATACTTTTCTTATGAGGAACTTTACCTGGTTAACTATGCATGTGGTACATATACATTCCATCTCTTCATTATTGAATAGTACTAGCTATCCCATTAGAGGTAATCTCCATTCATACCTAGCTCATATATCCATTATATTCACATGACTTTGCTGGTCATCCTGTCGGTCATATGGGTTTTATTCCAGTGCTACATTTTGGCTTAGGAAACAGTTTCTGGAGCAATGTATGAATTCTTAAATGTTTTTATTTGTCTTGTTTAGGTTTTTGTGTTTGCACAAATGTAGAAAGCTCAACCTATCTTTTGTACGTCTTTCCTTTTCTGTGACTTGGATGTTATTGCTTGACACCAGTATATTTATAAATGTTGCTATACAATATACTATTTGTACCAATGCTTTTACTTTTTTCTCCTTTTAGTGGCCAGGAAAGAGGGTCAGCATTAATCCCCATAATATGCTAATTATTTGCATTATATAAAGTTTAAAGTTTATCATTTTAAATGGCAAGGTAAATGCTCTGTTTTCTAACTGTATGTTGTTGTACTGTAGGTTCCCTATCATCTGTATTCTGATTTCTAAAGCTGAATGGATCCTGAAGTTTGGAAAATGGCAGCAAATGGCTTCAAAATTCTGAATAATCAAAAGGGCATATTTGTTTCAAGAATGCTTAAAGATAACCATGGCAAGTACATACCTACAAAAAGACTTCTTAAGAATCCAAGTAACATTGCACTAAGCAATGAATTTGTAAAGGTAGAAGATGCTATAATAAGTGTTAATGGAATAGCAAACTGTGCAAATGTATTCAAATCCACTGAACATGATGAAATGGAAAAATCTTGTGTACAGCAAAGAAAACCAAACATCAGTAAGTCCTCAGTAGACAAATGCGCTGACTTGATGGCCAATTCCAAGGACTATAGAAAAAATGTAGCACTTCAATCGTCTGGTATGGAGTCCCAGAATGTGACAAAGTTACCTTCAGAGGTAGAAAATAAAAGACTACCTAATTTGGTTGGTGATGTTGGTCATACTTTTATTCCACAAAGACAAGAAAGAAGCTCAATACTTTATAGACAAGATGGGGTGTTTAATTACAGTAAAGTAAAAAATCTAGTTTCAAATCATTGCAGCAACACTAAAAGTGTGAGGCCAAATCATTTTCTGAAAAAAGAAGCTTTTTTCCAAGGTATAGAAGATATTTGCTCTCAGGATACTCATGCTCATCATGGAATTTCAATTAATCATTCCACAAAGAGGGCTATATTACACAGAAAAACTCCACATCATAGTGATACAATTGACCCATGTGAAAGAATAAAGATTAGTGATGTTAGAACGGCAGCACACAAAGTATGCCAGAAAATGTTTGATCATCAAGTGACACCCAGGCAAATGCCTCATGAAAGTGGTGTGCTGGCTCACCCTGATTTTAGCAGTTCTGTAAAATGTAAGACTGCAAAAAATAGATGTAGACATTCATCACCCGACGAAAGGAAAGAAGGACTAGCAAATTTGAAAGAAAAAGACACAACTGAAGGAAGTTCTACACGGAGGAGACTGTTGCTTATTGACAGTCAAGGACTGCCATATACTGTGGTTGTAAAGGAACCCATATCTATTGGATTAAGTAATTCAACTAGTGCATCATGGTCTGATAGTCCACTCGCTGGGGTCTCAAAATCGTCATCCCCACGAAAAGTATATAAGTGTCCGGTGTGTTTTAGAATATTTGAGTATCTTTCCTATCTCCAGAGGCACAGCATTGCGCATTCTCAACAAAAGCCTCATATCTGCAAGGTCTGTGGTAAAGCCTTTAAAAGAACATCACATCTTACACGCCATAAGTACACTCATTTTGGTGGAAAACCTTGTCAATGTCAAATATGTGAACGCAGATTTCGAGATGTTGGTGAGCTTTCACGTCATCAGCAGAGCCATACTGGAGAAAAAACACTAATATGAAGTTTGCAAAAGGTTTTCCATAACTAAGCACTATATAGTACAACATCTTTTTTTCTTTAAAAAATAAAGGATAGTGACTCATGGGAAAACATACAGTCATGTGTGACAAAATTGTGATGCAACACACAAAGTTAGAATAGTTTTTAAAAGAAGATGACTGAATCTTTACAGAGCACCAGAGTGTGTTTGCTATTGTTGCTAGATCATTTTAACTTTCTGGGGGATTGTCACCATGTCAAGATTCAACCCAGTGAGGATTAATAGTAAATTATGTATGTGATAGATTCTTTGTCTGGATCTACTGTGTATCATGTTGTTCATATTGTATTTGAGACCTGGGGGAAAATTGCGCAAATGTAAATTAGGTCTGTAATTTCAGTAAATGATTTGTAGTGGCATTAGCCATTATGTATGATAGTGTTAAAATAAAATACGAAGTCACTTTTTATTTAAAATACAGCTGTGTGAATGTATTTTGCATAACATCAGTGGTGTAGTAAAAAGCAAACTGGCTAAAGTAGTGGGAGTCACTCATTTGGGACCATCAATTAGCCAGAGTCGGAAGTGGCTGCAAAGCAATCTCTCTCAAGGACTAGGCAGGTCTGAATAACATAGACTGCCTACTGATTTCAAGGAGTGATATATTGTAGAACAGAACAGCAATCAAATGCCTGATAGAGGTTCTGGACATTCTGCCTTTTTTTGTTAAAAACAAGAAAAAACAAATCTAAATTTAATCACTAAAAGGCCGGGGTCACACTAGCGATGAATACGGACGAACGCTATGCGATAAAACATCGCATAGCACTCGGACAAGTATTCATCTATTGGGCAGCTCCCATCAATATTTTTTTTCTCGGCCGTTTTCAACGTGTGAGTGAAATTGTAGCATGCTGCGATTGTCACCGACACTCCGCTGAGACTCGTCTCACTCACACCCATCTAAGCCTATGGGTGCGAGTGAGACGACGCACATCACTCGGATATCATCCGAGTGCTGTGCAATATATGCTGACCCCGGCAATGGAGGAGATGGAGAACTTCATTTCTCCGCCTCCTCCGCAGCTGTGCTCCGATCCGCTCTGTGCGAGAGGCTTGGAGCACAGTCACATGACACTCGGCTCCCGCTCGCAGCAGAGCAGGAGCCGAGGGTCATTAGCATATCGCATCCAATGCTCTTGCTTGCATAGGATGCCATACGCTTGTCTGACCCCGGCCTAAATAAAAGTATGCACCTGATAAGTTGCCAAACCTCCAACTAGCACTTTGCACTCATGGGCACCTTTTGGATCAAAGTATAACTTTTATTGAAAAAAAGAAAGGTCTTAGGGTATGTGCACACGTGGCGGATTTAGTTGCGGATCAGCAGCGTTTTTTACGTGCAGAATTGCACCAAATCCACAATGTAGTGCCCAACCAATCTTAATCAATGGAAATCCAGAATTATTGTGCACATGCTATGAAAAATTCCGCACTGATTCGCAGCTTTTTATTTTCCGCAGCATGTCAATTCTTTTTGCGGATCTGCAGCGTTTCTGCACCCATTGACTTACATTGAGTTAGTCAAATCTGCAGCTAAAGTACAAAGTGTAAAAAGGTCTGCGGATTTACGTGCCAAAAACGCTGCAGAAAGGAAGTGTGTGAGCGGAGAATATGTGCATGTCTGAGTGCGGGTGGTTGTCTGCGGGGGTCTGTGTGCGGGTGTCTATGTGTGTGTCTGTGTGTGTGTCTGTGAGTAGCCAGTTTCTCATCCGGCTATGTCTGCTGTCACATATAACAGTGACAACATGAGCCGATGATGGGACTGTAGTATTCCCATCATCCGGCGACTGTGTTCAAGTGTAAAAAAAAAAAAAAAATTCATACTCACCAAACAGCTAATGCCCAAATCCCTTGATCTCCTGTAATAAAAATAAAATAATAAACCAACACAAACACTCTCTGGTCTGCCGTAGTCCTAAATAATGAGTATCCCATGGCGTGTAGAACAGTGTGACCTCTACCGGCTTCCAGTGACACACTGACAGGAGGTGATCCTTCCTCAGTGTATCACTATGCCGCCGTCAGAGTTCACCGGAGTTCGTGCTGTCACTTGCGGCACCGCTGCGTGAGAAAATTCTCACACAGCGGGAGTGCCGTAAAGTGAGAGCACGAACTCCAGTGACCTCTCAGTGATACAATGCAGGAGCCATTACCTCCTGTCAGTGTGTCACCGGAGGCCGGTAGAGCAGTCACATCCCCTGATGTGACTATCCTACACATGAGATCGTCATGGGACACTCGTTATTTAGGACTACGTATGGGCAGGAAGTATTTGTGTTGGTTTATTATTTTAGTTTTGTTACAGGAGATCGAGGGCTTTGTTGGGATTAGACGTAATAATTAAAATGGAAAACTGTTTAGTGTTATTTGAATTAAAGGACTTTATTCTGGCTGTGTCTTTATTGATCATATAACCATATGCCATATAGGATTAGTAATGGATTGGTGTCTTATAGACGCCTCTCCATTACTAATCAGTGGGCTTGATGTCACAGCACAATACAAAGGTGACATCAACCCCACAAATATGAAACCCACTTGCCACGCTACAGGGCAAGAGGGAAGAGCAACGCTAAGTGCCAGAATTGGCGCATCTATAAGATGCGCCATTTCTGGGGCGGCTGAGAGCTGATGAACAGATATTGCGTTTCATGCAAATTTCGTGTGTGTTTGTATCTACCATTTTATTAATGGGTATCTGGCTGACACATACATATAAAACTGAAGATGGCACGTTCCCTGAGTTTTTTCCAGCAAGATGGTGCACCACCACATTATGGGTGTCAGATCCGAGCATTCCTACATGAACAGGTTCCTGGAAAGTGGATTGGTCGTCGTGGGCAGTTGAATGGCCACCAAGGTCTCCCGATCTGACCCCATTACACTTTTATCTTTGGGGTCATCTGAAGGCAGTAGTCTATGCTGTGAAGATACGAGATGTGCAGCATCCGTAACAATGGATACTGGAAGCCTGTGCTAGCATTTCTTCTGCGGTGTTGCTATCAGTGTGTCAAGAGTGGGAGAAGAGGGTTGCATTGACAATCCAACACAATGGGCAGCACTTTGAACAGATTTTATAAGTGGTCATAAACTTGTAAATAACTCATGAAAGTATAGTTACGTTAAAACCAAGCACAGCATTGTTTTTCTTGTGAAATTCTCTAAGTTTGATGTGTCACATGACCCTCTTCCCATTGAAAAAAATAAAGTTGGATCCAAAATGGCTGACTTCAAAATGGCCACCATGATCACCACCCATCGTGAAAAGTTTTCCCCCTCCCACATACTAATGTGCCACAAACAGGAAGGTGATATCACCAAACATTCCTATTTTATTCAGGTGTAATCAAAAAAATGGCCCACCCTGTATACATAGAGATATACAGTACAGACCAAAAGTTTGGACACACCTTATTCAAAGATTCTTCTGTATTTTCAAGACTATGAAAATTGTAGAATCACACTGAAGGCATCAAAACTATGAATTAACACATGTGGAATTATACATTACACTTTACAAAAAAGTGTGAAACAACTGAAAATATGTCTTATATTCTAGGTTCTTCAAAGTAGCGACCTTTTGCTTTGATTACTGCTTTGCACGCAGAAAAGGTGAACGGATGGACTCTACATGCCTAGTTCCCACTGTGAAGCATGGAGGAGGTGGTGTGAGGGGTGCTTTGCTGGTGACACTGTTGGGGATTATTCAAAATTGAAGCGGTGAGCTGTCCAGCTCACCCCAAACAATCTCGATTGGGTTCAGGTCTGGTGACTGTGGAGAGGCCAGGTCATCTGGCATAGCACCCCAACACTCTCCTTCTTGGTCAAATAGCCCTTACACAGCCTGGAGGTGTGTTTGGGGTCATTGCCGTGTTGAAAAATAAATGATAGTCCAACTAAACGCATACCGGATGGAATAGCATGCTGCTGCAAGATGCTGTGGTAGCCATGCTGGTTCAGTATGCCTTCAATTTTGAATAAATCCCCAACAGTGTCACCAGCAAAGCACCCCCACACCATCACACCTCCTCCATGCTTCACGGTGGGAACCAGGCATGTAGAGTCCATCCGTTCACCTTTTTTGCGTGCAAAGCAGTAATCAAAGCAAAAGGTGGCTACTTTGAAGAACCTAGAACATATTTTAAGTTGTTTCACACTTTTTTGTAAAGTGTAATGTATAATTCCACGTGTTAATTCATAGTTTTGATGCCTTCAGTGTGATTCTACAATTTTCACAGTCATGAAAATACAGAAAAATCATTGAATGAGAAGTTGTGTCCAAACTTTTGGTCTGTACTGTACATATATATATATATATATATATGTACATATATGGCAGGCTGTGGTTCCACGGTCCGGAACCACAGCGCTTTGGACGGAGCGGAAATTCTGCTCCTTCTAAGCCCCGCCCCCTTTGTGACGCGCGCTCTTTCCGGAGGTGTTCAGGACACCTCCGGAACACCTCCGGAAAGAACGCAGGGCTACATAGCCCTGTGTGAAATTCTGTTGCGGCGACGCACCGTCGCCGCAACACGCGAGGACATGCTGCGGTCTGAAAAGACGCGCCGCATGTCCGTTTACGCAGGTCTGCCAACTGCGTGTTGTTACGCATAGTGGAGACGGGATTTCTTGAAATCCCCTCCACTATGCTGTAACATCTGGACGCTGCGTGTTTGGCGCTGCGCCAGCGCACAGCGCCAAACACGCAGCGTTTACTGATCGTGGAAACTCACCCTTAAGCTAGAAAAAAGCCTTTCATCAATGAGATGTAAAGGAGAGCCAGGCTGAAGTTTGCCAAAGACCATAAGGATTGGACCATAGAGGACTGGAGCAAGGTAATCTTCTCTGATGAGTCTAATTTTCAGCTTTGCCCAACACCTGGTCATCTAATGGTTAGACGGAGACCTGGAGAGGCATACAAGCCACAGTGTCTTGCACCCACAGTGATATTTGCTGGAGGATCAGTGATGATCTGGAAATGCTTCAGCAAGGCTGGAATTTGGCAGGTTAATCTTTGCAAAGGACATATGAATTAAGCCGCATACAAGTTATCCTGGAAATACAGTTGATTCCTTCTGCTCAGGCAATGTTCCCCAACTCTGAGGACTGTTTTTTCCAGCTATGCCACACAGCAAGGTCAATCAATGTGTGGATGAAGGACCGCCACATCAAATCCCCATCATGGCCAGCCCAATCTCCAGACCTGAACCCCATTAAAAACCTCTGGAATGTAATCGAGAGGAAGCTGGATAGTCACAAGCCAGCAAACAAAGAAGAACTGCTTAAATTTTTGTACCAGGAGTGGCATAAGGTCACCCAAAAGCAATGTGAAAGACTGATGGAAAGCATGCCAAGTCGCATGAAAGCTGTGATTAAAAATCATGGTTATTCCACAAAATATTGATTTCTGAATTCTTCCTCAGTTAAAACACTGGTATTGTTGTTTCTAAATGATTACAAACTTGTTTTTTAGCATTATTTGAGGTCTGCAAGCACTGCATTTTTTTGTTATTTTGACCATTTCTCATTTTCTGAAAATAAATACAAAATTTATTGCTTGGAAATTCGGAGACATGTTGTGAGTAGTTGATAGAATAAAAGAACAATTTACATTTTACTCAAAAATATACCTATAAAGAGAAAAATCAGACAAACTGAAAATTTTGCAGTGGTCTCTTAATTTTTGCCAGAGCCAGGTGCACAAAAACTTGATTGTGACATTCAAACTCATTTTTTCTTTTAACCACTTACTGCCAGCTGACGGAATAGTACGTCAGCTGGCAGTATTCCCCGCTTTGAGGTGGGCTCCGGCGGTGAGTCCACCTCAAAGCCGCGCAATGTCAGCTGTTATAAACAGCTGACATGTGCCCGCAATAGGCGTCAGCGGAATCGCGATCCACCCACGCCTATTAACTAGTTAAATCCCGCTGTCAAAACTGACAGCGGGCATTTAACTAGCGCTTCCGGCCTCCGGGCCGGAAATAAGCGCATCGCCGACCCCCGTCATGTGATCGGGGGTTGGCGACGCATTGCCTTGACAACCAGAGGTCTCATAGAGACCTCTATGGTTGTTGCCGGCACATTGCTGTGAGCACCGCCCAGTGGTCGGCGCTCATAGGCCTCTTTCACACATCCGTCAGGCATGATCTGTCGAACACCTGAAGGGACAGATCCGGCGCTGAAACAAAAAACTGATGCAACGGATCCGGTTTTTTGCTGGATCCGTCCTGAACTTTTGAACACAGAAAAAAAAACGCATCCTGCATTACATTTCGCCGGATGCGGTTGGACAAAAAAATGCCGGAGGGCACCATCAGGCGCACAACGGATGTGTGAAAGAGGCCATAGCAATGCAGTAAATCTGCTACATATGGGCGATCTGCTCATCGCCCATATGTAGCAGAGCCGATCGAATTGTGCATGCTTCTAGCCTCCTATGGAGGCTATTGAAGCATGCCAAAAGAAAAAAAAAGTTTAAAAATGAAAAAAAAAAAAACTAAAAGTTCAAAATCACCCCCCCTTCGCCCCAATCAAAAAAAAAAAAAAATCACGCATACACATTTTTGGTATCACCGCTTTCAGAATCACCCGATCTATCAATAAAAAAAAGGATTAACCCCATCGCTAAACGGCGTAGCGAGAAAAAAAATAACGCCAGAATTACGTTTTTTTTGTTGCCAAGACATTGCATTAAAATTCAATAACGGGCGATCAAAAGAACGGATCTGCGCACAAATGGTATCTTTAAAATTGTCCGCTCGGCACGCAAAAGATGAGCCCTCAGCCGGCCCCAGATCACGAAAATTGGAGACGCTACGTCTCTCGGAAAATGGCACAATTTTTTTTTTTTATTATTTTTAGCAAACTTTGGAATTTTTTTCACCACTTAGATATAAGAGAACCTAGACATATTTGGTGTCTATGAACTCGTAATCACCTGGAGAATCCTAATGGCAGGTCAATTTTAGCATTTAATGAACCTAGCAAAAAAGCCAAACAAAAAACAAGTGTGAAATTGCACTTTTTTTGCAATTTCACCGCACTTGGAATTTTTTTCCCGTTTTCGAGTACACTACATGGTAAAAATCAATGGTTTTGTTCAAAAGTACAACTCGTCCCACAAAAAAATAAGCCCTCACATGGCCATATTGATGGAAAAATAAAAAAGTTATGGCTTTCGCAAAACCTAAAAAAGTTTTGGGGGTTATGGGGTTAAAGAAGCAATCACATCAAAGTATTTATCCTAATATATTACAATCATATTATATAGCACTGTGTACTACAATTGCTCATTTTGCAATGATGTGTTTAGGGTCGTTGTCTTGTTGGAACATCCATTTATAAGGGCATAAAGGCAAGATGACCTCTTCGACTTTTTTAATATATGCAAACTGGTCCATGATCCCTGCTATGCGGTAAGTAAGTCTGGCACCATAGTAAGAGAAAAATATCCTGATGCTTGCAAATATATGAAGCAGCGACTCAAGGAGAAGTCATTATTATGGGGGACTTCAACTACCCTGAAATACATTGGGGAACAGAAACCTGCAGTTCCAGCAAAGGTAAAAGGTTTTTGGCAACTATGAGAGACAATTACCTTTCACAACTAGTTCAGGACCCAACAAGAGGGGGGGCACTGCTAGACCTAATATTATCCAACAGGCCAGATCGCATATCAAATATAAGGGTTGGGGTCACTTGGTAATAGTGATCACAAAATAATAAGCTTTCATGTATCCTTTAATAAGATGTGTAGTCGAGGGGTTACAAGGACACTAAACTTCAGGAAGGCAAATTTCCAACGGATTTAGAGATGACCTTAGTGCAATAAACTGGGACGATATCCTGAGACATAAAAGTGCACAAAGAAAATGGGAGACGTTTATTAGCATCCTGAATAGGACCTGTGCGCAGTATATACCCTACGGGAATAAACATGCTAGAAATAGGAGGAAAACACTATGGCTAAATAGAGCTGTAAGGGACGCAATAAGTGACAAAAAGAAAGCGTTTAGGGAATTAAAGCAAGTAGGTAGTGATGAGGCATTAAAAAAATACGGAAGACTGAATAAATTCTGTAAAAAGCAAATCAAGACAGCAAAGATTGAGGCAGAGAGACTCATTGCCAGAGAAAGTAAAAATAATCCCAAAATATTCTTTAACTACATAAATAGCAAGAAACTAAAAAAATGATAGTTTTGGTCCCCTTAAAAATAGTCTGGGTGAAATGGTGGATGAGGATGAGGAAAAAGCCAATATGCTACATGACTTTTTTTCAACTGTATTTACACAAGAAAATCCCATGACAGATAACATGATCAGTGATAAAAAAATTTCTCTATTAAATGTCACCTGCTTAACCCAGCAGGAAGTACGGCGGCATCTAAAAATCACTAAAGTTGACAAATCCCTGGGCCCGGATGGCATACACCCCCGAGTACTGCAGGAATTAAGTACAGTCATAGATAGACCATTATTTTTAATCTTTAAAGATTCCATAATAATGGGGTCTGTACCACAGGACTGGCGTATAGCAAATGTGGTGCCAATATTCAAAAAGGGGGCAAAAACTGAACCTGGAAATTATAGACCAGTGAGCTTAACATCTACTGTGGATAAAATCCTGGAGGGTTTTTTAAGGGATACTATGTTAGGGTAGAGTTCCCGCTTCTGCACAAGGGGAATCTCGAGCCATTCCGGCTGCGGTCTCCCATTCGTCTCTGGCCGCAGAGGACTCTGCTCAGCTTTGACATTGGTCCCAGCGTCTCGCCCAGTCTGGCAGTGTGCAGAGGATTATTGCTGCTCCTCCAGACTCTGCTATTGTGGCCAGTACTGGTTAGCGGCGAGCAGACGTCTCTAGGACAAAGTCCTTGTTTTTCCCTTCTGAGCATGCCCAGGGTGAGATCTCTCATTGGAGATCAGGGGTCACATGCTCAGGTACTTCAGCAGCTCCTATTGGTTTGCCAGGAAGGTCCTGTGACTACTGGTGTTCTTGAACAAGTTTCATTGGTCCTTGTTTCTGGCAGGTCCTGTAGCTGTTATTATAAAAGGGTGGCAATGCTTAGCCGCCATGCGCTAGTATCATCCATTATATGCTTTGCGCCAGTGTGGTCATGCGTGTGTGTGGTTAGGGCCCCGGCTGAAATAAGCCCCTAGAATACCGACTTAATCGGTGAGGAGTTTGGTATGCTAGCTGGTCAGGGTCGGTATCCAAGATGCCCTAGATTACCGGCATAACCGGTGAGGAGTTTGATTGCCGTATTCAGGGCCTGGCGTTCAGACGCTGTTATTATCAAAGGGTGGCAATGCTGAGCCGCCATGCGCTAGTATCTTGCGACTCAGTTGTGTTCAGTGAGTTCGCACACATCGGTATATTGCGCTGCGGCACTCCTTCTAGCTGCTCTGTGAAATAACAGAGTTTGCACATATTGCCACAGCGCATTGCGGTGTTTATTTTGGCGACTCTGCGGGATAACAGAGTTTGCGTCTTGCGCCATTTTACTAGCAGCATGTTCCGCCTGCACGGTGGACCCCGGGCTGCGAACGCATCTCTCTACCTCATATATTTGGTGCGTTCCGCAGACCCTAACATAATACTAGCGCCAGGGTCTGGCTAGTAAAATGGCGGACGACCAGCGTCTACAGCAGTACATCCAGCAGCTGGAGGGTAGGTTGGCGGCTTTAGAGCGCACAACCTCAGCTGTGGATGTTACCGCAGTCGCTGTTCAGGCTGCTAGCGTGGTTGCAGCCAGTTTGTCCTCTGCCACCTCTGCCCCTACATTATCCCACCTCCCGCTTCCTGACAAGTTTGCCGGTGACAGCAAGCAATGTCGGGGATTCATGAGTCAGTGCTCTATACAGCTTGAGCTTCTGGCTGCACGTTTCCCCATGGATCGGGCACAAGTGGGTTTTGTACTCTCTACTCTCGGGCAGAGCGTTGGAGTTGGCAATGCCGCTGTGGGAGCGCGACGATCGTGTGGTGCGGAGTGCTCCTCGTTTCCTGGAGGCTCTTAAAAAGGTCTTTTTAGGACCTCAGGTCACCCACGATACGGCGCTACAACTGCTGGCATTGGCACAGGGTTCGTCTTTGGTCAGTCAGTTTTCCGTCCAGTTTCGGACTCTGGCCTCAGAGCTAGACTGGTCGGATAAAGTTCTCATTCCAGTCTACTGGCGAGGACTGGCTGACCATGTTAAAGACGCTTTGGCTACCAGGGAGATTCCCGCCACACTGGAGAAGCTTATCTCCATATCTACCCGCATCGACCTTCGTTTTTCCCGAGGTTGGAGCGGGCCCAGTGTAGGCAGAGGATTCGGTTGGCTCCCACCTTTGCCAAACCTCTCGAATCCCCCGTTCTGGTGTCCGAACCCCAAAAAGCCACAGAGGCTCCTCATGCAGGACCTAAGTCTCGGACCGTCCGAGTAACCGTGGTCTGTAACCTTTGTCAGCAGACAGGACACTATGCCAACAAATGTCCACAGCGATCGGGGAGGCGATCGCGTCTAGTGGTCCTGGGAGGAGGTTCACTAGAGACAGCGGCATTTTCCTCCAAGATGACACCTAAAGGGACAATCACTGTAGGCACTTCCACTCTCACCACCGACCTTTGCGTGGACTCAGGAGCAGAGGGGAACTTCATGTCCTCTAACTTTGCTCGCCGTCACGCAATACCTCTGGTGGCGCTTGACAAATCAGTGACTGTTCGGGTAGTGAATGGGTCGACATTGCCCTCACAAATTACACACCAGACTGTTCCACTTGCATTGTTTGTATCTCCTTCCCATCAGGAACTTATTTCCCTACTCGTCCTTCCCGAGGGAATAGACGAGATCCTACTAGGTATACCTTGGCTCCGTTTCCACTCCCCACATATAGAGTGGACTTCGGGTAGGATACTGGGTTGGAGTGATGCATGAAGAGGCAGATGTGTCAGGAGTTGCGTTCAGGTTACCACTACTGAGTTACCCGCAGATCTTACTCCACTTCCCAAGTGCTACTGGTCATATACAGACGTGTTCTCCAAGAAGGCTGCGGAGACTCTTCCGCCTCATCGCCCCTATGACTGTCCTATCGACCTCTTGCCTGGCGCAGAACCTCCTCGGGGAAGGGTCTATCCCCTCTCTCTTCCTGAGACAGAGGCCATGTCGCAATATATTCAGGAGAACCTGGCAAGAGGGTCTATTAGGAAGTCGGTGTCACCGGCAGGGAGGGGATTCTTCTTCGTGCAGAAGAAGAACAGAGAATTACGTCCGTGTATTGATTACAGGGGTCTTAACGCCATCACCGTTAAAAACAAGTACCCGTTGCCCCTGATTTCTGAGCTCTTTGATAGGCTTTGGGGAGCAAGGGTATTCACTATACTAGATCTGCGCAGTGCTTATAACCTGATTCGCATCCGTGAGGGGGACAAATGGAAGACGGCTTTTAATACTAGGGATGGGCATTATGAATATCTGGTGATGCCCTTTGGGCTCTGTAATGCTCCAGCCATTTTCCAAGACTTTGTCAATGACATCTTCCGGGATATGCTCTCCACCTCGGTCGTAGTCTATCTGGATGATATACTCATCTTCTCTCCAGATATTGACTCCCACCGGAGAGATGTCTGCAGAGTCTTCGACCTCTTACGGGCTAATTCTCTTTATGCTAAGTTAGAGAAATTTATGTTTGAGCTGGAGTCTTTACCTTTCCTTGGTTATATCATCTCAACCCAGGGATTGGCTATGGATCCGGCCAAACTACAGGCTGTGATGGACTGGCAGGAACCCCACTCTCTTAAAGCGGTGCAGCGCTTTATGGGGTTCATTAATTACTATCGCCAGTTCATTCCCCATTTCTCTACCTTGGTAGCTCCCTTGTTAGCCCTCACCAAGAAGGGAGCAAATCCCAAATTGTGGTCGGAAGAGGTTTCCAAGGCTTTCACTTCTATTAAGTCTCATTTTGCTAGCGCTCCCATCCTACATCGCCCCGATGTTGATAAGCCATTTTTATTGGAGGTGGATGCCTCATCCGTTGGTGCTGGAGCAGTCCTCTTCCAAAAGGATGCTCAAGGTCGGAAGCATCCTTGCTTCTTCTTCTCTAAGACCTTCACATCAGCGGAGAGGAATTATTCCATCGGGGATAGGGAGTTGCTAGCCATGAAGTTGGCCTTCTCTGAGTGGAGACATCTGTTGGAGGGGGCCCGCTTTCCCTTCCAAGTCTTCACCGACCACAAAAATTTGGTGTATCTGCAGACAGCCCAGCGGCTTAACTCTCGCCAGGCCAGATGGTAAATGTTCTTCTCGCGGTTTAATTTCACACTCCATTTCCTCTTGGGAGAGAAGAACATTCGTGCCGACGCTCTCTCTCGCTCTGTGGTGTCCTCTGAGAAGGAGGTGGAGGAACCTCGGCTTATTGTCCCCACAGAGAGCCTGAGAACAGTGGCCCCGGTTTCGCTAGAGTCTGGGCCCCCGGGCAAGACTTTTGTGCCTACCAATTTGCGACCGGAGGTACTCTCTTGGACACATTCGTCCAGGGTGGGTGGACACTTTGGGGCAAAGAGGACATCTGAATTGCTGGCGAGAACGTACTGGTGGCCGCATATGGTCCGTGATGTTGGGGACTGTGTTCGGGCGTGTGTCTCCTGCGCCAAGAATAAGTCTCCACGACAACGGCCAGCTGGGTTACTTTACCCTTTGCCGGTGGCAGACAGGCCCTGGGAGATGGTTGGGATGGACTTTGTGGTGGGCTTGCCCAAGTCTCGGGGTTGCACCATCATTTGGGTAATCACTGACCATTTCTCCAACATGGTGCATCTGGTGCCGCTACCACGGTTACCTTCTGCACGGGCTCTGGCAGCGTTGTTCGTTAGGCACATCTTCCGTCTACACAGCATGCCGTACAAAATTGTCAGTGACCGAGGTCCCCAGCTTGCGTCTCGGTTCTGGAGAGAGCTTTGTTGTCTACTTTGTATTGAGTTAAATCTCTCTTCAGCGTACCATCCTGAGACGAATGGGTTGGTAGAGAGGGCCAACCAGACCTTGGTCACCTATCTACAACATTTTTTCTCAGCCAGGCAGGATGACTGGGCATCCTTGCTACCATGGGCTGAGTTTGCACTAAACAACGCTGTGGCTGACTCCACCGGACAGACTCCATTCCTCCTGAACTACGGTCAGCATCCGCGGGTTCCGGTGCCCATGCCCGTGTCTTCCGCCGACTCCAGGGTGGCAGACTGGGCTGTGGAGGCACGGGACATTTGGGACCGTACCCAGGATGCCATTCAGGCATCCAAGGAAAGGATGAGGTCCTCCGCCGACGCACATCGGCGCTCCGCTCCAACATTTGCTCCTGGGGACTTGGTGTGGCTCTCCGCCCGTAACATTAGGCTGCGAGTTGAGTCCACTAAGTTGGCACCCCGCTACCTGGGTCCTTTCAAGGTCCTCGAGCAGGTTAACCCTGTTGTATACCGTTTGGCTCTTCCACCACGCCTGGGTATCTCCGACACCTTTCATGTATCCCTCTTGAAACCTGTACTCATGTCCTGGTTTTCCGAGTCATCTGCCAGGACATCGGGTTCGTCTACGGATGACCATGAGGTGAACGCCATCGTAGGGTGTAAGGGGCAAAAGATTTTATTTGGTGGATTGGAGGGGTTATGGGCCTGAGGATAGTTCCTGGGAGCCTTCCGAGCACGTTCACGCTCCGCAGCTCATCGCTGCTTTTGAACGCAGCGAGGCCCAGAGAAGGGGGGCCCTAGGAGGGGCGGTAATGTTAGGGGTCGAGTTCCCACTTCTGCACAAGGGGAATCTCGAGCCATTCCGGCTGCAGTCTCCTATTCGTCTCCGGCCGCAGTGGACTCTGCTCAGCTTAGACGTCGGTCCCAGCGTCTCGCCCAGTCTGGCAGTGTGCAGAGGATTACTGCTGCTCCTCCAGACTCTGCTATTGTGGCCAGTACTGGTTAGCGGCGAGCAGACGTCTCTAGGACAAAGTCCTTGTTTTTCCCTTCTGAGCATGCCCAGGGTGAGATCTCTCATTGGAGATCAGGGGTCACATGCTCAGGTACTTCAGCAGCTCCTATTGGTTTGCCAGGAAGGTCCTGTGACTACTGGTGTTCTTGAACAAGTTTCATTGGTCCTTGTTTCTGGCAGGTCCTGTAGCTGTTATTATAAAAGGGTGGCAATGCTTAGCCGCCATGCGCTAGTATCATCCATTATATGCTTTGCGCCAGTGTGGTCATGCGTGTGTGTGGTTAGGGCCCCGGCTGAAATAAGCCCTAGAATACCGACTTAATCGGTGAGGAGTTTGGTATGCTAGCTGGTCAGGGTCGGTATCCAAGATGCCCTAGATTACCGGCATAACCGGTGAGGAGTTTGATTGCCGTATTCAGGGCCTGGCGTTCAGACGCTGTTATTATCAAAGGGTGGCAATGCTGAGCCGCCATGCGCTAGTATCTTGCGACTCAGTTGTGTTCAGTGAGTTCGCACACATCGGTATATTGCGCTGCGGCACTCCTTCTAGCGGCTCTGTGAAATAACAGAGTTTGCACATATTGCCACAGCACATTGCGGTGTTTATTTTGGCGACTCTGCGGGATAACAGAGTTCGCGTCTTGCGCCATTTTACTAGCAGCAGGTTCCGCCTGCACGGTGGACTCCGGGCTGCGAACGCATCTCTCTATCTCATGTATTTGGGTGCATTCCGCAGGCCCTAACATACTATATTGGAGTATCTGAGGCTGAATAACCTCATGACACAGTATCAGCATGGGTTTACAAGGGACCGTTCTTGTCAGACTAATCTGATAAGCTTTTATGAAGGGTAAGTTCCGGACTGGACCAAGGGAACACAGTAGACGTGGTGTTCATGGACTTCTCAAAAGCTTTTGATACGGTGCCACACAAAAGATTGATAAATAAAATGAGAACAACGGGGATAGTGGAAAACATGTGTAAGTGGGTTAAGAACTGGCTCATGGATAGGAAACAAAGGGTGGTTATTAATGGAGCACACTCGGACTGGGTCACGGCTAGCAGTGGGGTACCACAGGGGCCAGTATTGGGGCCGCTTCTCTTTAACATGTTTATTAATGACCTTGTAGCGGGCATACAGAGTAGTGTTTCAATATCTGCAGATGACACTAAACTCTGCAGGGTAATAAATACAGAGGAGGACAATTTTATATTACAGGAGGATTTATGTAAACTAGAAGCTTGGGCTGATAAGTGGCAAATGAGCTTTAATGGGGATAAATGTAAGGTCATGCACTTGGGTAGAACAAACAAGATGTATAATTATGTGCTTAATTGTAAAACACTGGGCAAAACTGTCACTGAAAAAGACCTGTGTGTATGGGTGGACGACAAACTCACATTTAGTGGCCAATGTCAGGCAGCTGCTGCCAAGGCAAATAAAATAATGGGATGCATTAAAAGAGGCATAGATGCTCATGAGGAGAACATAATTTTACCTCTATACAAGTCACTGGTGCGACCACTAGTGTTGAGCATTCCGATACCGCAAGTATCGGGTATCGGCCGATATTCGCGTTATCGGAATTCCGATACTTAATTCCGATACTTTTTCAATATCGTATACCGGAATCGGAAGTTCCCATAATTCTTTGAGAGGCAATGTGATTTTAGTCAGCCAATGAGGAATCCTACGAAGTGTGGGCACATCCTGTAATGCTGCGGTCATCTTAATAATGGCATGGCTGTGATTGGCTGCTGAAATGATGTCAGAATGCACTATAAAAGGCGCCGCAGCCATTTTAGCGTCACTGTGCTGTGAACTCAGTAAGGGACAGAACGCTGCTGTGCTGACTCTAAGGGACAGTTAGATATTGCGATTTTGTGTACTACTGTGCTTGAGGCAGGCTAGTTTACCAACCGCTGTGTAAAGCTTCATTTTGCCAGTGTTGTTTTAACAGCTCTGTGCAAGGTGTGTGTGTGACAGTGCAGGTGACGCTGCAGTTTGCTCTGCATCCACCGCTGTTTGTAGGCATCTGCACGTGTCACTGACTCTTTTTTTTTTTTATTTTATTTAGTGGAATTGGTGCAGCTCCATTATATTAGAAAAAAATCAAATCTATTAGTGTGACGTGCTTCCATCCGTATACAATACATTGGTTGCAAACACTATAGAAGTACACAAAGGAGCTTTCACAGATAGTGAATAGTTGTGTTTCAGTGTTCACTGCAGTCTGTGAGGTTTTGATTTTTTGAGTGCAGATCACGCTCCAGTTAGTTCTTCAACCACTGCTGGTTGTAGTCTGCTGAGCGTGTGTCACTGCCTCATCCTTCACATTTTTCTCTAATTGGTGCTGCTCCATTTTAGTGGAAAAAAATCTAATCTATTAGTGTGACGCGCTTCCATCCGTATACAATACATTGGTTGCAAACACTATAGAAGTACACAAAGGAGCTTTTCACAGATAGTGAATAGTTGTGTTTCAGTGTTCACTGTAGTCTGTGAGCTTTTCATTTTGTGAGTGCAGATTACGCTCCAGTTTGTACTTCAACCACTGCCGGTTGTAGTCTGCTGAGCGTGTGTCACTGCCTCATCCTTCACATTTTTCTCTAATTGGTGCTGCTCCATTTTAGTGGAAAAAAATCTAATCTATTAGTGTGACGCGCTTCCATCCGTATACAATACATTGGTTGCAAACACTATAGAAGTACACAAAGGGGCCTTTAACAGCTACAGAACAGTTGTGTTTCAGTGTTCACTGTAGTCTGTGAGCTTTTCATTTTGTGAGTGCAGATTACGCTCCAGTTTGTACTTCAACCACTGCCGGTTGTAGTCTGCTGAGCGTGTGTCACTGCCTCATCCTTCACATTTTTCTCTAATTGGTGCTGCTCCATTTTAGTGGAAAAAAATCTAATCTATTAGTGTGACGCGCTTCCATCCGTATACAATACATTGGTTGCAAACACTATAGAAGTACACAAAGGGGCCTTTAACAGCTACAGAACAGTTGTGTTTCAGTGTTCACTGTAGTCTGTGAGCTTTTCATTTTGTGAGTGCAGATTACGCTCCAGTTTGTACTTCAACCACTGCCGGTTGTAGTCTGCTGAGCGTGTGTCACTGCCTCATCCTTCACATTTTTCTCTAATTGGTGCTGCTCCATTTTAGTGGAAAAAAATCTAATCTATTAGTGTGACGCGCTTCCATCCGTATACAATACATTGGTTGCAAACACTATAGAAGTACACAAAGGGGCCTTTAACAGCTACAGAACAGTTGTGTTTCAGTGTTCACTGTAGTCTGTGAGCTTTTCATTTTGTGAGTGCAGATTACGCTCCAGTTTGTACTTCAACCACTGCCGGTTGTAGTCTGCTGAGCGTGTGTCACTGCCTCATCCTTCACATTTTTCTCTAATTGGTGCTGCTCCATTTTAGTGGAAAAAAATCTAATCTATTAGTGTGACGCGCTTCCATCCGTATACAATACATTGGTTGCAAACACTATAGAAGTACACAAAGGGGCCTTTAACAGCTACAGAACAGTTGTGTTTCAGTGTTCACTGTAGTCTGTGAGCTTTTCATTTTGTGAGTGCAGATTACGCTCCAGTTTGTACTTCAACCACTGCCGGTTGTAGTCTGCTGAGCGTGTGTCACTGCCTCATCCTTCACATTTTTCTCTAATTGGTGCTGCTCCATTTTAGTGGAAAAAAATCTAATCTATTAGTGTGACGCGCTTCCATCCGTATACAATACATTGGTTGCAAACACTATAGAAGTACACAAAGGAGCTTTTCACAGATAGTGAATAGTTGTGTTTCAGTGTTCACTGTAGTCTGTGAGCTTTTCATTTTGTGAGTGCAGATTACGCTCCAGTTTGTACTTCAACCACTGCCGGTTGTAGTCTGCTGAGCGTGTGTCACTGCCTCATCCTTCACATTTTTCCTAATTGGTGCTGCTCCATTTTAGTGGAAAAAAATCTAATCTATTAGTGTGACGCGCTTCCATCCGTATACAATACATTGGTTGCAAACACTATAGAAGTACACAAAGGGGCCTTTCACAGATACTGAACAGTTGTCTGCAGGGTTCACTGTAGTCTGTGAGGAATAACCACACTTAGGCCTTAACTTTTCTGACTTTCTTTATCAATCTACCAAGATGAAGAAGTCAGTGAGTAAGGCACGTGGTCGTGGTCGAGGCCGTGGATTTGCAGCAGGGAGAGGACGTGGGGATTCTGTGGCTGCTGCCGCACCCAGTGACACAGCATCCACCAGTTTTCCCCGTGAGCGTTCCTTTATGCGCACTTTTGTAGGAGCTCAGCGTACCCCCCTGCTGCGTGAAGAACAAATTGAAGCCGTTGTTGGTTGGATGGCAGCCAATGCATCGACTTCAATAGCTTCCACCTCCTCTCAGGACCACAGCACTGTTGAACAACCATCAGTCTCTTCACCGCCTGCCAAATTGCCCAGGCAGTCAGAGAGCTCTGTACAGGAGCCAGCTGAGTCTCTGCTTCTGTTCTCAGAATCTGTTGGCTTGGAAACAGGGGCCCAGCCAAGCAGCATTCTGGAATGTGAAGAAGAGGCAGTATGCAGTGATGCGCAACAGCTGTGTCTCTCTGAATCTGAAGAGGCGGTGAGCCAGTGCCGATGGTCAGCACACCGCAGAACGCATCTGATGATGATGAGACTCAGTTGCCAGTTTCTGTTGAGCATGGTGCTGGCCAGACCACCCAACAACAGCAGGTGTTGGAAGAGGGTAGTGGTGGAGATGATGAGGTCCAAGACCCAACATGGCGTGAGGAACAGGAAGGTGGTGGGAGCAGCTCTGAGGAAGAGATTGCACCAACGGTCCAAACAGTAGGGAGAGGTAGGCTGCAGACTCGCTTGCCTGTAGCCTCCAGTTTGGCACCCGTTCGGAGCAGTTCTCTTACAACAGCCAAACCGGGCGCTCCCAGGACTTGCTCTGCGTGGTCCTTTTTTGATACAGTTGCAGATGATATTTGCTATGTAAAATGCAAGCTGTGTAATCAAAAAATTAAAAGAGGTAAAAGTGTCAGTAACCTTAATACAACAAATATGTGGAAACATGTGCGGTCAAAGCACTTTGTTGAGTTACAAAGACACACTGGAGATGTAGGCCAACCTACAGCAGCACCTACATCTTCAGCTCCTGTTGGAGCCTCTTCCTCCAGTTCACACACAGCTGGTTCGGCTTCCTCAAAGGATCGCCATGGAAGAACCTCTGTCACTGTTGTCCAGAGACACAGTGTTATTCCACCCACAGCTGCAAGTTCCCTGTCATCCTCACACACCCAGGCCACAAAACAGCCATCGGTAGCACAGGCATGGGATAAAAGACGGCCATACTCGGCAAACCATCCACGAGCACAGGCTCTGAATGCTGGCATTGCAAAACTCCTGTCCCTTGAAATGCTGTCATTCAGGCTGGTGGAGACTGACAGTTTCCGTGAATTAATGGCATTGGCAGTCCCACAATACAATGTGCCCAGCCGATTTTATTTCAGCAGGCAAGCCGTCCCTGGTCTGCAAAAGCATGTTGAGGCAAAAATTAAACATGCGCTACTAAACGCCGTCAGTAGCAAGGTCCACCTGACCACCGATGCGTGGACCAGTACCCATGGCCAGGGACGATACCTTTCACTCACTGCCCATTGGGTGAATGTTGTGGAGCCGGGTACAGATCTTGCGAGTGGCGCTGTACGTGTTCTGCCAACTCCAAGGATTGCCGGAATCAAGTCTGTCCACATTGACTCCTCCTCCTACTCCAGTTCCTCAGAATCATCGCTGCAGGAGCCGTCACGGTCTACCTCCACATGGACCCGTGGACGCTTACCTGATGCGACCGATATGAGCACAGCCGTGGCCAAACGGCAACAGGCCGTTCTGAAATTAATTCCCATGGGGAATCGAAGCCACACAGCGCAGGAGGTCTGGAATGCCATCAAGCAGGAGAGCGACGTGTGGTTTTTGCCAGCGAATCTCCAGCCAGGCTTGGTAGTGTGTGACAATGGCCGAAATCTGGTGGCAGCTCTGGGCCTTGGCAACCTCACTCACATACCATGTCTGGCACATGTGCTCAACTTGGTCGTGCAGAGTTTTTTGAGGGACTATCCGGATCTTGATGCACTGCTGCACAAGGTCCGCCTAGAGTGCGCTCACTTGCGACGTTCCAGCATGGCCAGATCGCGCATTGCAGCTCTGCAACGCAGATTGCGCCTTCCTGAACATCGCATCATATGTGACGTATCCACCAGGTGGAATTCAACGTTACATATGTTGGAGCGGTTGTGTGAGCAGCAGCCAGCAGTTATGGAGTATCAGCTGCATCAGGCGCAATCAACACGCAATTTGCGCCGTCCACACTTCACCATTAATGAGTGGGCCAATATGAAGGACATGTGCCACGTTTTGCGTGCGTTTGATGAGTCAACGCGGATGGCGAGTGCAGATGATGCACTAGTCAGCCTGACTGTCCCCCTTATCTGCCTGCTTCAAAAAACACTGCAAGCAATAAGGGATGAGGTTTTGGAAGAGGTGGAGGATGAGGAGTCACAAATTCCATCACCTTCTGGAAAGTCAGCGCAACGTGGTTCCTCACAAAGGGCTGGGCAGGGCTCACTTTGTGAGGAGGATGAGGAGGAGGAGTCAATGGAGGAGGAAGACATCGCTCCAGAGGGAGGTACACAACGCTCTAGTCAGTATGTAGAGCGAGGGTGGGGTGATGCAGAGCAGGCAGAGATAACGCCTCTTGCAGAGGACAGCGTTTCTTTGCCAGTTGGGAGTCTGCAGCACATGGTTGATTTCATGCTGCAGTGCCTAAGAAACGACCGCCGCATCGCCCACATTCTCACGACGTCTGATTATTGGGTGTACACCCTCCTAGACCCTCGCTACCGGGACAACGTCAAAAGCCTCATCACACCGTTGAACCGGGAGCGTAAAATGCGGGAGTACCAAGACACACTGGTGCAATCCCTAATGTTCTACCTTACTGCCGAGAGCACTGCTGCTGCTACTGCTTTACAAAGCAGCTCTGTGCGTCGAGGCAGTGTAGAGAGCTCTGCAACAAGAGGGAGCACACGCAGTGCCTCTGCACAGGGAAAGACCAGTATGTTAAAAATGTGGCAAAGTTTTGTGGCAGCGCCACAAATGTCTACACCATCCGAGAGGGCTCCAGTCAGCGGGAGGCAACGTATCCGTCAGATGGTGACAGACTACTTGGCTTTGCCTCTCAGTGTACTCCCAGATGGCTCTTCCCCATTCAAGTTTTGGGTCTCTAAGCTGGATACATGGCCAGAGCTTAGCCAGTATGCATTGGAGGTGCTGGCTTGCCTGCTGCCAGTGTATTATCGGAGCGCGTCTTTAGTGCTGCAGGTGGTGTACTAACAGACCGTCGCATGCGACTATCCTCCGATAATGTAGACCGGCTTACTTTTCTGAAAATGAACAAGGCATGGATCTCGGCAGAATTTGTCTGTCCGTTTTCAGATTAAATAACTGGTTCGCAACGTTATCCATGTCTCCTGTTATGTTCATCTTTCTACCACCTGAACTCTACTCCCTGGGCTCCAACACTGCCAGTTGCTGCTCAGAAGTGTCGTGTCCACAGAACAAAACACAAGCTCTACTGTTAGTGGGGTTCAGTAACGCCAGCTGTTCCCTGCTGTGTCAACGGCAAGAAGTGTCCTGTTCCCGACACATGGACAGAAAAACACATGACCAACATGCTCCAAATAGGGAAGAGCCGTCACCCTGCTTGTTATGCTGAAAACATGAAATTGTGAAGTTTTGCAGGCCTAGAATGATAAATTTTTATGACAAATATGGACAAATAATAATTTGTCATCACAGCGCATATCTGCACATGTCTATTAGAAATGGTAACAAAAAATAAAACATAGTCTACTCTTCACATTTTGAAATTAATGCATAAAAGTACATTTCAGACTTATGAATTAATGCTTTTTAAGGAACTTTATCTGTACCTGTAAGATATAGCACTCAATGGATGTACGAATCATTAAATCCTCATCATCATCATCACGAGTTTTATTTATGACAGACATTATAAAATACACATACTGATGCCAACTGTAACTTCAAACACCATATATGAAATGGCCAGCATGTAAACATGGTAATAATGTCCAATAATAAATTATTACATCTAGAAAGTGCATCATGCATACTGACAATAGGTAGTTATACCTGCAAGTGCTGTTGAAACAACCACAAGAGATATAAATTAATACTGGTATATAGGTATCACAGTGCATAGTTACTCATGGACAATGTTGATGTAATACTGTATCTCAATTAAGTCAGCGTCAACCATTAGGCTTGTTAGTCTTGTACATTGTTAAAGAGGGAACGTAATTTTTTGGTTTGTCATAGGTGGAGTATTACACATTAAATTATTACTGCTGTATTTTTTTTGCGTCCCTAGTGCGCAATAACGCAGCCTAACCTCACATTTGATAGTCAGCTAATTGCCACACGCTACCCTACCCTACGCGTGACAGTAGGAAGGTAGTGTTGACGGATAAAGCTTTGCGCAACCAGACATTCTTTTACCCTCTTCAACACTCTACAAGCAAAAAATGCATGATTTCAGACGCAGACTTTATTGACGTACAGTATAACATCGGCATTCCCCATCAGAGGCTGTCCACTGTCTGATACAGACATAGAATATACCTTTGCTATCCGTAGCCTTTGTTTCACCTACACTTGCAGGCACACACTTAAATTGTGACAAACAATGCCTAATGTTTTTTTAAATGGTTATTTTTTATTGTACATTATTGTGTCATCAATCACATTGATGAGTCCATGCTGGACATGTCATACATGCTATAGAAAGTTACGATTTTATGAACTTAAATAATTGAAATGTCTGTGACTGTCACATAAAATTTGCGATGATGATGATGAGTGACTATTACAAAATCCATTGTCTTCACTATGTTATGGTTTAACATAGCGTTCCTTAAGCATTATTCATAAAAAAAAAATTGACTTTTATTCTTAAATTTACAACACTATATTTTGTTACCAATTTTTTGGGTGTTGTGTTGTTCCATTTATTTTTGGCATGTGCATATATGCGTTTATATTTGTATTTTCTTTATTTTTCCTTCTTGAAATTAGAAAACATGTGTATCTTTGTACCGTGTTAGCCAGTAGATAGAAAAATATTTAGACTTCAGAGTCAGCAGTGGTTGATACCTTTTAATGGATAACTGAAAAGATGGAAACAAATTGCAAGCTTTCAAGGCTACTCACGTCTCTTCATCAGGGAAAGACTAACTAAAAAAATTAAGCATCACATATTTCTATACACAACAGGACACAGGAATAGTGCAATAGGTAAGACAAGTAAGTGACGTGTATCAGAACTGTCATTATCTCACAGGGATGAACATAAATATTGGAACAGTTCCTAGATAAGGATAGAAAGTTTGATTGCCCTCTCATTGGCGTATTTTTTTGGGTTTTCATGACCCTGCAAGGGCATAGACGCAGATTCCTTAATTGATATAGAATGACATAAATCCATGTGATCTATTCATTCCATCACTAACAGTGTCAAAGGTCATGATGAGCTTATATTCTGAAACCTTTGTACGTTTCTCATATTTGAAGTTATATTTTAATACCAGTAATTCCATATCCATGATGCTATGACCGGGCATACAAAAGTCTTTTGCCACAGGTAAATTCATTAATTTATCTGTGATTGTGTGGCGCTGATAATTCATCCTTGTTCTCCTTTTTGTTGCCGGTCTCCCCTCACTTGTCCCTCCCTCACTTGTCTTAGCTATTCCTGTGTCCTGTTGTGTGTAGAAATATGTGATTCTTCATTTTTGGCTTTACTCTTAGCCTGATGAAGACACCTGAGTAGTCTCGAAAGCTTTGAATTTGTTACCATATTTTCAGTTAGCCATTAAACGTTATCAACCACAGAGGACTGTCAAGTATAAATATTTTTCTATTCTTGTAATTGAAATTTATCATTTTATTGTTGTAGTAAAACTTCATTTATTCTTGTTTGAAGTACATACATTTGCAATGGCCACGTAACAAGGCAATAACTCAATATTTTATGCCTACACCCTCCTTGACCCTGGGCTTCAACAGCGCCAGTTGCTGCTCAGAAGTGTTAGATGCACAGATGAAAACAATCGCTGATGTGTTTGTGGGGTTCAGTAACGCCTGCTGTTCCCCTGCTGTGTGTCTGGCAAAAATTACTGCTGCTAACTACAACTTCAACTTCAAACGTCTCATACTAGGCCTCTGCCTACACCCTCCTTGACCCTGGGCTTCAACAGCGCCAGTTGCTGCTCAGAAGTGTTAGATGCACAGATGAAAACAATCGCTGATGTGTTTGTGGGGTTCAGTAACGCCTGCTGTTCCCCTGCTGTGTGTCCGGCAAAAATTACTGCTAGCTACCTAATCATGGTGAAAAAAAAAAATTACATCTCAAAGTGTCTAGTGCTACACATAGATATGAGGCTACACCATGATTTCTAAGCTGTAAACATTTGAAACGTCAACTTTCAAACCATAAAATGATTTGTCTTTGTCACAAATCTGTAACAAAATAATTGTGACATATTATTACAGATATGCACATGTCGAAAACAAATGCAAACACAAAAGCCTACTTATGCTATAGGATACTGATGGTCAACCTTGTCACTCCATAGCTTAGACAAATCCAACTCACATCATGATGACTCAAATACTGCAATGTTGGAAGTGCATAATGTGGGTTGAACTTTGACAACTGCTGCAGTGCGAAGGTTATACTTCAGTGTTCTTGCCTTTGAAATAAAAGCATACAAGTAAATATAATATCCAATGTTGATTAAGGGACGTGATGTACACCTGTAATATTGTGCAAACAATGCATGTAGGAATAGTCCTCTTCAACATTACTTATATTTGTGTCATTTTAAAAAATACATATTTGATTAGAAAGTTAACAGCCCATATCATAAAGGTCCTTCATGTAAACATGATAATCGCTAACAAAAATCATGCATTACCTTGGTAAAGTCAATAGTGCATAGTCACAATAGCAAAATATATACCTGTAAGTGGTGCTGAAAGAACGACAACTGATAGAATAGGTGAATGATATCTATTTATCAGACTGAATAGCGACACCTGTACAATGTCGATATAATACTGTACCTTAACAAAACAGCTGTGTCACACCTCACACGCATTTTTCTTGTAGCTTGTTATGTAATAGGGCACATGCGTGTATGTTTCATCATAGGTGCATGTTTACTGAGTAAAGCAGTCATGACAACGCCTTTGTGTTGTCGGTACGCTTGCGATGATGAACGATGCGCACCGTGAATGTTAGTCTGCGTCATAAGACGCACAGACGCTCCAATACCCAACGCGTCACAGCAGGAAGCCAGTCTGTGCGTCCAAACAAAGGCGCAAGCATACATGCACGTACCCTTTTATAAAGCTATATAAAAATAAGGATGTAGTACTTAGTAACACACACTTTATTGAGGTACAGTATTACATCGCCATTCACCATCTGTGGCTATGCAGTGTCATCTATATATACCTTATCTATCCGTTGTCATGCTTGCAAGTCCACAGTCAGGCATAAATAGCTGTTTTCACTATGCACTTTTTAAAGGTTTTTTTTGTTAATTTAAATGATTGGCACATATTATCAGTATTACATGATGGAAATTTTAGATATTTTTAAAAACTTTTTAGTGATATTATTCAGCAAATGAAAATGGTGTACATACTGTTACTTATCCATCATTAATGGATTCTGATATGTACTTGTATGCTTTTATTTAAAACCGTATAGCAGATTATTTAACCTATCTTTATTGTGGTTTGCATTGCTTTTCAACATGTTAATGTATGCGTTTATGTTTGTCAATTATTAATTTACATATATTTTTTAAAGTAAAATCATCATCTTATGGTACTAAAGGTTATATTTCTCTTGTTTGGAGTATAGACATTTTTAATTGACACGTAACAAGGAAAATACTTCATCTAGTATTTAAACATCCTCCTTGACCCTGGGCTCCAACACCGCCAGTTGTTGCTTGGAAGTGCTGTTAGCACAGTCTACACTTGCTCCCGTGTTACTGGGGTTCAGTAATGTCAGCTGTTCCCTGCTGTTGTGAACGGCAAAAAGTCCTGCTGCCTCCACCATGTTCTCTTCTCATCCCTGGGTTACAACACCGCCAGTTGTTTCTCGGAAGTGCTGTTAGCACAGTGAACACTTGCTCCTGTGTTACTGGGGTTCAGTAATGTCAGCTGTTCCCCTGCTGTGTGAACGGCAAACAGTCCTGCTGCCTCCACCCTGTTCTCTTCTCATCCCTGGGTTACAACACCGCCAGTTGTTGCTCAGAAGTGCTGTTAGCACAGTGAACACTTGCTCCTGTGTTACTGGGGTTCAGTAATGTCAGCTGTTCCCCTGCTGTGTGAACGGCAAACAGTCCTGCTGCCTCCACCATGTTCTCTTCTCATCCCTGGGTTACAACACCGCCAGTTGTTTCTCGGAAGTGCTGTTAGCACAGTGAACACTTGCTCCTGTGTTACTGGGGTTCAGTAATGTCAGCTGTTCCCCTGCTGTGTGAACGGCAAACAGTCCTGCTGCCTCCACCATGTTCTCTTCTCATCCCTGGGTTACAACACCGCCAGTTGTTTCTCGGAAGTGCTGTTAGCACAGTCTACACTTGCTCCTGTGTTACTGGGGTTCAGTAATGTCAGCTGTTCCCCTGCTGTGTGAACGGCAAACAGTCCTGCTGCCTCCACCATGTTCTCTTCTCATCCCTGGGTTACAACACCGCCAGTTGTTTCTCGGAAGTGCTGTTAGCACAGTGAACACTTGCTCCTGTGTTACTGGGGTTCAGTAATGTCAGCTGTTCCCCTGCTGTGTGAACGGCAAACAGTCCTGCTGCCTCCACCCTGTTCTCTTCTCATCCCTGGGTTACAACACCGCCAGTTGTTTCTCGGAAGTGCTGTTAGCACAGTCTACACTTGCTCTGTGTTACTGGGGTTCAGTAATGTCAGCTGTTCCCCTGCTGTGTGAACGGCAAACAGTCCTGCTGCCTCCACCATGTTCTCTTCTCATCCCTGGGTTACAACACCGCCAGTTGTTTCTCGGAAGTGCTGTTAGCACAGTGAACACTTGCTCCTGTGTTACTGGGGTTCAGTAATGTCAGCTGTTCCCCTGCTGTGTGAACGGCAAACAGTCCTGCTGCCTCCACCCTGTTCTCTTCTCATCCCTGGGTTACAAACCGCCAGTTGTTGCTCAGAAGTGCTGTTAGCACAGTGAACACTTGCTCCTGTGTTACTGGGGTTCAGTAATGTCAGCTGTTCCCCTGCTGTGTGAATGGCAAACAGTCCTGCTGCCTCCACCATGTTCTCTTCTCATCCCTGGGTTACAACACCGCCAGTTGTTTCTCGGAAGTGCTGTTAGCACAGTGAACACTTGCTCCTGTGTTACTGGGGTTCAGTAATGTCAGCTGTTCCCCTGCTGTGTGAACGGCAAACAGTCCTGCTGCCTCCACCATGTTCTCTTCTCATCCTGGGTTACAACACCGCCAGTTGTTTCTCGGAAGTGCTGTTAGCACAGTCTACACTTGCTCCTGTGTTACTGGGGTTCAGTAATGTCAGCTGTTCCCCTGCTGTGTGAACGGCAAACAGTCCTGCTGCCTCCACCATGTTCTCTTCTCATCCCTGGGTTACAACACCGCCAGTTGTTTCTCGGAAGTGCTGTTAGCACAGTCTACACTTGCTCCTGTGTTACTGGGGTTCAGTAATGTCAGCTGTTCCCTGCTGTGTGAACGGCAAACAGTCCTGCTGCCTCCACCATGTTCTCTTCTCATCCCTGGGTTACAACACCGCCAGTTGTTTCTCGGAAGTGCTGTTAGCACAGTGAACACTTGCTCCTGTGTTACTGGGGTTCAGTAATGTCAGCTGTTCCCCTGCTGTGTGAACGGCAAACAGTCCTGCTGCCTCCACCATGTTCTCTTCTCATCCCTGGGTTACAACACCGCCAGTTGTTTCTCGGAAGTGCTGTTAGCACAGTCTACACTTGCTCCTGTGTTACTGGGGTTCAGTAATGTCAGCTGTTCCCCTGCTGTGTGAACGGCAAACAGTCCTGCTGCCTCCACCATGTTCTCTTCTCATCCCTGGGTTACAACACCGCCAGTTGTTTCTCGGAAGTGCTGTTAGCACAGTGAACACTTGCTCCTGTGTTACTGGGGTTCAGTAATGTCAGCTGTTCCCCTGCTGTGTGAACGGCAAACAGTCCTGCTGCCTCCACCATGTTCTCTTCTCATCCCTGGGTTACAACACCGCCAGTTGTTTCTCGGAAGTGCTGTTAGCACAGTCTACACTTGCTCCTGTGTTACTGGGGTTCAGTAATGTCAGCTGTTCCCCTGCTGTGTGAACGGCAAACAGTCCTGCTGCCTCCACCATGTTCTCTTCTCATCCCTGGGTTACAACACCGCCAGTTGTTTCTCGGAAGTGCTGTTAGCACAGTCTACACTTGCTCCTGTGTTACTGGGGTTCAGTAATGTCAGCTGTTCCCCTGCTGTGTGAACGGCAAACAGTCCTGCTGCCTCCACCATGTTCTCTTCTCATCCCTGGGTTACAACACCGCCAGTTGTTTCTCGGAAGTGCTGTTAGCACAGTGAACACTTGCTCCTGTGTTACTGGGGTTCAGTAATGTCAGCTGTTCCCCTGCTGTGTGAACGGCAAACAGTCCTGCTGCCTCCACCATGTTCTCTTCTCATCCCTGGGTTACAACACCGCCAGTTGTTTCTCGGAAGTGCTGTTAGCACAGTGAACACTTGCTCCTGTGTTACTGGGGTTCAGTAATGTCAGCTGTTCCCCTGCTGTGTGAACGGCAAACAGTCCTGCTGCCTCCACCATGTTCTCTTCTCATCCCTGGGTTACAACACCGCCAGTTGTTTCTCGGAAGTGCTGTTAGCACAGTGAACACTTGCTCCTGTGTTACTGGGGTTCAGTAATGTCAGCTGTTCCCCTGCTGTGTGAACGGCAAACAGTCCTGCTGCCTCCACCATGTTCTCTTCTCATCCCTGGGTTACAACACCGCCAGTTGTTTCTCGGAAGTGCTGTTAGCACAGTCTACACTTGCTCCTGTGTTACTGGGGTTCAGTAATGTCAGCTGTTCCCCTGCTGTGTGAACGACAAACAGTCCTGCTGCCTCCACCATGTTCTCTTCTCATCCCTGGGTTACAACACCACAGTTGTTGCTCAGAAGTGCTGTTAGCACAGTGAACACTTGCTCCTGTGTTACTGGGGTTCAGTAATGTCAGCTGTTCCCCTGCTGTGTGAACGGCAAACAGTCCTGCTGCCTCAACTTTAATTTCCATGGGTACCTTCTGCTACCCATCCGGGTTCCAGTACCGTCAGCTGGTTCTCCGCAGTACCTTTGGCCTAGGTGCCTCCATGTCGGTATCCGAGTTCCAGCAACGTCTGCTGGTCCTTGGTAGTGCTTTGGAGCACAGGTACCTCCTGCTTAGTAACCCTGTCCCAGTAACGTCAGCTGGTCCTCGGTTGTGCCATTGGCTCCTTTCCTTCTGCTGACCCTCCGGGTTCCAGCACAGTCAGCTGGTCCTCGTTACTTTCATTGGCTCTTGTACCTTCTGCTACCCATCCGGTTCCAGTACCGTCAGCTGGTTCTCCGCAGTGCCTTTGGCCTAGGTGCCTCCATGTCGGTATCCGAGTTCCAGCAACGTCTGCTGGTCCTTGGTAGTGCTTTGGAGCACAGGTACCTCCTGCTTAGTAACCCTGTCCCAGTAACGTCAGCTGGTCCTCGGTTGTGCCATTGGCTCTTTTCCTTCTGCTGACCCTCCGGGTTCCAGCACAGTCAGCTGGTCCTCGTTACTTCCATTGGCTTTTGTACCCTCACCAACAGGACAAAGAAGGTTAAGACAAACTACAAGATACAGAACAAGAGACAGAAGAACAATAAGCAGAAGATCAAAAAGCAGAAGAACATTAAGTATAAGACCAAAATGAAGAGCAAAATATATTGCTCTAAATTCTAAGCAGAAGAAGACTAAGCAGTGTATGGGGGTGAGTCCGTTCCTCCTCGTGGTGCCCCTGGAAAATGCCTGATGCTGCTGCAGGCTAAACTGAACGCGGACAAATACTGTTGTAATTAAAATCTTTCGTGACAGCAAGAACGGAAGGATGAAAATTCAGAGTTTTACAGATTACAAGTACAGGAATGTCTGTCACAAATAAGAATATGATGAAAAGGATGAATAGGAAGAAGATGAAGAAGTAGAATATGAAGAATAATAACTGTTTAATAAGAACAATATAAGTAATGTTAACAAAAAGATGAATAGCAAGAAGTTTTAGAAGATTAAGAAGGTGAAGATGAAGAATAATTTGATGAGAAAGATGATGCTGCTGAAGATTATGAAGGAGAAAGTGTGTGAAAAGTTAAAAAGGTGAAGACCATGGAAGTTGTGAAACAGACATATTTGACAAAATAGAAAAAAGGTTAACAACATTGTCAATTTGTTCGTCAATCCGAACGTATTTCCTAAAAAAAAAAAATTAATGCTATTCCATTGGATTGGGTTAAACATCTATGCCTTTAATGTCTCCTCAACCTCCCCCAATACATTCTACATTACTCTTTGTTGTTTTCCTTCATGTACAATTAACCTACAAGGCAAGAATGGGGTTTTTTTTATTTCGATATTTTGTTCCCATAGACTTACATGGGACTTCCGGTATCGGTATCGGGTATCGCCGATATTTTTTGTGTATCGGCGATACCATTCCGATTCCGATACTTTTGGATATCGGAAAGTATCGCTCAACTCTAGCGACCACACTTAGAATACTGTGTACAGTTCTGGTCTCCGGTGTATAAGAAAGACATAGCTGAACTGGAGCGGGTGCAGAGAAGAGCGACCAAGGTTATTAGAGAACTGGGGGGTCTGCAATACCAGGACAGGATATTACACTTGGGGTTATTTAGTTTGGAAAAACGAAGGCTTAGGGGTGATCTTATTACAATGTATAAATATATGAGGGGACGGTACAAAGACGTTTCTAATGATCTTTTTACTCATAGACCTGTGACAGGGACAAGGGGGCATCCTCTACGTCTGGAGGAAAGAAGGTTTAGCCATAATCACAGACGCAGATTCTTTTCTGTAAGAGCAGTGAGACTATGAAACTCTCTGCTATATAATGTTGTAATGAGTGACTACCTACTAAAATTTAAGAAGGGACTGGATGCCTTTCTTGAAAAGTATAATATTACAGGTAGTGTTGAGCGATACTGCTCGATATCTAAAAATATCGTATCGGAATGGTATCGCCGATATCACTAAATATCGTCGATATCCGATTCCGGAAGTCCCATGTAAGTCTATGGGAACAAAATATCGCAACAAAAAAAACCCTTTCTTTCGTTGTAAACACAAAATATACACACATAGAATACATATATATATATATATACATGTCATTGTGACATATATATACATATATTTATAGTTTATACACTTCTACATAGTAAAATAGACTCTGATTCAATTGCCGGGTAAAGCCGTGACATACCCCATAGAAGTCGACGGGCTCGGTGCCGAGTACCCCAAAACCTCTGGCTCTGTGCGACTCAACTTGGGCGTCACGAACAGGATTCTGTAGCTCGCTATAAGCGAGTCCTGTGTGCCTGAATTGAACTGGTTTTGTGCTTGAGAATTGCTAAAATCATCGGAGAATGTATTTGCCATTTTTTCCGCCATATCTGCGTCACGACGAGGCACTGGTGAAGAAGAAGGACGTGCTCTTCGTGGGTGTACACTCACTCAGTGGCGCGAAAACGATGACCGACCACTCTAAATGGTACTGCAATGTAAGATCGTGCCCCACAGCTCTTCAGTTCCGCCTCCTCATCCTCCTCAGTGTGCGGAAACTAACATGAAGGTCCCGCCTCCCTACAAAAGAGGGGCCCTCTCCAGATGCTAATGACACATGTGACTTGGCAGAGATGGCTAATGGACACAAGCAGAAGTGTGAAGGGATGGAGCAGTCAGAGCTCTCCCCCCACGGAAGCGACCCGATCGCCACGGAACCACCGTTGGGCACCCGGCCTGGAAACCCTCCTACGCTGCAAGAAGCGGAGGATACCCTAAGAGGCCTGGCCCGGCACCGGGAGGAGGTCGCCAGGATGGAAGCCAGCTGGCGTGCCCTAAAACTAAACTTGGAGCGGCGCTAATCCCTCTTACCTGAAGTGTCTGTACCGGAAGGTGAGGCACCCGTTCTAGTAGAGGAGTCCGTGCGGGCATCCCAGCCCTTGCAATGTGATCCGGTTGACGTTGTCGCAGTGGAGGCACCCGTTCCTGCAAAAAACGCAGCACCGGCAGCACCCCAGATCCCGCTGTCTGCCCCCGTCGCTGAGACAGAAGAAGCGACACCCGTCCTCATGGAGGAGGCCGCGCAGGCACCAGAGGTCTACAAGTCTGTACCGGAGCCCCGACTGTCATCTGTTCCAGAGCCGGCTGCTTCCTTCGCGGGTGAGCGCCGCCAGGACTGGGGGGCGCCAGGAGAGCTGCCGCAAACCGGACATCCTAAGCTGCAGTTTGATTTTGGAGACATGGAGATGCTGGTGGAGGAGAATTACAACCGGCGTCAGGAGGAAGAGTGGAGACGTTGGGAGCGGGAAGCAGAGCGACAAAGGGAGCAGCGAGAATCCCAAAAGCTTCAGCAACGTAACCTGGAGAAGGACCGGGCAGATAGGGACCGGATGAGAAAAGATAAAGGAACCCTGAGGGAGCCGCGGCGTAAGGGTGCAGTACGGAGCTTTAAATTGAAAGGTGGTTGGGGCTTCATCCAGGAGCCTGGACTTTATTTAGAAGTTTTTGTGACCCGGCGGGACGTGGAGACTCACCTCCCAGAAGGACAGCCGGGGAGGGACCTGTTGCCAGGAGACTTGGTGACTTACACCCGACACTGGGGTTACAATGGATGGTACGTTCTAAATGTTACCAGGTGCGACCCCTACTCCCCAGAGTGTCAGGAACCTGTGAGACCCTCGGAGCCTTCAGCCTCCCACATCCAGGCCTCTGCACAAGTGCCCACCCCACGCCGTAAATCTCCCCAGCCTCCCTCAGTGGTCTCCTCAGCAGCCCTAGCTATGGACATGATAACTATAGCTGGCCCGTACCCGGCGCCTGTTAGGCCCCCTGGGGTTCGTTCAGTCCGGGACATAGGGCTCCAGACCCGGAGGGAGATGAAAGAGGTGGCCACACAGACACAGATAGCGGGTCACGACTTGACTGTACAGGCCACACGACGTCATCAGGTCCTGGTGGTCCTTGGTGTCTCGGATGTTTGGCAAGCATCAGAAGAGTACCAGGTGGTACCTGGAACACCCCTGCCAAAGAATTATAAATAACCCGGACAGGGTCCCTGTATGTAAATAGTTAAATTGTTGATGTACCCGGACGGGTGAATGTTCATAAAAAAGTTTTTTAATTTAATAAAAAAAAAAAAACACAGTTTTCATTACTTTTATTACAGTCTCATCCTGCGACGCCATCGATCTCCTGTAAAAAAATGAAAAAAAAAAAACAGCAGTATACCACCTGTCCGACGCAGTCCATAGTAACGAGTGTCCCACGACGATCCAGCTCTGCTACATCAGAATGACAGGCAGAGCCTGTCATCCCGGCGCAGCACAGCTGATTACCTGCTTCCCCGGCGGTGACGTCATCGGACTGGTTTACGGCCGGGATTACCCTGCAGTCACTGCAGTTATCGCGAAAAACTGCATGTGACCGCCAGGGAGAAGATAATGGCGGCCATCAAGCAGTCCAGGACGTGACCGCCGGAGATCTTCTGCCAGGTAAGTGCCGCTGACTCCTGACAGACCCGACTGACGGACACTCACAGTGACAGTGACAAATCCGATTCCGGTATCCGATATGACGAAAATATCGGTACTCGGAATCGAAAGCCCGATACAGCTAATATCGGCCGATACCCGATATTTGCAGTATCGTATCGCTCAACACTAATTACAGGCTATATTCAATAGTTTCCTAGATATTGCGTTGATCTAGGGAGCTAGTCTGATTGCCGTATGTGGAGTCGGGAAGAAATTTTTTTCCCCAATGTGAAGCTTACTGTTTGCCACTTGGGTTTTTTTTTGCCTTCCTCTGGATCAACATGTTAGGGCAGGTTAGGATAGGATATGGGTTGAACTAGATGGACTTAAAGTCTTCCTTCAACCTTAATAACTATGTTACTATGTTACCATGCTTCACTGTCTTCAGAGTATACTGTGGCTTGAATGCAGAGTTTCGAGGTCATCTGACTAACTGTCTGCGGCTCTTGGACCCAAAAAGAACAATTTTGCTTTCATCAGTCCACAAAATGTTTCTCCATTTCTCTTTAGGCCAGTTGATGTGTTCTTTGGCAAATTGTTTCAGCTTCAGTACATTTCTTTATTTAATAATGGGACTATGCAGTTACTTGCTCAGAGATTAGCTTCACACAGGCATCTTCGAA
>JARQOD010000003.1:303738593-303784216 GCA_033576555.1 Oophaga sylvatica
AAGTCTGCAATCCAAACGTCACTACTTCCCTTTCCGAGCCCTGACATGCGCCCATACAGTAGTTTTCTCCCACATATTGGGTATCAGCGTACTCAGGACAAATTGGACAACAACTTTTGGGGTCCAATTTCTCCTGTTGCCCTTGTGAAAATAAAATATTGGGGGCGAAAAAATCATTTTTGTAAAAAAAAAAAGGATTTTTTATTTTTTACGGCTGTGCGTTATAAACTTCTGTGAAGCACTTCGGGGTTCAAAGTGCTCACCACACATCTAGGTAAGTTCCTTGTGAGGTCTATTTCCAAAATGGGGTCACTTGTGGGGGGTTTCCACTTTTTAGGCGCATCAGGGGCTCTCCAAATGCGACATGACGCCCCCAGACCATTCCATCAAAGTCTGCAATCCAAACGTCACTACTTCCCTTCCGAGCCCTGACGTGCACCCATACAGTAGTTTTCTCCTACATATTGGGTATCAGCGTATTAAGGACAAATTGGACAACAACTTTTGGGTTCCAATTTCTTCTGTTACCCTTGTGAAATAAAATATTGGGGCGAAAAAAATCATTTTTGTAAAAAAAAAAAAAGGATTTTTTATTTTAAGGCTGTACGTTATAAACTTTAGTGAAACACCTGGGGGTTCAAAGTTCTCACCACACATCTAGATAAGTTCCTTGAGGGGTCTAGTTTCCAAAATGGTGTCATTTGTGGGGGGTTTCCACTGTTTAGGCAGATCAGGAGCTCTCCAAACACGACATGGCGTCCAGCCAATTCTGCGTTGAAAAAGTGAGACGGCGCTCCTTTCCTTCCAAACTCTGCCATGCACCCAAACAGTGGTATACCCCCACATATGGGGTATCAGTGTACTCAGGACAAATTGCACAATAACTTTTGGAGTCTTGTTACCCTTGGAAAAATAAAAATTCGGGTGAAAAGATCATTTTTGTGGAAAAAATATGATTTTTAAATTTTACGGCTCTACGTTATAAACTTGTGTGAAGCACTTGAGGGTTCAAATTGCTCACCAAAGATCTAGATAAGTTCCTTAGGGGGTCTAGTTTCCCAAATGGGGTTATTTGTGGGGGGTTTCCACTGTTTAGGCACATCAGGGGCTCTCCAAATGCAACATGGCATCCAATCTCAATTCCAGCCAATTTTGGTTGGAAAAAGTCAAATGGTGCTCCTTCCCTTCCGAGCTCTGCCGTGCGCCCAAACAGTGGTTCCCCCCCACATATGGGGCATCAGCGTACTCAGGACAAATTGGACAACAACTTATGTGGTCCAATTTCTCCTGATACCCTTGGGAAAATAAAAAATTAGTGACTAAAAGATAATTTTTGTGGGAAAAAAATAGGATTTTTTATTTTCATGCCCGGGCATTATAAACTTGTGTGAAGCACTTGGGGGTTCAAAGTGCTCACCAAAGATCTAGATAAGTTCCTTAGGGGGTCTAGTTTCCAAAATGGGGTCACTTGTGGGGATTTCCACTGTTTAGGCTCATCTGGGGCACTGCAAACGGAACATGACCCCCATCAACGTCTGCATTCCAAAACGTTACTACTTCCTTTCCAAGCCCTGCCGTGCGCCCAAACAGTTTTCCACCCCCACATATGGGGTATCAGCGTACTCAGGACAAATTGGACAACAACTTTTGGGGTCCAATTTCCTTGGGAAAATTCAAAAATTTAGGACTAAAAAATCATTTTTGTGGAATTTTTATTTTTTTTTTTTCACACCCAGGCATTATAAACTTTTGTGAAACACTTGGGGTTCAAAGTGCTCACAACAGATCTAGATAAGTACCTTAGGGGGTCTAGTTTCCAAAATGGTGTCACTTGTGGGGGGTTTCCACTGTTTAGGCGCATCAGAGGTTCTCCAAGCGCGACATGGCGTCCAATCTCAACTCCAGCCAATTTTAGTTTGAAAAAGTCAAACGGCGCTCCTTCCCTTACGAGCTCTGCCGTGTGCCCAAACAGTGGTTTTCCCCCACATATTGGGTATTGGCGTACTCAGGAGAAATTGCATAACAACCTTATCTGTCCATTTTCTCCTTTTACCCTTGTGAAAATAAAAAAAAAGTTTGTAAAAGATCATTTTTGTGGCTAAAAAGTTAAATATTCATTTTTTCCTTCCACGTTGCTTTAGTTCCTGTGAAGCACCTGAAGGGTTAATAAACTTCTTGAATGTGGTTTTGAGTACCTTGAGGGGTGCAGTTTTTAGAATGGTGTCACTTTTGGGTATTTCTGTCATGTAGACCCCTCAAAGTGACTTCAAATGTGAGGTGGTCCCTAAAAAAAATGGCTTTGTAAATTTTGTTGTAAAAATGAGAAATCGCTGGTCAACTTTTAACCCTTATAACTTCCTAACAAAAAAAATTTTGATTCCAAAATTGTGCTGATGTAAAGTACACATGTGGGAAATGTTATTTCTTAACTATTTTGTGTTACATATTTCTCTGTTTTTAAGGGAATAAAAATTCAAAGTTTGAAAATTGCTAAATTTTCAAAATTTTCGCCATATTTGCGTATTTTTCAAAAATAAACGCAAGTTATATGGAAGAAATTTTACCACTAACATGAAGTACAATATGTCACGAGAAAACAATCTCAGAATCGCGAAGATCCGTTGAAGCATTCCGGAGTTATAACCTCATAAAGAGACAGTGGTCAGAATTGTAAAAATTGGCCCGGTCATTAACGTGCAAACCACCCTTGGGGGTGAAGGGGTTAATGGTGAGGTCTCTTACAAATTTATTAATATCTTTAATGGTAGAAAAAACATCTAAGTCCACATCAGTAGGAGCAAATTCAAGCCTCGAGATAAAAGCTTTTCTTCAGCCGCAGACAAGTGATAAGATGATAGATAATCACATCTAACGATTCGTTTTGTTGAAACTCCTCAATCGATTCTTTAGGAAGGACGGTGTGTCTGTTATGTTTCCTTCCTCCCCTCCTTGTCCTTTTTTTGAAGGAGGATTGTTGAAACTTTTAGGTTTCTTATAATAGTGTGATTGGGCTTTGTTCACATTAGAGGTTTTGTTTGCAAAATATTCTTCAGAGTGATCTGTAGAAATGTCCGATGACTCCTGATCAGAGGAGGAAAAAGTAACCTGGTTTCGTCTGGGGGAATTAAGGAAAGTGCGTGTGCGTTTCTTGAGGATAGATATAGGAGGGAATTTTTGTTTTTTCCCACCTTCCCCACTCATAAACTTGTTTGTTAGAATAATCAAAAACATCCCTGTTGAATTTTTTTTCTTTAAAGCCACAATAGAGTCCTCCAATGCATGCATTTTTGTCATCAAATATTTTTGAAAATCTTCAAACATGTCAGCCACCATAACACTTTTTAGGCTGTGGTTCCACGGTCCGGAACCACAGCGCTTTGGACGGAGCGGAAATTCCGCTCCGTCTAAGCCCCGCCCCCTTTATGACGCGCGATCTTTCCGGAGGTGTTCAGGACACCTCCGGAACACCTCCGGAAAGAGCGCAGGGCTACATAGCCCTGTGTTAATTCTGTTGCGGCGACGCACCGTCGCCGCAATACGCGAGGACATGCTGCGGTCTAAAAAGACGCGCCGCATGTCCGTTTACGCAGGTCTGCCACCTGCGTATTGTTACGCATAGTGGAGACGGGATTTCTTGAAATCCCCTCCACTATGCTGTAACATCTGGACGCTGCGTGTTTGGCGCTGCGCCAGCGCACAGCGCCAAACACGCAGCGTTTCCTGACCGTGGAAACTCACCCTTAGGGTCAAAATTTTTTTAATCAAGATCACTTTGTATTCTTGTTAATTCTGGGCTCTCATGTTTAACAATTAGCTGCATGAGTTGGGCTGAACAGTTAGATAGAATAGTATTCCATGTTTCAGTGAATTCATCATTATAAACAGTAGTGGGTATTTTTTTAATTCTTAGACCACGTGGAATCATATTCTGGTGGATGTAATTTTCCAGGGTGGTTTTATCCCACCAAATACGTGTTTCATTTAATGAAAGTTTTTCAACCTCCTGCATGCAATTAAGAAGGTCAGGGGATGTCTCCAGTAATTTATTCACAGATTGAAAAACCTACACTGCACGATCTCTTCTATTGGGATCGATCAGAGACTCCATGGTAAAAAAAAAAAAAGGTAAACGGGCAGTCACTGATAAGATATGAGACTAACGAAAAAATAAGGGATTTTAACCAAATTTCCGTTATACAGCTTTTAGCCATGCGAAAGAGATATAAGAAATGAAATCTCTTACAGAAGAACTTATTTAGTCCATAAGATGGGAGGGAGCACAAAAACCAGCAGTAATACTATGAATAGTAAGGAAATAGTTCAGCTCACCTCCATGGATCAAAAGTCCATCCGAGCAAGAATACGTCACTGCCAGACGTTGCAATACATGAAGAGAAGAAAATCCAGCTCCGGAAATAATGTAAAAATCATCCTTTTATTAAGGCAAATATTAAAATACAAAAATCCAGCATGGCTGCTGTACTAGTCTCAGCGGCGAATAAATGAAGATACCGCAACATACAGTGACTGCCCACTGAAGTCTGGACGCGCTTCGAGCACCAAGTGCTCTTAGAATCAGAATAACCTTCAGTATCACACCAAGTGTCACAAACCCAGTTATTCCTATTTTACATGCATTGCCAAAAACCCATAAACAGGTTTTTCCCCCACCGATGCGTCCCATTGTTGCAGGCATCGGTTCTCTGACAGAACGCCTGAGTCAATGGTTAGATTTAATTCTTCAACCATTTGTACATCGTATACCAGGTTATTTAAAGGATTCTAAAGATGTTCTTAATATGTTTGGCAAAGTAACATGGCAGCAAAATTGGTTTTGGCTCACCTGCGATGTTATATCATTATATACCTCCATACCGCATAGTGTAGCCATCTCTAGTGTGTGTTTCATCTGCACAAATATGGTTCATATCCTGATGATTTTTGTGATTATGTCCTTGCAGTTTTACAATTTCTTTTGTCGCACAATTATTTTTTATTCAACAAAAAAATTTTTTGCAGACAAATGGTGTTTCGATGGAGGCTAAGTTCTCCCTTCTGTGGCGAATCTGGTTATGGCTTGGTGGAGGAACTATTTAACTTTAATGCTAACAATCCATTTCTTGATTGTATTGAATATTATTCAAGACTTATAGATGACCTCCTGCTGGTATGAAAGGGGGATAGTAACCTTGTTTCAAGTTTCCTGGAATATATCAATTTGAATCAAATCAATCTTAGTTTTACTCACAATTTCAATAGTAAAGAGATTCAATTTTTGGATTTATGTTTATCAGGTCAACCTCAACAATTTATTTCCACTTCTACCTACCGCAAAGCTACCGCAGGTAATACAATTTTACATGCACATAGCTTTCACCCTATTCACACTATAAAGGCGATCCCTGTAGGTGAATTAATTCGTGCTAAAAGGAATTGTAATAATTTACCTTCCTTCCAAAAAGAATCCGCAGCCATTAAAAAACGCTTAAATAAACGTGGTTATCCGAACTGGATCCTAAAGAGGGCATCTAATATTGTAGCTAACAAGCCCAGAGAATCGTTTTTTAAAACTGACAAACCAGACTCACAAAATAATACTAACAGGGATCGTCCCACTGTGTTTTTGTCACATAGCAGGTTTTTCAAGGAAATTTGCGCTATAATAAATAGGAATTTGCATTTACTTCGTAGTGATGATGTCATGAATGAGTTATTAAAAAATGGAATTAGATTTGTCTCCAGAAGAGCATTAACCTTAGGCAATGCCCTTTCTCCTAGCTTGTTTTTACACAATAAAATTCGTTCTAATAGAAACTAGTTATCCTGTGTGGGTTATCACAGATGTGGTCAATCTCCTTGCAAAACGTGACCTTTTTCCTCTAAAACATTAATGGTTATAAATACCATGAATAATAAGTCTTATAAAATTAAGGATTTTTTAAACTGCAACTCGGATTTCGTTGTATATATAATGGAATGCACTAAATGTAATGTGAAATATGTAGGATCTACTATACGCAGATTGAAGGAAAGGGCACGAGAGCACCTTCATGATATATTGTATCCTACTATCAGGAATGTATCTAATGTGTCTAAACATTTTGTTTCCACTCATAATAGGGATATTTCATATTTGAAGATTTATGCAATAGAACAGATTAAAGCTAAAATCAGTGGTGGAGATAGAGAAAAGCTTCTTCGGGATCGAGAGGCTCTATGGATTTATCTTCTGGATACCCGTGCACCTGCGGGTTTAAACCTTAGAAAAGAATTCATGCTTCATTATTAATGACATGTGTTTTTAATTGTTTTAATTTGTTTGGTTGATTTCACCTGTGTTTCTTTGAGAGCACTTGGTGCTCGAAGCGCGTCCAGACTTCAGTGGGCAGTCACCGTGTGTTGCGGTGTCTTCATTTATTCGCCGCTGAGACTAGTACAGCAGCCATGCAGGATTTTTGCATTTTAATATTTGCCTTAAAAAAAGGATGATTTTTACATTATTTCCGGAGCTGGATTTTCTTCTCTTCATGTATTGCAACGTCTGTCAGTGACGTATCCTTGCTCGGATGGGCTTTGGATCCATGGGGGTGAGCTGAACTATTTCCTCACTATAAATGTGTTCTGTACCATTATCGGCCGTAAAATTTTGGCCAAGGGGGGCTGTGACTGCCATAATTTATCTATTCAAAAAGGTACCCCCCATTACTGAAATGATTGTCAGCTTATGAACTCCATTGCAAGTCTCAAAAACCCACATTCCTACATTTGGGCCCACTTCTTATCTCGGTTTCCTGCAATGTTTCTTCCTTATCTCAGACTACATGACCTGGGTGAATGTGTTCCGCAGCATTATAGGCCGTTGATTTTTGGTCAAGATGGGACTGTGATGGCCATAGCTTATTTATTCAAAAAGGTACCCCCCCATTACTGAAATGCTTGTCAGCCTATGCACTCCATTACAAGTCTCAGCAACGCACACCCCTACATTTGGGCCTACTTCTTAACTCCGTTTCCTGCAATGTTTCTTCCTTATCTCAGACTACAAGACTTGGGTGAACGTGCTCTGTAGCATTATAGGACATTGATATTTGGCCAAGGTGGGGCTGTGATGGCCATAAGTTATTTATTCAAAAAGGTACCCCCCATTACTGAAATGCTTGTCAGCCTATGCACTCGATTACAAGTCTCAGAGACCCAAACCCCTACATTTGGGCCTACTTCTTAACTCCGTTTCCTGCAATGTCTCTTCCTTCTCTCAGACTACATGACCTGGGTGAATGTGTTCTGTAGCATTATAGGGCGTTGATTTTTGGCCAAGGTGGGGCTGTGATGGCCATAATTTATTTATTCAAAAAGATACCCCCCATTACTGAAATGATTGTCAGCCTCTGCACTGCATTACAAGTCCCAGAGACCCACACCCCTACATTGGGCCTTCTTCTTAACTCTGTTATCTGCAATGTCTCTTCTTGACCTGCCACTAGATGAGCAGGGAGAACGTGTTCTGTACCATTATAGGCCATAGAATTTTGGCCAAGGGGGGCTGTGATGGCAATGCTTTATTTATTTAAAAAGGTACCCACCATTACTGAAATGCTTGTCAGCCTATGTATTCCATTACAAGTCTCAGAGACCAACTGCCCTACATTTGGGCCTACTTCTTAACTCGGTTTCCTGCAATATCTCTTCCTTATCTCAGACTAAATGACCTGGATGAACGTGTTCTGTAGCATTATAGGCCGTTGATTTTTGTCCAAGGGGGGCTGTGATGGCCATAGTTTATTTATTAAAAAAGGTAACCCTCATTGGTGAAATGCTTGTCAGCCTATGCACTCCATTACAAGTCTCTTAGACCCACACTCCTACATTGGGCCTACTTCTTAACTCGGTTTACTGCAATGTCTCTTCCTTACCTGCCACTTGATGACCAGAGTGAGCGTGTTCTCTACCATTATAGGCCGTAGAATTTTGGCCAAGGTGGGGCTGTGATTGCCATAGTTTATTTATTAAAAAAGTTCCCCCCTATTACTGAAATGCTTGTCAGCCTATGCACTCCATTCCAAGTCTCAGAGACCCACACCCCTACATTGGGCCTACTTCTTAACTATATTTCCGTTGACTTTTGGCCAAGGGGGGTGTGATGGCAATACTTTATTTATTTAAATAGGTACCCCCCATTGGTGAATCTACATCCTTCTTGGCAAAGACTTGATAACATTTATGAGATTTATATTTTAACGCCTTAAGGACCAAGCCATTTTGTAGGTTAAGGACCAGGCCTATTTTTACAATTCTGACCACTGTCACTTGGCGATTCTGAGATTGTTTTCTCGTGACATATTGTACTTCATGTTAGTGGTAAAATTTCTTCGATATAAATTGCGTTTTTTTATGAAAAAAATTTAAATATGGCAAAAATTTTGAAAATTTTGCAATTTTCAAACTTTTAATTTTTATGCCCTTAAATCAGAGAGATATATATATCACAAAAAATAGTTAAAAATAACATTTCCCACATGTCTACTTTACATCAGCACAATTTTGGAACCAAAATTTTTTTTTGTTAGGAAGTTATAAGTGTTAAAAGTTGACCAGCAATTTCTCATTTTTACAACAAAATTTACAAAACCATTTTTTTTAAGGACCACCTCACATTTGAAGTGACTTTGAGGGGTCAATATGACAGAAAATACCTAAAATTGACACTATTCTAAAAACTGCACCCTTCAAGGTGTTTAAAACCACATTCATGAAGTTTATTAACCCTTTAGGTACTTCACAAGAATTGAAGCAATGTGGAAGGAAAAAATTGACATTTAACTATTTTCCCCAAAATTTTTCTTTCGACACAATTTTTTTAATTTTGTCCAGGGTATCAGGAGAAAATGAACCACAATATTTGTTTCACAATTTCTCCTGAGTACACTGATACCCTATGTGTGGAGGAAGACCAATCTTTAGGCGCACGGTATTGCTCAGAAGAGAAGGAGCATCATTTGAGATTTTGAATGTCAAATTGGCTGGAATCGAGAGCGGACACCATGTCGCGTTTGGATAACCCCTAATGCACCTAAACAGTGGAAACCCCCCATAAGTGACCACATTTTGGAAACTAGACCCCCCAAGGAGCTTATCTAAATGTGGTGGTAAGCACTCTGAACCCCCAAGGGCTTCACAGAAGGTTATAACGTAGAGCCGTAAAATTAAAAAATCATATTTTTTCCACAAAAATGATCTTTTCAACCACAATTTTTATTTTCCAAAGGAAAAAATCTCGTTGCCGAGATTTGAATGAGTATGCGGCGGCCATCTTTCCGGAGGCCCCAGGCGGCCATCCGTGAGGACGGCACCGCGTCGCAGCTGCGGGGGGCTTTCCGGCTAGGACCACATGCCGGCGGAACCCCCACGCAGCACAGAGCCCCGTTGCTGCCTCACACACAACCACCGCACCACAACCTGCATCGGGACCGCCACCGGAGGCCCCTGGCGGCCATCTTTGAGGATGGCACCGCGTCGCAGCAGCGGAGCTGCGGGGGCTTTCGGGTTAGGACGAAATGCAGGCGGAGCCCCCCACGCAGCCCAGAGCCCCGCTGTTGCCCCGACACCACCACCGCACCACAGGGAAGCTGCATTGGGACCACCACCGGATTTGTGAGTATATTGCCACACCACAGAGCACAACCACCCCACAGAACACAGCCACCCCACAGTGCACAACCACCCCACAGAGCACAGCCACCCCACAGAGCACAGCCACCCCACAGAGCACAGCCACCCCACAGAACACAGCCACCCTACAGAACACAGCCACCCCACAGAGCACCACCAATGCACCAACCTGGACCACCGAACGACCCCAGTGACCACTCCTCTTCCTGTGCTGATCCCTTCGCTGGTAAGCTGAATTCGGACTATAAGACGGACCCCCATTTGACACATTATTTTTCTTCCCGATTTTCCTACTGAAAATTTGGGGTGCGTCTTATGGTCCAGTGCGTCTTATAGTCCAAAAATACGGTATGTGCAGGCCTATTTTTTGCGGGGCGAGCTGACGTTTTTATTGGTACCATATTCAGGCACATAACGTTTTTTGATCGCTTCCAATTCAGATTTTTGTGGAGGCAGAATGAACAAAAGCCAGCAATTCAGAAATTGTTTTTTTTTTTTCCTCCGTTCCGTGTGTGGTAAAATTGGTAAGGCAGCTTTACTCGTCGGGTTACTACGATTACAACGATACCTCATTTATATCTTTTTTTATGTTTTGGCGTTTTTTTACACAATAAAAACTTTTATAGAAAAATAATTATTTTTGCATCACTTTATTCTGCGAGCTATAACTTTTTTATTTTTTCGCTAATGATGCTGTTTGGTGGCTTGTTTTTTGAGGGACAAAATGACGTTTTCAGAGGTACGATGTTTATTTATATCCGTCTTTTTAATCGAGTGTTATTGTACTTTTTCCAAGCGGTATGATGATACTGCTTGGAAAAAGTATAATTTACTACTTTTTTGTGTTTTTTTTTACGGCTTTCTCTGAATGGGTGAACTAAGGTTATGCTTTTATAGATGAGATTTTTACGGATGCGGCGATACCAAACGTGTATTTTTTTTGTTTTTTGCTTTTTTTTTACATAAAAATGTGTATTTTTTAGGGGAATTTTTTTATTATTTTTTAATATTTTTTTTACAAATTTTTTTTAAAAATGTTTTTTTTACCTAGTCCCTTTTTGGGACTTTCACTTTTTCACTTTTGATTGCAGGTACAATGCATTGCACTTTGCATGGAGGTGTAATTAATTTTGTGGGCGTGCAAATGCCATTTACTTTGATATGTATAAAATCTTGCACCGTTGCCCCATTATTCATCACTTGGGTAGATAAACTTAGACCTTTTATGTCTATCATTGGCGACTTCTGGATGTACAAAATTAAAATTGTGAAGTGGATTTTCATGGGCTTATCCAGTATGTGGGTTCCAAGGCGTAATGGGGTGCGTATGACTAGGCAGCAGGGCAGACATTGCTGTCACTGTTTAACCCCTTCATGACCCAGCCTATTTTGACCTTAAGGCTGGGGTCACACTGGCAACAAAATCGTACCACTGCAAAGCGATGAAATATCACATTGCAGTCGGATCAATGGTAATCTATGGAGCAGCTCCCAGTATCAGATTTTTTGTGGTCCGTTTTAAACTTGCGAGTGCAATCACAGCATGCTGCGATTGTCACCAATTGTGGGTCGACAATCGCCAATGCAAGTCTATGGGTAGGGAAAATCGGATGCTAGACGCATCAATGTTCATGAAACTTTTCTGCGATAATCGTCCCACTAAAATGGTCAGATTTAGTTGACGGTGTGTGTGACCCCAGCCTAACCCCTTAACCCCCAAAGGTGGTTTGCACGTTAATGACTGGGCCAATTTTTACAATTCTGACCACTGTCTCTTTATGAGGTTATAACTCTGGAACGCTTCAACGGATCTTCGCGATTCTGAGAATGTTTTCTCATGACATATTGTGCTTCACGATAGTGGTAAAATTTATTCGATGTAACGCGTTTATTTTTGAAAAAAATGGAAATATGGCGAAAATTTAGAAAATTTGTCATTTTTCAAACTTTGAATTTTTATTCCCTTAAAACAGAGAAATATGTCACAGAAAATAGTGAATAAATAACATTTCCCACATGTCTACTTTACATCAGCACAATTTTGGAAACAAAATTTTTATTTGTTAGGAAGTTATAAGTGTTAAAAGTTGACCAGCGATTTCTCATTTTTACAACAAAATTTACAAAACCATTTTTTTTAGGGACCACGCCACATTTGAAGTCACTTTGAGAGATCTATATGGTATAAAATGCCCAAAAGTGACAACATTCTAAAAACTGCACCCCTCAAGGTACTCAAAACCACAATCAAGAAGTTTATTAACCCTTTAGGTGCTTCACAGGAGCTGAAGCAACGTGGAAGGAAAAAATGAACATTTTACTTTTTAGTCACAAAAATGATCTTTTACAAACTTTTTTATTTTCACAAGGGAAAAAGGAGAAAATGGACCGAAAAAGTTGTTGTGCAATTTCTCCTGAGTACGCCGATACCCCATATGTGAGGGAAAACCACTGTTTGGGCGTACAGCAGGGCTTGGAATGGAAGGAGCGCCGTTTGACTTTTCCAAACCAAAATTGCCTGGAATTGAGACTGGACGCCATGTCGCGTTTGGAAATTCCCTGATGTGCTTAAACTGTGGAAACCCCCCACATGTGATCCCATTTTGGAAACTAGACCCCCTAAGGAACTTATCTAGATGTGTGTTGAGCACTTTGAAGCCCCAACTGCTTCATGCAAGTTTATAATGTAGAGCCATGAAGAAAAAAAATCATATTTTTTCCACGAACATAGTAACATAGTAACATAGTTATTAAGGTTGAAGGAAGACTTTAAGTCCATCTAGTTCAACCCATATCCTATCCTAACCTGCCCTAACATGTTGATCCAGAGGAAGGCAAAAAAAAAACCAAGTGGCAAACAGTAAGCTTCACATTGGGGAAAAAAAATCCTTCCAACTCCACATGCGGCAATCAGACTAGCACCCTGAATCAACGCAATATCTAGGAAACTAGTGTATATAACCTGTAATATTATACTTAAACATGATGTTTTAGTCCCCAATTTTTTATTTTCCCAAGGGTAAGAGAAGAAATTGGACCACAAAAGTTGTAGTCCAATTTGTCCTGAGTACGCTGATACCCCATATGGGGAGGGGAACTACTGTTTGGGCGCACGGCAGGGCTCGAAAGGGAAGGAGTGCCATTTGACTTTTCCAAACCAAAATTGGCTGGAATTGAGAACGGATGCCATGTCGTGTTTGGAGAGCCCCTGATGTGCCTAAACAGTGGAAACCCGCACATGTGACCCCATTTTGGAAACTAGACCCCCTAAGGAACTTATCTAGATGTGTGGTGAGCACTTTGAACCCCCAAGTGCTTCACGCAAGTTTATAATGTAGAGCTGTGAAGAAAAAAAATCATATTTTTTCCACAAGCATAATGTTTTAGTCCCCAATTTTTTATTTTCCCAAGGGTAAGAAGAGAAATTGGACCACAAAAGTTGTTGTCCAACTTGTCCTGAGTACGCTGATACCAAATATGTGGGGAGAAACCACTGTTTGGGCGCATAGCAGGGCTCGAAAGGGAACAAGCGCCGTTTGACTATTCCAAACCAAAATTGGCTGGAATTGAGAACGGATGCCCTGTCGCGTTTGGAGAGCCCCTGATGTGCCTAAACAGTGGAAACCCCCCACATGTGACACCATTTTGGAAACTATACCACCTAAGGAACTTATCTAGATGTGTGGTGAGCACTTTGAACCCCCAAGTGCTTCACACAAGTTTATAATGTAGAGCTGTGAAGAAAAAAAATCATATTTTTTCCACAAGCATAATGTTTTAGTCCCCAATTTTTTATTTTCCCAAGGGTAAGAGGAGAAATTGGACCACAAAAGTTTTTGTCCAACTTGTCCTGAGTACGCTGATACCCAATATGTGGGGGGAACCATTGTTTGGGCGCACGGCAGGGCTCGAAAGGGAAGGAGCGCCATTTGACTTTTCCAAACCAAAATTGGCTGGAATTGAGAACGGATGCCATGTCGCGTTTGGAGAGCCCCTGATGTGCCTAAACAGTGGAAACCCCCCACAGAGGTACCCCATACAGTGCCGCTGCCATCACCATGTATGGTGGTCAAGAGAAGGACATCCCTCTTGTCCTTGTACTTGACCACCAAAAGGTGGTTGCTACATTGGGCTCTGCTCTCACCCTTTCTGAGCATCTGCCCAAGTAGTGTCTTTGGGAGGCCTCTCTGATTTTTGCGGACAGTACCGCAGGCTGCGGTACCTCGCGCAGAGAGGGATTTGTAGAATGGGACGCTGGAATAAAAGTTATCATTGTAAAGGTGATAACCTTTATCCAGCAGTGGGTGCACCAAATCCCACACAATTTTCCCACTCACTCCCAGGGTGGGGGACACTCAGGGGCTTGAATCCTGGTGTCCTTTCCTTCGTAAAATCTAAAGCTGTAGATGTACCCTGAGGTACTCTCACACAGCTTATAGAGTTTGATTCCGTACCTTGCCCTCTTGCTGGGCAGGTACTGGCGGAATCAGAGCCTTCCCTTAAAATGAACCAAGGACTCATCCACGCAGATGTCCCTTTGGGGCACGTACACTTCAGCAAACTTTTTGCTGAAATGTTCGATGACCGGCCGAACTTTGAACAGACGGTCAAAGTTGGGGTCATCTCGTGAGGGACACTGTGCATTATCATTATAATGCAGGAATTTGTGGATGGCCTCAAAACGCATCTGGGCCATGACCATTCGGAACAGTGGAGTGTTGTATAAAATATCAACACTCCAATATTGCCGAAGTTCTGGCTTCTTCAGGATTCCCATATGGAGGACCAGGCCCCAAAACTGCATCATTTCAACTGCGTCTACAGGAGACCAGTTGGAAAATGATGACACGGGGTTTTGCGCCAAAAATTGCAGAGCGTACAAATTAGTTTGCTCCACCACGAGGTTAATAAAAGTCTCAGAGAAAAAACTTTGAAAAAGTCTATTTCTCTGAGGCCCATGGTGTCAAACTTGATTCCTGATTCTGCCACAAAATCAGGAATCAGTGGCTTGTAATTTTCAGGGGGCGAGGTCCATATGGGGTCCGAAGAGGGGTGCGCAGGTTCATCTTCAGGGGTGGGCGCTGCCTCATCTTCTGTCCTGGGGCGTCTGCGTGGCGGTTTCGCAGGACCCGAGAATGAAGATGAGTAGGAGGAAGAAGAAGAAGAAGATGAAGAATCTGAAAAGTAAAGAAATGTGGGATCCTCTCCCTCGCTATCAGTGTAGGAGGAAAGGAAAGCGTATGCCTCCTCCACTGAATAGCGCTGTTGGGATGAACGTGACGGGCGGGACATTTTTGTTGTGAATGTGGTGCTTTGTGTGTACTTTATTTATAACTATGTGTGTGTGTGGGGGATAGTGCTTGGTGCAAACTATTCTGAAAAGCAAAAGCTAAAAGAAAAGAAAGTGAATAGGGAAAAAAAAGCCTGTGAAAAATGTCTAAACCAGCAGGCACGAGCTCTAAGTGACCAGTGTCCTTATCAAAGTTCTGCGGCTGCTGCTGGATGTGCGCATGGGAGTGGCGGAAAGGGGAGCGAAAAAAAAACGGCAGGCACGAGCTCTGATAAGTGACCGGTGTCCAGCGTCGGACTGGAGTACCTTGGGCCCACCAGAGAAAAATTATTCTTGGGGCCCACCATCATACTTCCCAACCTTTGAATAAGGGAAAGAGGGACAAAGGCTGTGGCACGCTGTGCCTGCCGCAGCAAATTTTAGGCCATGCCACGTTGCACCACAGACTGTCCAGGAGTTGTTGGATGTTTTAGTCCAGGTGTGGGAGGAGATCCCTCAGGAGACCATCCGTCGCGCTCATCAGGAGCATGCCCAGAAGTTGTAAGGAGGTCATACAGCATACCTCCCAACTTTTGAAGACAGGAAAATGGGTTAAAGGCTGCAGTGCACGTAGCGCGCCGCCGCTAATTTTAGGCCACGCCCCGACCACACCCATTTCACAACTAATCACACCCATATCCTCGCCCCAACCGTACCCATTTAGCACTGCTGATCACACTGATTGGTAATGAGGGCACAGTGGCTGACATTATGGGCACAGTGGTTGGTACTGAGGAAAAGAAAGAAAGAGCAGCGAGAGAGAAAGAAAGGAGAGAGAAAGAACAAACAGAGAATGAAAGAGAGGAAAGAAAGAAAAGAGAGAAAGAAAGAACAGAGAGAAAAAAGAACAGAGAGCGAGAAAGAAAGAACAGAGAAAGAGAGAACAGAGAGAGAAAGAAAGAACAGAGAGCGAGAAAGACTAGAGAGAGAAAGAAAGACTAGAGAGAGAGCCAGAGGCGTAGCTAGGGTTTTGTTTTAGTGGGGGCGAAACTTCTGAGTGGGCCCCTAACCAGAGAACCTCAGCAAATGACCGCGCTGTTGCCAAAAATAATCTATATATAAAAAGACCAATATTGATATCACCGCCATATGGTCTGTGGTAAATAATACCAGTCCTACAGAACATATAATAGATTACAGCACAGGTATAGATAATGACTTACCGCTGATGTTCTTTCTAATGGAATTGTTCACTTTTCATGTCTTTTCCATCTGGCCCAGACCGACATGACGACTTCTCCAGCCAGGACTCGACTGCAGAGATTACAACAAAGACACATTTCACTTCTCATATTTTTAGCACTGTCACGGTCACCAATTGGACTATTCTCAACCTGCACAAACTCCTCATCCTGCTGATACCCCAATACTGAGCCGCTGCTGCCATATGTGTCCCTATTTCTGCACCTGATACCCCAATACTGAGCTGCTGCTGCCGTATGTGTCCCTATTACTGCACCTGCTGTGTGGTTCTGTGTGACCTCTAAATTCTAAAGCACCCCTCTAGAATATAGTAATGCCGGGTGCAAGTGCCCTAGAAAACAGTGCCCACATTTTGTCCCCTAGACTGTAATAATGCCTTGTGTGCCCCTTTGACAGTCACAGTAACCCGAGTTCCCCTATAACAATAAGTGTCCACTTTACATTTAATAATGTCCGAAGTCTCCCCCTGTACATCTCCCCTATACACAGAATAATGCCCCTCACTGGATATATACTGACCCCTTAATGTCCCCAAACTATTTAATGGGTCCAACACTGTATGATGGCCCCTAGATAGCATCCATACAGCATAATACACCAGATAATCCTCAATATAGTATAATGCACCCCATTCGGAACAGTGGAGTGTTGTATAAAATATCAACACTCCAATATTGCCGAAGTTCTGGCTTCTTCAGGATTCCCATATGGAGGACCAGGCCCCAAAACTGCATCATTTCAACTGCGTCTACAGGAGACCAGTTGGAAAATGTAACTGTGCACGCTGATACAGTTACTGTAGCGTAGCTCCAGGTGGGCCCCCTCAGAGCGCGGGGCGCGGGGCCACCGTCCCCTCTGCCCCGCGACCTATCCTTTCAAATCAGGGCCCACCACGCAGGAACTGGGTGCGGGGCCCACCGGAGGTTTCTCCAGTGTCCCGGTGGCTCAGTCCGACCCTGCCGGTGTCACTTATCAAAGTTCTGCGGCTGCTGGATGTGCGCACGGAGGGGGGTGCAAAAGAAAAGCGAGCACGAGTGTTGATCGGTGAACTGCATCACCAATCAATGCTCGGCGGCTGCTAAATGTGCGCAGAGGTGGCACAAAGGGGGGTAAAAAGAGGGGGAAAGGGAAGGGGGAGGGGGGAATGGGGGGATTGGGGTGGATGAAGATAGATTGGGCAGGGTTCGGGGCTCAAAACTAATGTTTGTAGTCTCTTCTTTCTTCTTCTTTCTTCTGTCTTCTTTCTTCTTTCTTCAGCAGGAGTTGTGGTGTCACAGGCTACTGTGGCACCACAAGGCCCAGCACAGGAGGAGATCTGGCATGTGACCGCTCTCCAGGAATCCTCAGCAAGTGTGAGGATCCCTGCAGTGCGGTCACACAGGTCACAGACAGTTTGCTGACAGGTCACAGAGCGGTCACATCGCTGCTGTGACCTGTCATTGGTGGGATCGATGATCACATCAATCCCACCAATCAGAGGAGACCCTTGTTTTGCCGGTGTTGCTAGGCACCGGTCTAGTAATCGGAGCTCACAGCTCCGATTACTAGGCAGGTCACCGGCAGGTCACCAAGCAGGGCACAGCGCGGTCACACCGCAGCTGTGCCCTGTGATTGGCGCAATCGACAATGACATAGATCGCGCCAATCAGCAGCTGCAGGCCCTGTTGGGCCTGTCCTAGGCTCTGGCCTAGGATCGGTGCTATTACTGCACCGATCCAGGCAGATACTGGCAGGGCACAGCGTGGATATACAGCGGCTGTGCCCTGCAATTGGCGCTATCGATGTGATCGTCGATTGCGCCAATCCGGGGGGGTTAGGACGCTAGGCACGGGCCTAGGATCGAGTACATCGATACTCGATCCTAGTCTGGGATCTCACTGTTTCAGCCAATCTGATTGGCCGAAACAATGAGAAAGGCTGCGATTGGCTGTTCAGAATTGAACAGCCAATCACAGCGATCGGAAGGCTGTGTGGGCGGAGAGAGGCCCTGGAATGTCGACACCATAATCCTCCAGGTAAGATGGCGTCGAAATTTTAATGCGATCACTGCAACTTAAGTCGCGATGTCGCATTAAAGGGCTCGACGTACTATCCCGTCCCTGGTCATACGGGCCCAGGTACCATGGACGGGATAGTACGTCGGATGGCAGAAAGGGGTTAAAGACCTTGCCATTTTTTGCAATTCTGACCAGTGTCCATTTATGAGGTAATAACTCAGGAACGCTTGAACGGATCCTAGCGATTCTGAGAATGTTTTTTCATGACATATTGGGCTTCATGTTAGTGGTAAACTTAGGTCAATATTTTTGCGTTTATTTGTGAAAAAAATGGAAATTTGGTAAAAATTTTGAAAATTTCGCAATTTTCAAATTTTGAATTTTTATTCTGTTAAACCAGAGAGTTATGTGGCACAAAATAGTTAATAAATAACATTTCCCACATGTCTACTTTACATCAGCACAATTTTGGAAACAAATTTTTTTTTTGTTAGGAAGTTATAAGGGTTAAAAGTTGACCAGCGATTTCTCATTTTTACAACAAAATTTACAAAACCATTTTTTTTTACGGACCACCTCACATTTGAAGTTACTTTGAGGGCTCTACATTGTAGAAAATACCCTAAAGTGACACCATTCTAAAAACTGCACCCCTCAAGCTACTCAAAACTACATTCAAGAAGATTATTAACCCTTCAGATGCTTCACATGAACTAAAGCAACCTGGAAGGAAAAAATGGACATTTTAATTTTTCCATCAAAAATTTTCTTTTAGCATCAATTTTTTCATTTTTACATGGGCAACAGGATAAAATGGATCCTAAAATTTGTTGGGCAATTTCTCCTGAGTACACTGATACCTCACATGTGGTCATAAACCACTGTTTGGGCGCACGGCAGGGCTCAGAAGGGAAGGAGCGCCATTTGACTTTTTGAATGGAAAATATGCTGGAATATTTAGCGGTTGACATATCGCATTTGGAGAGTCCCTGTGTGCCTAAACATTGGAGCTCTCCCACAAGTGACCCCATTTCGGAAACTAGACTCCCCAAGGAACTTATCTAGATGCATAGTGAGCACTTTGAACCCCCAGGTGCTTCGCAAATTGATCCGTAAAAAAAGAAAGTACTTTTTCTTCACAAAAATTTTCTTTTAGCCTCAGTTTTTTAGTTTTTTCATTTTCACATGTGCAACAGGATAAAATGGATCCTAAAATTTGTTGGGCAATTTCTCCTGAGTACACAAATACCTTATATGTGGTCATAAATCACTGTTTGGGCACACGGCAGGGCCCAGAAGGGAAGGAGCGCCATTTGACTTTTTGAATGGAAACTTAGCTCCAATCGTTAGCGGACACCATGACGTGTTTGGAGAGCCCCTGTGTGCCTAAACAGTGAAAAAACCCCACAAGTGACACCATTTTGGAAACTAGACCCCTTAAGGACCTTATCTAGATTTGTTGTGAGCACTCTGAACCCCCAAGTGCTTCACAGAAGTTTATAACGCAGAGCAGTGAAAATAAAAAAATTGTTTTTTTCCTCAAAAATGATTTTTTTAGCCCGCTATATTTTATTTTCACAAGGGTAACAGGAGAATTTGAACCAGTAAAGTTGTTGTGCAATTTGTCCTGAGTACGCGATACCCTATATGTGGGGGGAACCAATGTTTTGACGCATGGGAGAGCTCAGAATCGAAGGAGCGCCATTTTAGAATGCAGACTTGATGGAATGTTCTGCGGGTGTCATGTTGCGTTTGCAGAGCCCATGATGTGCCTAAACAGTAGATACCCGCCCAGGGGACCCCATTTTGGATACTAGACCCCCAAGGAGCTTATCTAGATGTGTAGTGAGCACTTTGAACCCCCAAGGTGCTTCACAGAAGTTTATAAACGCAGAGCAGTGAAAATAAAAAAATATTTTTTTTCCTCAAAAATTATTTTTTAGCCAGCTATATTTTATTTTCCCAAAGGTAACAGGCTAAATTGGACCCCAAAAGTTGTTTTACAGTTTGTCCTGAGCACGCTAGTACCCCATATGTGGGGGGGAACCACTGTTTGGGCGCACGGCAGGGTTCAGAAGGGAAGGAGCGCCATTTGACTTTTTGAATGGAAAATTAGCTCCAATCAATAGCGGACACCATGCCGTGTTTGGAGAGCCCCTGTGTGCCTAAACTTTGGAGCTCCCCCACAAATGACCCCATTTTGGAAACTAGACCCCTAAGGAACTTATATAGATGCATAGTGAGCACTTTGAACCCCCACGTGCTTCACAGAAGTTTATAACGCAGAGCCGTGAAAATAAAAAATCATTTTTTTTCATCAAAAAATCATTTTTTAGCGCGCAATTTTTTATTTTCACAAGGGTAACAGGAGAAATTTGACCTCAAAAGTTGTTGTCCAATTTGTCCTGAGTACGCTGGTACCCCATATGTGCTGGGGAAACACTGTTCGGGCACACGTCGGGGCTCAGAAGGGAAGTAGTGACGTTTTGAAATGCCAACTTTGATGGAATGGTCTGCGGGTGTCATGTTACGTTTTCAGAGCCCCTGATGTGCCTAAACAGTAGAAACTCATCACAAGTGACCCCATTTTGGAAACTAGACCCCCCCCAAGGAGCTTATCTAGATGTGTGGTGAGCACTTTGAACCCCCAAGGGCTTCACAGAAGTTTATAATGCCTGGGCATGAAAATAAAAAAATCATATTTTTTCCACAAACATGATCTTTTAGTCTCCAATTTTTTATTTTCCCAAGGGTATCAGGAGAAATTGGACCCCAAAAGTTGGTGTCCAATATTTCCTGAGTAGGCTGATATTTCATATGTTGGAGAAAACTACTGTATGGGCACACGTCGGGGCTCGGAAGTGAAGTAGTGACATTTTGAAATGCCGACTTGATGGAATGGACTGAGGGCATCATGTTACGTTTGCAGAGCCCCTGATGTGCCTAAACTGTGGAAACCCCAAGTGACCCCATTTTTGGAAACTAGACCACCCAGGGAACTTATCTAGATGTGTAGTGAGCACTTTGAACCCCCAAGTGCTTCACAGAAGTTTATAACCCAGAGCCATGAAAATAAAATATCATTTTTTTTCCTCAAAAAAATCATTTTTTAGTCCGCAATTTTTTATTTTCACAAGGGTAACAGGAGAAATTGCACCCCGAAAGTTGTTGTCCTGTTTGTCCTGAGTACTCTGGTACCCCATATGTGGGGGAACCACTGTTTGGGCACACGTCGGGGCTTGTAAGGGAAGTAATGACGTTTTGAAATGCAGACTTTGATGGAATGGTCTGCGGTGTCATGTTACGTTTGCAGAGCCCATGATGTGCCTAAACAGTTTAAACCCCCCACAAGGGACCCCATTTTGAAAACTAGATCCCCCAAGGAACTCATCTAGATGTGTGGTGAGCACTTTGAATCTCCAAGTTCTTCAAAGAAGTTTATAACGCAGAGCCGTGAAAATAAAAAATAATTTTTTTCCCCAAAAATAATTTTTTTAGTCCCCAATTTTTTTAATTTTCCCAAGGGTAACAGGAGAAATTAGACCCCCAAAATTGTTGTGCAATTTTTCCTGAGTACGCTGATACTCCATATGTGGGGGTAAACCACTGTTTGGGCGCATGTCGGGGCTCGGAATGGAGGGAGCACTGTTTGACTTTTTGAACGCAAAATTGACTGTAATAAATGGTGGCGCCATGTTGCGTTTGGAGAGTTTGGAGACCCCCTGATGTGCTTAAATGCTGGAAACCCCTCAATTCTAACTCCAACCCTAGCCGCAACACACCCCTAACCACAACCCTAACCCTAACACACCCCTAACCCTAATAACAACCATAATCCTAACCCCAACACACCCCTGACCCTAATCACAACCCTAACCATAACCCTAACCACAAGCCTAACCCTAATCCCAACACTAACCCCAACACATCCCTAACCCTAATCCCAACTCTAACCCTAACTACAAGCCTAACCCTAATTCCAACCGTAACCCTAATTCCAACAGTAACCCTAATTCCAACCCTAACCCTTACCCTAATCCCAGCCCTAGCCCTAATTCTAACCATAACCCTAATTCCAACCCTAATCCTAACCCTAACCCTAATTCCAACCCTAATCCTAATTCCAACCCTAGTTCCAACCCTAACCCTAGTTCTAACCCTAAAGCGAACCCTAATGGAAAAATAAAAAATATTTTCTTTATTTTATTACTTGTCCCTACCTATGGGGGTAATAAAGGGTGGTTTATTTAATTTTTTTTTATTTTGATCACTATGAGAGTTTATCACAGTGATCAAAATAAATGAATGGAATCTGCCGGCTGGCGGGCGCACTGCACATGCGCCCGCCATTTTCCAAGATGGCGGCACCCATGAAATATCCCGGAGGGACTCCGGGATGGCCACAGGGACATTGCAGGTCCCGGGAAAGGTGAGGGGGGGATCGGAAGGCGGGGTAGCGGACCGGAGGGGAGGGGAGCAGATAGTGACTGCGTCGACCGATCGCCACCATCAATCGGTGGCGACGGCCGATCGCTGCCGTCACTTGGTGTGGAGTGTAAGAGAAAGTCCTTACTGAGAGCTGGAGGAATCGGGAAGAACCATGCAGACAATCTTCTCTTAAAGCTGAGGTTGAAGATTTATTCGGAGATACACGACAGGACAGACATACAGATAATCAGCGAGTTGAAATATGTAGGCGCAGAACAAGGATGTAGACGGACAGAAATTCGCAGAGAAGTCTTGCGATGAAATAGCAATATAACAAAATGGCAAATGGCCCCGGGCTAAGACATAGGTGGCTTTTTATACCTGGTAGAAGAAAGGAATCCTAGAATGCTGCCTTTTTCCGCATAGGGTGTTCACATGATAATCTTCAAGAATATGCATAGTATCATGACATTAATTGACAACATTAATTGATATTTTTTTCACATTAATTGACTCTTCTACACACACCATTAAAACACACGAAAGTTACTGACCTATCCATAAATTCGTAACTTCTTAATTTTACTTAATTAATACTTAATTTTCTCTTCCTCTAGTCTATATCCATAAATTCAGGCATTTGATATTCTAATGGTTCCTGTTTCCCTGACATTATCACAATAGACCATATATTTATTGACCTTATTCAACTGTGGACACCAGCTTCGGCGACCGAGACGTGCTCTCATCCCTTCCTATTTCCACAGAATACATTTTATTATTTCTCTTCTTATAAGTTGAATCTTAAGTTCTAACTTTTCACAAGATGGCTCCTGATTCATCATGGCTGCTGACTATATTATAGTTGACCATTCTCTTACAAGTCCCCCTCTTGTACTCTATCCAGAGTACAATTTCTACATGAGCATGTCACGAGAAGAATCATGGGAAAGGATGTTGTGGTAGATAGGGTTCATTACCTCATATATACGGGACGCTGTGACAGATGGACGGTCAGTACCTGGCTCGGTAGGAGGTGGAGTGGATCTTTGAGGATCAATAGTTGTGGTGAGAATAGGTCTCCTGTAACATCTTGTCACCGGAGTGTAATTATGGGCGCGGGATTGCAGCCGTCACAGCTCCTCGACATGGCCAATATTCCGGCGCAGAAATATCTGCTTACAACAGATCCAAAGAAAGCAACCAATAATAATCCCACCTAGAATGAATGCCCAGAGTATGAGATGGGTAAAGAAGTGGCCTGCGGCATTCCGAAGTGGGGGAACTTTTCCTGTGAAAAATTTGACAATCTCGTCTCACCAAGAGATATTCACCTCCTCATATTGTTTAATGATTTTCTGAATTTTTACCTTGTTGTGGGCTATGGTGATTAAAGCTCTTTGACCAGTCTGATTGTACACTTTCTGGAAATGTTCCAGAACCTCTAGATCCTGAATCATTTGATACAGGCCTCTTCCCATAGACAGATGGGGAGAAGCTACCATGGGAGGACGGTATGTTACATTGAATTCTCTTCTCAGCAGGATAACTGGCTGGTAAACCCATTTTTGTTCATCAACTCTGATATCAATAATTGGTGTGGTAGTACAGTACAATGCTGGCCGCGCCAGGCTTGTAATTAGGCAAGAAGGAGTGCGGAAAGTGACATATTGTTTAGTAGGAACATGGAGACACATCTCTCCATTGTTGAACTGCCAGAACAGAGGACCTCTAAGTTTCTCGAGAATGAGAGGACAGGTGGTCTCCTTCTCCCAACAGGGGAGGCTTTCGACAGGATTAGTGACTCCGTAATGGTATACCAAATCAGAACGTTCTTGTCCACATAGGGCGATAGAAATTTTTTGAATACCCTCTGGAGTTCGAACATAACTAACAGAAGTATCTGACTGTGTCCGAACCCATAAATTGTTATGGACCAGTCCCATATCAACTTGACTCAGGAGGGGATGAACAGTACCTCAGATGGGTATCAAGGCACCGAAGGTACAATCCTCCATATTAAGATCAGTACAACCCATCCATCCAATTTTCCACCAATTAACATGTTTTTTTGCAAATTCTGTTATACCTGGCCATGTGCGGCCCATTTCCCTAATCTCTATATGGATGCCTTTGAGAACCTTTACATTTACAACAACAATCTGTTCCAACTACATTCAAAATGCTGGCTCCGCTACATAGACGATATTTTTTGTCTATGGGACGGAACCCCTGATACCCTTACCACCTTTGTATCACAAATCAATGACATTAGACCGGAATTACAATTTGTGCTGAATTGGGACTCCCATAAGATCCCATTTCTTGATACACTTGTGATCAAGAACGAAGGAGGGGGCCTTTATACGGACATCTACATTAAACCAACGGATTCTAATAATCTCTTACTCTTTACAAGTTGCCATCCGAAATCAACGAGGGAAAGCCTTCCACGTTCCCAATTCCACAGGGTCACTAAAATAGTCTCTGACATGCAACTGGTCGAAACCAGACTGGATGAAATGGCCCAGAAATTTAGGAAAGAAAATACCCAGAAAACATCCTTAATTCAGAAAAACGAAGAGTCCTTTCATGGAGCCCCCCTCTAATCAGATCTCCCAAACCCGAGCGGGTCTCTTTTATTCATACACATCACCCTGTAATGGCTCTAGTGTATAGAACCATTAATAAACATTGGCCTTTTTTGGCCAAATAATATCCACAAATTGTTCCTTTTCAGTCACCAGCACTTATGTGCAAGAGAAGACCTAAGAATTTCAAAGACCAATTGGTCCGAGCCGATGTGGGCAGTTTCACGAAACAACCCAAACAATTGTTTCTAGGGACACAAACAGTAGGCACATTCCCATGCTTGGGATGTGCCTGTTGTGCTAACGTTATCAAGTCAGGAGACATTGTTCATCCACATACAGGGAAAAGGTACAAGGTCAATGGGTTCTATACATGCGATACCAACTTTGCAGTTTATCAGGTCAAATGCCCCTGCCGCCTTCTCTATAAAGGGGAAATCACACAACACGTTAGGGACAGGATTTCAAGCCATAAATCTACCATTTTTTCTACTACTGAAAAAAACATGGTTTCCATTACCCCATCATTTCTCAATAGCAAATCACTCTGTATCACAACTCCGCTATCAAGTTATAGAACAGGTGGATAGACCTAGACGCGGAGGCAACCATATTAAGCTCCTTAAGGAGCAAGAATCCTTTTGGATCCATACGTTACAGACCCTAGCCCCAAAAGGCCTTAATAGGGAACTGGATTTCACGTTTTGCTAAACGTTCCTTGAACATGTAGACATGACTAATTTGATTTTTTACTTCTGATCCAAGTTGGTACCCTAACAATTTGTTTTTTAGATCTCTTGACAGGGGGACTTCGTGATGAAACCTCCACAAAAATCCTTCTTCTTTCTCTTCCTTTACTCGATCACCTTTGGGTAAGTGCCATATCTCTGCACCCTTTTTTCATCCTTTTTTTTAATTTTTAATTTTTTATTTTCTATTTTTTACTTTTTAATTGTATTTTTATTCTTATTATTTTTTTTCAATTTTATTTTCTTATTTTTTCAATTTTATTTTCTAATTTTGCCATTTTATTTTTTATTTTTCGTTTTCTCTTTTTCTTCCATTGCTCCTATGTTACTTTATTTTACCTTGATCTTTACTTTTATTTTTACTTCGATTTTTACTTTTTTTGGTTTTGTTTTTTGTTTTTCATTTTTTTCATTATTTTTATTCTTATTTTTTTCCTTATTTTACTATTTAATTTTTGAGTCTGCTCATTAAAAATGCCCCCCCCCTTTTTTTCCTTTTTTTTTTTAGCTTTTTTTTCTTCCTTTTATTTGTTATATTTCTCCTGATTTTTCCATAATTTTCCACTCATTAACGCTTTATTACCATTTTTTTGTATTTTTCTCTTTTATTTTAATCATATTTTTAATTTTATTTATTTTCCTCAAATCTTATACCCCTGGCGTATTTTCAGTATTTTCTACAAGGTTATTTTTTATTTTATTTTTATTTTCTAATTTTTTCCTGTAATTTTTCCATTGTTTAATTTCCTTAAAAAACCCTTTCAAAAGAACCCTTTTCATGTGTATTATCATTACTTTCTTTCTGTTGATTCTATTTACTCATTTATTTTCTGACACATACCAACTTTTCTTTATCCTCTTCAATAAATAACGCAGTCATGCCTTTATTTCAGCTCAGTGTTACACAGGCGTTTCTGGCTAGCTCCTGAGCTCCTAGAACTGATTACATACATCAGGGTATTCCCCCTACACGATTGCGCAAGCGCACTAAGTGCCTCTGACTCATCCCAGTACAGACGCACATCAATACACACACTGAATGCCTTCAGCTCTCTGCGCATGCGCGGAAGGCGGCGACACGCTGCTTGCGTGTCTAGCCTCCTTCCAGCTTCTGGAGCCTCACACTGGTCCCCTGCTAGACCCGATATGGTGTCTAGATGACGCTCTATTAGCGCCACTACCACCACCGCTGAGCACACATGCACAGTAGCCACCAGACGGACATACCGCTACTTAAATCTTTAGGTTGGTACCTATTCCTCTATACAGCGCTTCCCTAACCCTGTAATATGTCTTCTGATATCTAATATCTGCCTTCCCCTTTTTATCTTCTATATGGCTTACTTCCATATAGCGTGCACGGAACTTGCCCCTCTGCATATTCTTTCTCCCACACTCTGCAAAATAAGGTCAGTAGATGGGTTCACCTTCTTTCTCAGCCTTTTCCTGGAGTTTTCAAACTTTTTTATGTAGTCATGAAATGTTCAAGATTTATCTTCATTATCTACAGTGCCAATGAGTATTTCAATATATCAATTTTGGTGATACACTATATTTGTACTTTTGTATATATGTATATATCTATAGATTAACACAAAACTGACGCATATAGGATGCTGTTTGCACATGTTTCTCTCCAGGGAAGCTCCTGCTGCTCCCACATATTAATTAACATGATGTCCACATTCTTTATTGCATTTCTTTTTTACATTGACTGCGTTCAGTTTCTCTATGTTATATATACCCCTTTTGTCTTTGATTTTGGGCTTATTGTTACTGTTATTTTTTTTCTCTATGTTTATTTTATGATTGCCCTGTACAGCACCTTTATACAATGTCTTTGTATTTATTTTACAGCGAGGTTTTGAAAAAGACCAGTTACGGTCGAAACGTCAACCTCAGCATTGTTGTCCGTAATTTTCCCCACGCCACGTATCAATCAAACTTGGTGATGTCTGTACACATGAATAAATGAATTATTTTTTTCTTTGCATCAAATATTGAGTGCGGCTGTTTCTCTTCAATATTGGATTTATGGTTCAGCCTGCACCAGCTTTCTAACACAGTGTGCACATCATTTTTCTCAGTACTGTAACAGAAGTATCTGACGGTGTCCAAACCCATAAATTGTTATGGACCAGTCCCATATCAACTTGACTCAGGAGGGGATGAACAGTACCTCGGATGGGTATTAAGGCACCGAAGGTACAATCCTCCATATTAAGATCAGCACAACCCATCCACCCAATTTTCCACCAATTAACATGTTTTTTTGCAAATTCTGTTATACCTGGCCATGTGCGGCCCATTTCCCATGGCCAGTGACCATTCAGAAGAGTTTGGAGGAGTATTTTAGCATTAGTATGCATTTCCCCTTGAAGGGCAATACAAGCAAGGGCGTGTTGGGTTACATTGCTAATCTCTCTAGTTACCTTGAATAATGTTCTAATCTGACCCTGAAAATAATCCATCACTGAGCTTGGTACTTTTGATTATTGATAATCATTTGGCCTTGAATAACACTTTGGACTAGGGCCACATTCTCAGCATCAGCTCCAATGGCTGCAAGGTAGGATAGTCTAATACTGAGGGTCTGGATGTCTAGGGTGTTAAGGACACCTGCTGCTGTACCAGCACCTCTCAAAAGAGTATCATACCATTCTCTTTTTTTCCTTTGTAAACCGGTTTCGGGGCCTGAGCTAATTCCTGTTCTCCGTATAACACTACTTTTAACAGCCCTGGGATATCTTCTGTTTTGAGTGGATACCGTTCTGGCAGACAACCATCTGTCAAAATTCATGCTAAACCCATCTAAGAAAGGGGTAGATGCTGGAATATGCTCTGCTAAATCCCAGACTGACATATTAAGATGGCATGTAAACAAACCATACTGAGTATTTAGGGAGATGAAATGGCCAGTGTTGATAATACAAATTGGATTTGATATTCGAGCAAAAATTTTCTTTGTCTTACATGCTGGACCGGTTCCTGTGATTTTAGACCAATTATGGTACTGGAGTGTCAATTCTAAAGGGGATATTATACTAACCCATGAAGGGTATGGAGTAGTTGCACGAGAGTAATTGGTAGACAATACAAAGAAATTGAGATAATCTATAGTACTTTCAGGGGACAAGGTCTTAGGGTGTAATGGGTACACTGTGAAATGGTTATGACAACTCCAAGACATCTTCCTCCACCCCATTTCCCCCATCCGGGGTGTTTCTCCACCAAAGGGATCCCTCCATTCTTTTCCAATCATGACATGGCAATTTCCCTGTATAGTCTCATTTGTAAACTTAGTAAGTATTTGAATCCGCCATGGGGTCACAATATCTACACTAGTATCACACATTTGTCTTCCTAAGCGTTACGTCAGAGTAGAATTTTATAGCGAGGCCTCAATATTAGTACTTAAAGCTCTATTCACAATACAACATTCCTTAACACATACAGAAACTGTGGTTACACAATCTTTTCTACGTGAAAGTCCAACACATGTAGATGCTATTCCATCAACACCAAAAGTGAAAGAACAAGGCCTCCCTTGTCTTGGGAATGACCCGTCCTCGAAAAAAATATCTTTCTCCCTAACTGGTCTACTATAATGAAAACCTTGTTCCTGGGCCCGTATTGGGAGAACAAACGTTCCCAGTACAAGACATAAAAATATAATAAAAGTCAGAAATGTTTGATTCCCAACGTAGCAAGGATGTCCGAAAGAGTCTTTGAAGGCTTGGCTCCATGTATATTGTTCTTCCTGTCCTCCAGTTCCTGGATTCTCCAGATCTTCTCCCTCTGTCACACTATCAGGGTCCATCTGTATAGTGTACTCTGGTAGATACATGGCTGCCGAGTCCCGTCAAGGATCTGTGGAAAAGAAAAAAGCGAAGTATCAGTTCTTACCAGAAACCTCAGTAAGATAATTAAGAAGTCTACACTGATCAATATGAACAATTTTAACACCTTTGCAGCTTGATTTGCGATGGGAAGATCAGGGTTAACCAATGCAGTAGCTGCAGTAAGGGCACGTTTCACTCCCTCAAAAGCCTGTAAGGCTGCTCCTTCCACATTGATAGGGGCAAAATCATCATCAACATCTCTGAGTAAATCATACAATGGTTTAGCCAGACATGGAAAATTTTCAATAAATTCTCTGGAAAAATTGATAAGACCCAAAAATTTTCTGAGCTCAGTAATATTAGTCGGTATGGGGACAGCTTGAATGGCTTTAACCCTGTCATGCAAGGGTTTCTTTCCCTCTGCTGACATAGACACACCCAGAAATTTAACCTCTGATTCATCAGTTGTACTTTGTCTAAACTCATTTTGAGTCCCGCATCCTGTAAAGCCTGACAAACATTTTCAAGAGTTTCTTTGTGTTCACATTCATCGACAGTTTGAATCAATATATCATCCACATACTGTAGAATTTTATCTCCGTAGCCGAGGGGTTCTAACACCTGATTCAATGCCTGATTAAAATAAATGGGGGAGCTATGGCACCCCATGGGCAAGCGGGTGAACAGGTATTGTACATTCTCAAAAGTGAATGCAAAGCGGAGGGCAGATTCAGGTGTTAGGGGTACGGAGAAAAAAACATTTGCAATGTCCAAACAAGAAAACACTTTACAATCACTCCTCAGGTGTGACATAATTTCAGGGATGGATGCTACAAGATGGGCTGCTGAGGGAGTGTACTTATTTACAAGTCTCAGATCTACCACCATTCGATAACTGCCATCTTCCTTTTTTAAAATGTAAAATAGGACTGTTACATGGAGAATTACCTCTGACAACAACACCCTACTTTTCCAATTCACTGATTGCGACCCTTATGTAAGGGATTGCGTCCCCCGGAATACGGTACTGACGCTGGAAAGGTGGCAGTTTTTCACCCGAAATTTTAACCTGAGTTTGCATTAACCCACAATCAGTTTTCTTTTAGATCCACAATTTAGTGAACTTTTGCTTCAATTCGTTTTTCAAAGCATCATTGTAAGCATTTTCAACATTTTCATCAGTACACAATCCCTAACTAGCAATGGGTAATTTGTGACTCTCCTCATCCTCCTCCACAGGTACAATTACAGAACAGATAGTTGCTTCTTTGTTCTGCCACAAAACTTTGTTACATAAATCAACAATTCCCATTGCTCCTAAAACATCATTACCCAAAATAGTGGATCGTGACTGTAACTGTGGGTTTACCCAAAAAGTGCATCGAAGACCCCTTTGCTTCGATCCCTCTGAGCCCTGAAATATCAGGTTCACAGGACGACTTTTTACTGCTTGAATACAGGAGCCCTCAAATTCGACCAAAGTGGTAGTCTCAGGCAGTCCAGGGGGTGACAGCAATTTATGTCCTGTTACTGAAACTGAGGCTCCTGTATCGATGAGGATGTCTTCCCACGGCAACCCCTCTATTCTCCCTCTGACATAAGGTCTTCCATCCCTGCCCAGGGAAAGGGGGGCAAGGAAGACTAGGGGAACAGGGGGAGCACTGCATCAATCAGTGTTACCTGCGGAGGGAAGCCCGAAAAATCCATCATCCCCATCTGGACATGTCTTCCGTCCGACAGCCACCCCCCCGCTCCAAAGAGATCCTCAGTCAGGGTCCGGTCCTCATGTTCCCGCAGCTCCTTGATCAGGTGAGCATAGGGACGAGGAGGAGTGACCCCTCCCTGAATAGCATGGACCTCCGGTCACGGATGAGTGGGGGCTATCGGGGAAGGAGCAGGAGCAGAAGGCTCCTGCGAGACTGGGTTAATCAGTTGGAGACCGTTATACTGTTGATACTGCCTAGGGTCATTCACTGCTGGATACGGAGGTCTAACTCCGAATGGTGGTCTAGAGAACTCCCAGGGCTGCTGGGGATTAAATGGCACCCAGGGTTCCCGGTGTACAGTCTCTGGCACCAGGTTGGGACAAAAACGTTTAATATGTCCTAGCTGTCCGCAAAAATAACACAGGGGAGGACCCCTCATGGGATCCCGTGGGGGATCTGCCAAACGGGACCTGCCCATTCTCAGCAGCTGCGCGTACCCCCCCGGAATTCCTAGCCTCCCGGGATCAGCAGATACACCCCGAGGTGAATGGTATGCAAAAACCTGGGATTCATCACCCTTCACCTCGGACTGCATTGTCCCGACATTGGTTCACAGAGACTCTACAACATCTTCCATAGATCCAGCATTTTGCAAAACTCCTGATTTAAAAACTCCTTCAAGGGGCACCTTTTTTACAAATTGCTCCATCATGGCTAAGTTATCCCCCTGATCCATTCAATCTAAAGTTTTATCAAAAACAACGCACCAAGCTGCGACCCATTTATCTGCTTCTATTCTGAGATCACTCCCCTTCTTAATTTTAAAGGAATCTAACAATTCCGGAGAGGGCTTCCTCCCTCCTAATTTCTGTGAAATCACAAACTTCATTCTTCCCTGGGGTTCTGTCAAATCACACTGAATTCCTTTCGCCTGTTGTGCTTTGAGATGAGACATAAATTCAGGGGGAACAAAAGACATAAAATATCGGGAAGCATCTTCCTTAGATCTAATTTGAAATTTATTTAGCCATGACTCAAAGCCAAGAACATTACGAAACACTCCCTTACTTTCCTCCCAATTAGGCAGATTTTTAACAAATTTAAGAGGGACTAGTGACATTTGGCTGGGGGCTATTCTAGGGGTGGATGCAGCGCTAAGTTTAAATTCCTCCTGGGATAAATCATCTCTATTCTCTTCCATCTCTTTAATCAACTGTGTCTGCATCTGCTGAAGCTGACGGGACAAGTTATCCTGCGTGTGGGTATTATCTCTCACCCAGCTTTCCATGATTGATTTCCATTGTGAGACTGTCATATCGCCCGCCCCTTGCTTTTCTATTGCAGACTCCATCTGCGCTATGAGGGCTGTCAAAGTGCTCAACTCGAACCCCTCCCTTTGTGCTACCTCTGCTTGCTTCAATGTTTCATTCAGCTGTTCTAATCTCTCCCCATATGCTGCCCCACCCCGTGTAACTCCATGTACATAATGTTGTGTAGGCTGCCTATCAAGAGCCTGATCAAAAGTTATGACTGTCATACACAAAGCCGCTACTCGGCTATTTGACTTCCCTAACAAATTTTTTCTATCTAATTCCCTGTTCTCTTGAGTAAACCAAGGCAGACAATTTAACCACGTGGTTTCAATATTAACCCCCTCCAGCTGGGATGCGCCCGTACACTTCTCTGACTGCTTCCGTAACCACTCCATATTAATACAGTGGTCTACAAGGATGACTTTTTCTCTGTCCTAGTATCAACAAATGCAATTTAAGCAGAGTTAGATACTCACACCTCTCTCGGATGGAAGACCTGCTGCAGACTGGGTCAACCAGGAAATCAAAAGAGGTGCAGCAGTGATTCCGGCCTCTCTCGTTACGCTTGCCAAGAGTCTCCCCTCGTCTTTTGAAGCCTTTTCGCTACCCGGCAAAAAAAAAAATGTTCACGTCCTTGTAGATAAGTTCACTTCTTCTTAGTTGCACATATATTTTTATAGTCTTTTTTCTTCTGTAGTTTTCTTCTAAAAAATCAGGCAGACTTGGAGCAGTGCACGAGAGGTTCTCCTTCAGGCTGGCTTCCTTTGATCGATTTAACGTGTGGCCACATGCGTTTTTTTGTTTTTTCTTCTTTCTTCCAACCTCCAAGCTCTCATCCACAAATTCTTCCAGTGGCTCTTCTGGAGGCAGCTCTCCGGAGCCCCTCCTCGTGACTGGCTCACCACTTGTAAGAGAAAGTCCTTACTGAGAGCTGGAGGAACCGGGAAGAACCGTGCAGACAATCTTCTCTTAAAGCTGAGGATGAAGATTTATTCGGAGATAAACGACAGGACAGACATACAGATAATCAGCGAGTTGAAATATGTAGGCGCAGAACAAGGATGTAGACGGACAGAAATTCGCAGAGAAGTCTTGCGATGAAATAGCAATATAACAAAATGGCAAATGGCCCCGGGCTAAGACATAGGTGGCTTTTTATACCTGGTAGAAGAAAGGAATCCTAGAATCCTGCCTTTTTCCACATAAGGCGTTCACATGATAATCTACAAGAATATGCATAGTATGACGACATTAATTGACAACATTAATTGATATTTTTTTCACATTAAATGATTCTTCTACACACACCATTAAAACACATGAAAGTTACTGACCTATCTATAAATTTGTAACTTCTAATACTTAATTTTCTCTTCCTCTAGTCTATATCCATAAATTCAGGCATTTGACATTCTAATGGTTCCTGTTTCCCTGACAACATTATCACACACACTTATTGACTGTAACGAATGGAAGCGGAGGCAGAGATGGTGTAGTTCACATTCGTCTTTTATTTTTAATGTGGAACCTCGAGACCGCGGTCCCGGGGGCTCCGAAGAGGGCGTAACTAGTGAGCCCTGGGTACCCGTAGTAAGGCCCTCGAACAGGACCAGAATGGAATACGCGGAGGACACAGGTGCTACCTCCAGTTAGACCCCGGACACGTGGCAGCTGGGGTAACAGATAAAATAGCAGAAACCGTGGAGGTTTAGAAGGAGATGAGGAAGGTCCTGGTTCAGAGTGGATGGTAGCAGGCTGGCTCCAGTGACCTTGTCACAGTCCACGGATACGGATGGCTGAAGGCGGAACGGGATGACACTTGCGCCAGTAATAACCGAGATTGTCAGAGATAGCCGGATACAGGATACCAATGATCTGTGGAGACAAATAGAATGAGCGAAGCACAGAGACTGCTAACGCAGCGCAGACAGATCAGAGTCAGAAGCAGATGTAGCAATGATAGAAACACGTTGCTCCGGCACTCCCCTTAAGGTGGAGTGACCAGATATAGTAACGAGTGCGCTGCCATTGGTTGATTGACATTTTTCAAAAAATGCACGCTGCCCATTTAAGAGAGACGGTGGGAGCGGCTTCGCGTCCTAAGCATTCCTCCTAGAGGCCTGCTGGCAGCATGCCAGGAACTGGGAGAGGAAGCAGGACGCTGAGAAGCAGACGGAGCAGGGGACTTCAGCCTGCGCACAGAATGCTGCAAAGGGACAGCTGAAGGAGCAGAAGTTAAGAGACCAGGAGGGAGAGCAGAGCCAGCAAGGGGACCGAGTGTAACAGTATCCCCCTCTTTACCCCTCTCTTTTTCAAGCCTGCGTGAAATTTTTTAAGAAGAGGAGACAGGATGTTATCTTTAGGCTCCCAAGACCTCTCCTCAGGACCAAAACCTTTCCAGTGCACCAGGTGATAGGTCCTACCTCTTACTTTCTTAGTGGCCAAGATATGTTTTACCTCAAAAACATCATCCTCAGAGACCGGATCTGGAGTGGTACCCGGGTCCTTAAAAAAGGAGCTCAAAACTACTGGTTTGAGGAGGGAAACATGAAAGGAGTTACGCACACGTAGGGAATTAGGCAATTTCAGTTTGTAAGAGAGCGGGTTGATTAGTCTCAAGACTTCAAAGGGACCAATGAAACGGGGACCCAATTTGTACGACGGTAACTTCAAACGGATGTACTTGGAGGAGAGCCATACCTTGTCTCCGGGACGAAAGATGGGAGCCTCCAAGCATTTTTTGTCCGCATGTCTTTTCATACATTGAGAGGCTCAGTCCAAAGCAGTCTTGGTATCTTTCCAAATGTTCGAGAAATCTTTAGACAAGGTATTGGCTGCCGGAACACCAGACGGTCCAGAGAAAGGAAGAGGAATTCCGGGTTGGAGTCCAAACACAATCTGAAAGGGAGATTTTCCAGAAGATTCACTTACTTGGTTGTTGTAGGAGAATTCCGCTCAGGGCAGTAATTCTACAAAGTCGATATGATGAAAGTTGACGAAGTGACAAAGGTATCCAGCCAGGATTTGATTGATCCTCTCCACTTGCCCATTGGACTGGGGATGGTATGCCGAAGAAAAGTCTAGTTCTATTTTTACCATTTTACAGACTGCTTTCCAGAACTTAGAGGTGAACTGGACGCCCCTGTCGGACACGATGTGCAGAGGAAATCCATGTAGACGGAAGACGTGCTGAATGAAGTGAGTGACCAGTTCTGGAGCAGACGGGAGACCAGATAGCGTAACTAAGTGAGCCATTTTAGAGAAGCGGTCCACCACAAGCCATACCACTGAGCAGCCAGAGGAAATGGGAAGATCCGTGATGAAATCCATCACGATGTGCTGCCAGGGAGCGGACGGAATCGGAAGAGGCAAAAGCCTGCCGGCTGGTAGATGTTTCTCAGTCTTGTTACTGGCACATGAAGGATAGGCTGCGACATACTCCTGGATATCCTTACCCATGGTAGGCCGCCAGTAGTAACGGGAGATGAGTTACTGAGTCTTTTTCTGACTGGCATGGCCAGCCAACTTAGAAGAATGACCCCACCGCAGGACACGATTTCGTTCAGAAGCGGACACGAGAGTCTTCCCTGGAGGAAGCCGGGCAAGATCAGTGGAGGCAACAGAGACTAACCTAGAAGGTTCAATAATGTGCTGAAGTTCTTCCTCCAGTTCAGGAGGCAAAAAGGCTCTGGAGAGTGCGTCTGCCTTGATGTTCTTGTCAGCTGGGCGGAAATGAAGGACAAAATTGAAACGAGCAAAAAACAACGCCCAGCGGGCCTGACGGGGATTCAGCCTTAAAGCAGATTGGAGGTAGGCAAGGTTTTTATGATCGGTGAATATGACTACCTGGTGATGAGCTCCCTCATGAAGATGTCTCCATTCTTGCAGAGCCAATTTGATAGCCAACAGTTCACGATCTCCAACAGAGTAGTTCCTTTTTGCAGGAGAAAAAACCTTCGAAAAAAAACCACAAGAGATCATCTGCCCGGCAGATGACTTCTGGGTGAGAACTGCTCCTGCACCTATGGAAGAAGCGTCTACCTCAAGAAAAAATTGCTCATTAGAATTTGGACGATGGAGAACGGGTGCGGAAGCGAAGGCTTTTTTGAGAGAAACAAAGGCCTCTTCTGCCTCGGAGGACCATTCCTTGGAGTTTACACCTTTCCGGGTTAAGGCTGTGAGGGGAGCCACTCGGGTGGAAAAGTGTGGAATGAATTGCCGGTAGTAGTTGGCGAACCCCAGGAACCGTTGTATGGCTTTTAGCCCAGACGGACGAGGTGGAGTGACCAGATATAGTAACGAGTGCGCTGCCATTGGTTGATTGACATTTTTCAAAAAATGCACACTGCCCCTTTTAGAGAGACGGTGGGAGCGGCCTCGCGTCCTAAGCATTCCTCCTAGAGGCCTGCTGGCAGCGTGCCAGGAACTGGGAGAGGAAGCAGGACGCTGAGAAGCAGACGGAGCAGACTGCTGCAACGGGACAGCTGAAGGAGCAGAAGGTAAGAGACCAGGATGGAGAGCAGAGCCAGCACGGGGACCGAGTGTAACATTGACCATATATTTATTGACCTTATTCAACTGTGGACACCAGCTTCGGCGCCCGAGATGTGGTCTCATCCCTTCCTATTTCCACAGAATACATTTTATTATTTCTCTTCTTATAAGTTGAATTCTAAGTTCTAACTTTTCACAAGATGGCTTCCTGATTCATCATGGCTGCTGACTATATTATAGCTGACCATTCTCTTACATGGGGGGTTGGATCTCGGTCTCTAGCCATGGCTGATGCTATTGCAGCATCGGTCATGGCTGGATTGTAATATTTCACCAAATTTCATTGGTGAAATATTACAAATTACTCTGATTGGCTGTTTCACTTTTAACAGCCAATCAGAGCGATCATAGCCACGTGGGTCTTATGCCTGCGGGTCGTGTGACCTTTCAGTGACCCCGGTCACCCGACCCGCAGGAACGGGATTTATACCATGACGCCGTTTCGTAGGCGTCATGGGTCGGGATGGCACAGGTTTTCATGGGTCGGGAAGGGGTTGAACTAAAGCGTATGGGAGTACAAAATGAATATGGTGACGTGGATTTTAGGGGTCCCATCCTGTATGTGGGTTCCAATGTGTAATGGGGTGCATATAGCTATGAAGAAGGGCAGACATTGCTGCAAATGTTTATAAAAAGGGGTACGGGAGTAAAAAAGGAATATGGTGAAGTGGATTTTACGGGGCCCATCCAGTATGTGGGTTCCAAGGTGTAATGGGGTGCATATGGCTGTGCAGCAGGGCAGACATTGCTGCAAATGTTTAAGAAAAGGAGTATGGGAGTACAAAAGGAATATGGTGACGTGGATTTTAGGGGGCCCATCCAGTATGTGGGTTCCAAGGTGTAATGGGGTGAATATGGCTATGCAGCAGGGCAGACATTGCTGCAAATGTTTAAAAAGAGGAGTACTGGAGTACAAAAGGAATATGGTGTGTGGATTTTAGGGGGCCCATCCAGTATGTGGGTTCCAAGGTGTAATGGGGTGAATATGGCTGTGCAGCAGGGCAGAGATTGCTGCAAATGTTTAACAAAAAGGAGTACGGGAGCACAAAAGGAATATCTTGATGTGGATTTTAGGGGGCCCATCCAGTATGTGGGTTCCAATGTGTAAACGGGTGCATATGGCTGTGCAGCAGGGCAGACATTGCTGCAAATGTTTAAAAAAGGAGTACGGGAGTACAAATGAATATGGTGTTTGGATTTTACAGGGCCCATCCAATATGTGGGTTCCTATGTGTAATGAGGTGCATATGGCTGTGCAGCAGGGCAGACATTGCTGCAAATGTTTTAAAAAAATGAGTACGGGAGTGCAAAAGGAATATGGTGAAGTGGATTTTATGGGGCCCATCCAGTATGTGGCTTCAAAGGCTTATTGGGGTGCATATGAACTGGTAGCAGGGCAGGCCTTGCATTCAAAGAAACATTTTTTTATGGAGGACCTCCTGGACCTCTTATGAAAGGGATATTGGGGTGCGTCGTAATTCTTGGCAGCCCATCCACTCACAGCATAGGTTACAACAGTTTAGGAGACCCACTGTTTAATAATGGCCCTTTAAGAAGATTAATGCCTCCTGATGCACCAGTAAAAATAGGCTTTGTGACTTTAAATGTCCCTCATTCATAAATGAAGCAAGATGTGTCTGCTTATGTGTCACACACCACATGGCCAGCTATGCTTGTTAAATGTTACAATTACATTTCCCAGTGAATGCATTTGTTTTGGTTGAAATCAATATTAAAGTAGCAAAAACGCTTCTAAAATGCTGTGTCATAACATATCCCAAGTGGTGGAGGAACATTTTGGTCTGGGGTTAATTATTTTGCCTTATATACAAGTCATTAACATGGAAAGAATGTGCCGCCCTTCACATATTTCGCAGCAAAATCAGTTTCAGTTTCGTTTTTGTATGTTTTTCAGTGTATCAGAAACAAAGGCATGAAACTCTGACAACATTGTTTACAGCTGTGAACTATGAGTCAGAAATACTTCCAGGGGCGCTCCCCAAGATGTCCCCGTGTCATTTGAGCAGTGTTTCCATCATTATCAGACGTTTTTAGACCCTTAAAGGAGCCCCGAGGGGGGATCGCGGCAAAAATACTCGGGTCTCCCATAGACTTACATTGGGCTCGTTGTTCTGTCCGAGTACCCAAGTATTCCAATCTGCTCGACCTGAACAACGAGCACCCGAGCATTTTAGTGCTCGCTCATCACTAGTGAAAATGTTAGCGCGAGTGGTACAAAACACTTCTAGAGCGTTTGGCTGAAAGCATTCTTGAGACTTAGTCATTTTTCAGGAGAATTTCTAAGAGGGGTAAAACTATGTTGGAGAGCGTCCCAAAAAAGTCACTAAAGTGGGGGTAAAGGGTGTTTGATGGGTGGAAAAAATAATTTGGGCTGAAAAAATCTTGATTACTTACCGGTAATTGTGTTTTATGGAGTCCATGACAGCACCCACATGAGAGGGGACCCACCCATAGGAACAGGAAACCTACAGAATAAAAGGGGCGGTCCCCTTCGCCTCCTCAGTTGGATTACAGAGTATGAGAGGAACCGCCAAAAAAGAATTAGAGAATCTCCATAATTACTATTCAATATACATAAATATTTATACAACTAACACAAAGAATGAATTACATACACCCATATATAACTAAGGGAGGGAAGTGAGTGGGTGCTGTCGTGGACTCCATGAAACACAATGACCGGTAAGTAATCCAGTTTTTTCATCTCGCTACGACAGCACCCACATGAGAGACTTTCAGACAACCATCACCTGGGTGGGACTTTCGTACTGAGGACAGATCTCCTGAATGCTAAGTCAGAGGCTGATGATAAATCAAGCCTATAGTGGTTGTAAAAGGTAGCTGGTGAAGACCATGTTACATATCAGATCAATTGAGATGTCCACCTTCTCAGCCCAGGAGGATGCCATGGCTTTTGCTGAATGGGCCCTCACTCCGTCCGGGGGATTTTCACCTTTCGCTAAGTAGGCCAGAGAGATTGCATCTCTGATCCATCGTGATTAAGTGCTCTTTGTGATTTCAAACCCCTTCCTGTGGCCCTGAAAGGACACAGAGCTCTACTCTGTCTCCAGGGATGAGTTCTGTCTATATCAGGGTTCCCCAACTCCAGTCCTCAAGGCCCACCAACAGGTCATGTGCAATACAAAGGAAATCTTGAAAACATGACCTGTTGGTGGGCCTTGAGGACTGGAGTTGGGGAACACTGGTCTATGTAATGTAGGACAGCTCTTCTCACATCTAGAGTGTGAAATTTCTCCTCCTCAGTGTAGAGGGGTTATCAAAAAAGGAGGGAAGAAAAATTTCCTGACTTCAGTGAAATTTGGCCACCACCTTATGGAGGTGGGAAGGGTCAAGTCTCAGCACTATCCTATCAGGAAAAACTAAAAGAAAAGGATGATCAATAGATAGAGCCTGTATGTCACTAACCCTTCTAGCTGATGTTAATGCGACGAACAGAGCAATTTTTAACTATATATATTTTAAAGAAGCTGACTCTAAAGGTTCAAATGGAGGACCTGTTAGGACATCAAGCACCAGGTTCCGATCCCAAGGAGGTAAACAAGCAATGTGTCCTTCATGTTTTTTTTTAGCAAACTCTTTCATATGTCTGGCATTGAGGAGAGGCTTCCGTCGGGCCACTCTGCCATAAAGGCCCGACTGGTGGAGGGCTGCAGTGATTGTTGACTTTGTGAAACTTTTCTCCCATCTCTCTACTTCATCTGTAGAGCTCAGCCACAGTGATCTTGGGGTTCTTCTTTACCTCTCTCACCAATGCTCTTCTCCCACGATTGCTCAGTTTGGCTGGACGGCCAGGTCTAGAAAGACTTCTGGTGGTCCCAAACTTCTTCCATGTAAGGAATCATAGAATCATAGAATGATAGAGTTGGAAGTGACCTCCTGGGTCATCTGGTCCAACCCCCTGCTCAGAGCAGGATTCACTAAATCATCCCAGACAGATGTCTGTCCAGCCTCTGTTTGAAGACTTCCATTGAAGGAGAACTCACCACCTCTCGTGGCGGCCTGTTCCACTCATTGATCACTCTGTCAAAAAGTTTTTCTAATATCTAATCTGTGTCTCCTCCCATTCAGTTTCATCCCATTGCTTCTAGTCTTTCATTGTGCAAATGAGAATAAAGATAATACTTCTACAATGTAACAGCCTTGAGATATTTGTAGACAGCTATTAAGTCTCCTCTCAGTCTTCTTTTTTGCAAGCTAAACATTCCAAAATCCTGTAACCGTTCCTCATAGGACATGGTTTGCAGACCGGACACCATTCTGGTCGCTCTTCTCTGAACTTGCTCCAGTTTGTTGATGTCTTTTTTAAAATGTGGTGCCCAAAAGTGGACACAGTATTTCAGATGAGGTCTGACCAAAGAGGAGTAGAGGGCAATAATGACTTCACGCGATCTAGACTGTATGCTTCTGTTAATACATTCCAGAATTGTATTTGCCTTTTTTGCTGCTGCATCACACTGTTGACTCGTGTTCAGTCTGTGATCTATTAGTATACCCAAGTCTTTTTCACATGTCTGTTTCACATGTGATTATGGAGGCCACTATGCTCTTAGGAACCTTGAGTACTGCATAAATTCTTTTGTAACCTTGGCCAGATGTGTGCCTTGCTACAATTCTGTCTCTGAGCTCCTTAGCCAGTTCCTTTGACCTCATGATTCTCATCTGGTCACTGTGAGCTGTGAGGTCCTATATAGACAGATGTGTGCATTTACAAATCAAGTCCTATCAGTTTAATTAAACACAGCTGGACTTCAATGAAGGAGTAGAATCATCTCAAGGAGGATCACAAGGAAATGGACAGCATGTGACTTAAATATGAATGGGAGGATCCGGGGTCGGATATGGACATGCCCCTGAGCCATGAAAACCAAGGTCTCTTGGGCCAGAAAGGAGCTATGAGGATCACCCTCGCTCTCTCGTCCCAACACTTCCTGATAACTAGTGGAAGGACAATCATTGGAGGAAACGCATAGGCCAGACTGAACCACCAAGGGGACTGGAGAGAGTCGACCATCTTCGGCTGATCTGCTCTGTTCAGGGAGGCACCTTTGGACCTGTCTGTCGTCCCTGGTAGCGAAGAAATCTATCTTTGGAAGCCCCCACAAGTCCACTATCTTCCTGAATATCTAGTGACTGAGAACCCATTCTCTTTGATGTAACATATGACAACAGAGGAAGTGCTTTGAGATTCTCCACTCCCGTGATGTGAAGAGCTGAGAAGGACAAGAGATGGGTTTCAGCCAGTTCGAGAATCTCCACCATAGTAGACATCAGCGCGTTTGATCAAGTTCCGCCTTGCCGATTTATGTATGCAACTGATGTGGTATTGTCCGACAAAATCCTTACATGAGACCCCCGCAGCTGTGGGAGAAAGTGATGTAACGGATGACTGACTGACTTTAATTCCTTTAAATTTGAGGAGTCATCAGCTTCTTCTATGGACCACTGCCCCTGGGCTAGGTTATCACCCATATGAGCTCCCCATCCATCGGAACTAGCATCAGTAGTACCTATCCTAAAAGATATTGCTATCAATGGAACCCCCCTAGAAAGATTATCCTGATCTAACCACCAGGACATGGAGTTTATTACTTCTAACGGCAAAGTCATTCTACCCCCAAAGTGACCTTGCAGTCGTTCTTCTGTACAGAGGATCTCCTGCTGCAGAAATCTAGTATGAAATTGGGCCCACTGGTCTGCTGGAATGCAGGACGTTAGGGACTCCAGGAGGGACATAGCCTCTCTCAAGGAGATATGAGGGTTTATCACTTGCTATCCTGACCTTATTTATTACAACCAGCAATTTTGCCTCTGGGAGGAGACACCTCTGACTTACTGAATCTAGGTGTAGACCCAGGAAGGACTGAAGAGTTTCCAGGACCAGTGTGAATTTGTCCAGGTTGATTATCCAGCCCAACACCTGTAAAGATGAAATCGTGTCAGCAAGGCGAACCCGATATTGGGAGACAGATTTCCCTACTATCAAGAAATCATCCAAGTATGGAATGATAAGTGTGTCCCGTAGATGTAAATAAGCCATCACCTCCAGCATTACTTTTGTGAATATACAAGGAGCCATAGAAAGACCAAATGGCATCGCTGTGGACTAGAAATGTCGGACCTGACCTCTCATGATGACTGCCACTCTGAGGTACTATTGGAACTCGACATCTATGGCCAGATGGTAATAAGCATCTTTCAGGTCCAGGACAGTCATGAAGCATCTGGGAAATAAAAGTTTAATAACCAATCTTATGGACTCCATTTTGAAGGTGTGACATCTAAAAAACATCTAAAAAAGGTATTCAATTTCTTCAAATTAATGATGGTTCTATGTGAACCATCTGGCTTGGAGACCAGGCACACAGGGGAATAAAATTCCCTTCCCTCCTGGTCTTCCGGGACCCCCATCAGAACACGCTTAGATAACAGGCTCAAAACCTCCAACTCAAGAGCCTCCTGTTGTGCAGTGGATTTAAGAGAGGCCATGATAAAGGAATCCAGGGGAATCAGATGAAACTCCAGCTTCAAACCGGATGCTCGGGCTCCAGGGATTAGATGTAATGTCCCGCCATTTGTGGCAAAAGAATTTTAACCTACTCCCCTCTCAGCGATCTCGGTTTTCATAAGGCCTCCTTCTACCAAATGGCTACTTTCTGAAAGCTCTCCTGTAGGATGGAACAGACTGGTTAAGGAACCTCTTCTTTCTCTCTCCCGCCTTGGTGAGGATCTCATCGAGCATCTTGCCAAACAGGAACTCAAGAAAACACCAAGAAGCAAAAAAACAGGCAGAGATGCTTACCTGTCTAAAAAGGCCTCAATACTAATGCACTAACAGGGTGCAGTGGACCCAAGTAAAACGGCAACTACACAGGTGCATTAATACCAAATGAAACAGCCAGCCTTCAATCAGGGATTGGCCGTGTGGTACACCAGTGCACAAAGATACAATCTGTATGTGGCCATGTCCACACTAGGAGTGCAGAGCATCTGGTTCACAGCCTATTAATGACGCCTTATGCGGGCTGCCCAGTGCTAACTATAATGCATCCCGTGTGAACAGAGGCCACAGTGTAGAGAACCATTAGGGCCCAACTGCACCCTGCAAATATATAATGTGCAAAAAAAACATATCAATATATGTAAGGTATTAGTTGATATTCTGGCCAAAATATGGAAGCTGGCAACCCACTTCATGGATCCTTACGCTTGCCAGTCCTACTCTAACATCAAAACCTCAGACAGCGGACAAAAAATCCAAAATTCAAGAAAACACCAAGAAGCAAAAAAACAGGCAGAGATGCTTACCTGTCTAAAAAGGCCTCAATACTAATGCACTAACAGGGTGCAATGGACCCAAGTAAAACGGCAACTACACAGGTGCATTATTACCAAGTGAAACAGCCAGTCTTCAATCAGGGATTGGCCATGTTAGTGCATTAGTATTGAGGCCTTTTTAGACTTTGTGCTTTACCCTTTCAGCCATAAGGCACGGCGAGCAGAATTAACGAGACAAGTTGATCTAGCCGCCAGGCGTAGGAAGTCCGCTGAAGCATCAACTAAATATGCTGTAGCTCCCTGATCAATGGGATAGAGGACAACAGTTTATCTCTAAACACTCCATTCTTGATCTGTTCTTCCAGCTAGTCAACCCAAACCAGCATTGACCTTGCTGTACACGAGCAGGATATAGCCGGTCTAAAGACTCCGGTACAGGATTCCCATGATCGCTTTTGTAGTGTCTCTGCTTTGAGGTCTAGAGGGTCAGATAGAACCCCAGAGTCCTCCACGGGCAGGCACATCCAGACTAATGTGAATTAGGTGCAAACCAAAGGGGGGCTTTCCCCCATGTAAACTATGAAAAAAGGCTGCACTCTAACATACCAAGCATGGACAATATGGTTTGAACCTAATTCACTTAGTCTGGATGTGCCAGTCAGTTTTTTTTGTCTTTTGAATGTTAGCTTACTGACCGAGCACTCCCCCCCACCAGGTGGTTTTAATTTCAGCAGGTTCCTACTAAACCCATGAATGCAGGCTTACTGACAGAGGTGTCCACATTTACCCAGAAATTCAAAATATCAGCCTATAAGGGTACGTTCACATAGGTCTGGGACTCACCGATTTACCCCTTTACGTGGTTGGGGGCAAAAAATTTTTTTTTTTGGCCAAAAGTTTACTAAGGTTAAAAAATTTTTCCTTT
>JARQOD010000003.1:303784316-304043738 GCA_033576555.1 Oophaga sylvatica
TCAAATCTCGGCAACGAGATTTTTTCCTTTGGAAAATAAAAATTGTGGTTGAAAAGATCATTTTTGTGGAAAAAATATGATTTTTTAATTTTACGGCTCTACGTTATAACCTTCTGTGAAGCCCTTGGGGGTTCAGAGTGCTTACCACACATTTAGATAAGCTCCTTGGGGGGTCTAGTTTCCAAAATGTGGTCACTTATGGGGGGTTTCCACTGTTTAGGTGCATTAGGGGTTATCCAAACGCGACATGGTGTCCGCTCTCGATTCCAGCCAATTTGACATTCAAAATCTCAAATGATGCTCCTTCTCTTCTGAGCAATACCGTGCGCCTAAAGATTGGTCTTCCTCCACACATAGGGTATCAGTGTACTCAGGAGAAATTGTGAAACAAATATTGTGGTTCATTTTCTCCTGATACCCTGGACAAAATTAAAAAAATTGTGTCGAAAGAAAAATTTTGGGGAAAATAGTTAAATGTCAATTTTTTCCTTCCACATTGCTTCAATTCTTGTGAAGTACCTAAAGGGTTAATAAACTTCATGAATGTGGTTTTAAACACCTTGAAGGGTGCAGTTTTTAGAATAGTGTCAATTTTAGGTATTTTCTGTCATATTGACCCCTCAAAGTCACTTCAAATGTGAGGTGGTCCTTAAAAAAAATGGTTTTGTAAATTTTGTTGTAAAAATGAGAAATTGCTGGTCAACTTTTAACACTTATAACTTCCTAACAAAAAAAAATTTTGGTTCCAAAATTGTGCTGATGTAAAGTAGACATGTGGGAAATGTTATTTTTAACTATTTTTTGTGATATATATATCTCTCTGATTTAAGGGCATAAAAATTAAAAGTTTGAAAATTGCAAAATTTTCAAAATTTTTGCCATATTTAAATTTTTTTCATAAAAAACGCAATTTATATCGAAGAAATTTTACCACTAACATGAAGTACAATATGTCACGAGAAAACAATCTCAGAATCGCCAAGTGACAGTGGTCAGAATTGTAAAAATAGGCCTGGTCCTTAACCTACAAAATGGCTTGGTCCTTAAGGCGTTAAAATATAATCTCATAAATGTTATCAAGTCTTTGCCAAGAAGGATGTAGATTCACCAATGGGGGGTACCTATTTAAATAAATAAAGTATTGCCATCACACCCCCCTTGGCCAAAAGTCAACGGAAATATAGTTAAGAAGTAGGCCCAATGTAGGGGTGTGGGTCTCTGAGACTTGGAATGGAGTGCATAGGCTGACAAGCATTTCAGTAATAGGGGGGAACTTTTTTAATAATAAACTATGGCAATCACAGCCCCACCTTGGCCAAAATTCTACGGCCTATAATGGTAGAGAACACGCTCACTCTGGTCATCAAGTGGCAGGTAAGGAAGAGACATTGCAGTAAACCGAGTTAAGAAGTAGGCCCAATGTAGGAGTGTGGGTCTAAGAGACTTGTAATGGAGTGCATAGGCTGACAAGCATTTCACCAATGAGGGTTACCTTTTTTAATAAATAAACTATGGCCATCACAGCCCCCCTTGGACAAAAATCAACGGCCTATAATGCTACAGAACACGTTCATCCAGGTCATTTAGTCTGAGATAAGGAAGAGATATTGCAGGAAACCGAGTTAAGAAGTAGGCCCAAATGTAGGGCAGTTGGTCTCTGAGACTTGTAATGGAATACATAGGCTGACAAGCATTTCAGTAATGGTGGGTACCTTTTTAAATAAATAAAGCATTGCCATCACAGCCCCCCTTGGCCAAAATTCTATGGCCTATAATGGTACAGAACACGTTCTCCCTGCTCATCTAGTGGCAGGTCAAGAAGAGACATTGCAGATAACAGAGTTAAGAAGAAGGCCCAATGTAGGGGTGTGGGTCTCTGGGACTTGTAATGCAGTGCAGAGGCTGACAATCATTTCAGTAATGGGGGGTATCTTTTTGAATAAATAAATTATGGCCATCACAGCCCCACCTTGGCCAAAAATCAACGCCCTATAATGCTACAGAACACATTCACCCAGGTCATGTAGTCTGAGAGAAGGAAGAGACATTGCAGGAAACGGAGTTAAGAAGTAGGCCCAAATGTAGGGGTTTGGGTCTCTGAGACTTGTAATCGAGTGCATAGGCTGACAAGCATTTCAGTAATGGGGGGTACCTTTTTGAATAAATAACTTATGGCCATCACAGCCCCACCTTGGCCAAATATCAATGTCCTATAATGCTACAGAGCACGTTCACCCAAGTCTTGTAGTCTGAGATAAGGAAGAAACATTGCAGGAAACGGAGTTAAGAAGTAGGCCCAAATGTAGGGGTGTGCGTTGCTGAGACTTGTAATGGAGTGCATAGGCTGACAAGCATTTCAGTAATGGGGGGGTACCTTTTGAATAAATAAGCTATGGCCATCACAGTCCATCTTGACCAAAAATCAACGGCCTATAATGCTGCGGAACACATTCACCCAGGTCATGTAGTCTGAGATAAGGAAGAAACATTGCAGGAAACCGAGATAAGAAGTGGGCCCAAATGTAGGAATGTGGGTTTTTGAGACTTGCAATGGAGTTCATAAGCTGACAATCATTTCAGTAATGGGGGGTACCTTTTTGAATAGATAAATTATGGCAGTCACAGCCCCCCTTGGCCAAAATTTTACGGCCGATAATGGTACAGAACACATTTATAGTGAGGAAATAGTTCAGCTCACCCCCATGGATCCAAAGCCCATCCGAGCAAGGATACGTCACTGACAGACGTTGCAATACATGAAGAGAAGAAAATCCAGCTCCGGAAATAATGTAAAAATCATCCTTTTATTAAGGCAAATATTAAAATGCAAAAATCCTGCATGGCTGCTGTACTAGTCTCAGCGGCGAATAAATGAAGACACCGCAACACACGGTGACTGCCCACTGAAGTCTGGACGCGCTTCGAGCACCAAGTGCTCTCAAAGAAACACAGGTGAAATCAACCAAACAAATTAAAACAATTAAAAACACATGTCATTAATAATGAAGCATGAATTCTTTTCTAAGGTTTAAACCCGCAGGTGCACGGGTATCCAGAAGATAAATCCATAGAGCCTCTCGATCCCGAAGAAGCTTTTCTCTATCTCCACCACTGATTTTAGCTTTAATCTGTTCTATTGCATAAATCTTCAAATATGAAATATCCCTATTATGAGTGGAAACAAAATGTTTAGACACATTAGATACATTCCTGATAGTAGGATACAATATATCATGAAGGTGCTCTCGTGCCCTTTCCTTCAATCTGCGTATAGTAGATCCTACATATTTCACATTACATTTAGTGCATTCCATTATATATACAACGAAATCCGAGTTGCAGTTTAAAAAATCCTTAATTTTATAAGACTTATTATTCATGGTATTTATAACCATTAATGTTTTAGAGGAAAAAGGTCACGTTTTGCAAGGAGATTGACCACATCTGTGATAACCCACACAGGATAACTAGTTTCTATTAGAACGAATTTTATTGTGTAAAAACAAGCTAGGAGAAAGGGCATTGCCTAAGGTTAATGCTCTTCTGGAGACAAATCTAATTCCATTTTTTAATAACTCATTCATGACATCATCACTACGAAGTAAATGCAAATTCCTATTTATTATAGCGCAAATTTCCTTGAAAAACCTGCTATGTGACAAAAACACAGTGGGACGATCCCTGTTAGTATTATTTTGTGAGTCTGGTTTGTCAGTTTTAAAAAACGATTCTCTGGGCTTGTTAGCTACAATATTAGATGCCCTCTTTAGGATCCAGTTCGGATAACCACGTTTATTTAAGCGTTTTTTAATGGCTGCGGATTCTTTTTGGAAGGAAGGTAAATTATTACAATTCCTTTTAGCACGAATTAATTCACCTACAGGGATCGCCTTTATAGTGTGAATAGGGTGAAAGCTATGTGCATGTAAAATTGTATTACCTGCGGTAGCTTTGCGGTAGGTAGAAGTGGAAATAAATTGTTGAGGTTGACCTGATAAACATAAATCCAAAAATTGAATCTCTTTACTATTGAAATTGTGAGTAAAACTAAGATTGATTTGATTCAAATTGATATATTCCAGGAAACTTGAAACAAGGTTACTATCCCCCTTTCATACCAGCAGGAGGTCATCTATAAGTCTTGAATAATATTCAATACAATCAAGAAATGGATTGTTAGCATTAAAGTTAAATAGTTCCTCCCACCAAGCCATAACCAGATTCGCCACAGAAGGGGAGAACTTAGCCTCCATCGAAACACCATTTGTCTGCAAAAAATTTTTTTGTTGAATAAAAAATAATTGTGCGACAAAAGAAATTGTAAAACTGCAAGGACATAATCACAAAAATCATCAGGATATGAACCATATTTGTGCAGATGAAAACACACACTAGAGATGGCTACACTATGCGGTATGGAGGTATATAATGATATAACATCGCAGGTGAGCCAAAACCAATTTTGCTGCCATGTTACTTTGCCAAACATATTAAGAACATCTTTAGAATCCTTTAAATAACCTGGTATACGATGTACAAATGGTTGAAGAATTAAATCTAACCATTGACTCAGGCGTTCTGTCAGAGAACCGATGCCTGCAACAATGGGACGCATCGGTGGGGGAAAAACCTGTTTATGGGTTTTTGGCAATGCATGTAAAATAGGAATAACTGGGTTTGTGACACTTGGTGTGATACTGAAGGTTATTCTGATTCTAAGAGCACTTGGTGCTCGAAGCGCGTCCAGACTTCAGTGGGCAGTCACTGTATGTTGCGGTATCTTCATTTATTCGCCGCTGAGACTAGTACAGCAGCCATGCTGGATTTTTGTATTTTAATATTTGCCTTAATAAAAGGATGATTTTTACATTATTTCCGGAGCTGGATTTTCTTCTCTTCATGTATTGCAACGTCTGGCAGTGACGTATTCTTGCTCGGATGGACTTTTGATCCATGGAGGTGAGCTGAACTATTTCCTTACTATTCATAGTATTACTGCTGGTTTTTGTGCTCCCTCCCATCTTATGGACTAAATAAGTTCTTCTGTAAGAGATTTCATTTCTTATATCTCTTTCGCATGGCTAAAAGCTGTATAACGGAAATTTGGTTAAAATCCCTTATTTTTTCGTTAGTCTCATATCTTATCAGTGACTGCCCGTTTACCTTTTTTTTTTTTTACCATGGAGTCTCTGATCGATCCCAATAGAAGAGATCGTGCAGTGTAGGTTTTTCAATCTGTGAATAAATTACTGGAGACATCCCCTGACCTTCTTAATTGCATGCAGGAGGTTGAAAAACTTTCATTAAATGAAACACGTATTTGGTGGGATAAAACCACCCTGGAAAATTACATCCACCAGAATATGATTCCACGTGGTCTAAGAATTAAAAAAATACCCACTACTGTTTATAATGATGAATTCACTGAAACATGGAATACTATTCTATCTAACTGTTCAGCCCAACTCATGCAGCTAATTGTTAAACATGAGAGCCCAGAATTAACAAGAATACAAAGTGATCTTGATTAAAAAAATTTTGACCCTAAGGGTGAGTTTCCACGGTCAGGAAACGCTGCGTGTTTGGCGCTGTGCGCTGGCGCAGCGCCAAACACGCAGCGTCCAGATGTTACAGCATAGTGGAGGGGATTTCAAGAAATCCCGTCTCCACTATGCGTAACAATACGCAGGTGGCAGACCTGCGTAAACGGACATGCGGCGCGTCTTTTTAGACCGCAGCATGTCCTCGCGTATTGCGGCGACGGTGCGTCGCCGCAACAGAATTAACACAGGGCTATGTAGCCCTGCGCTCTTTCCGGAGGTGTTCCGGAGGTGTCCTGAACACCTCCGGAAAGATCGCGCGTCATAAAGGGGGCGGGGCTTAGACGGAGCGGAATTTCCGCTCCGTCCAAAGCGCTGTGGTTCCGGACCGTGGAACCACAGCCTAAAAAGTGTTATGGTGGCTGACATGTTTGAAGATTTTCAAAAATATTTGATGACAAAAATGCATGCATTGGAGGACTCTATTGTGGCTTTAAAGAAAAAAAATTCAACAGGGATGTTTTTGATTATTCTAACAAACAAGTTTATGAGTGGGGAAGGTGGGAAAAACAAAAATTCCCTCCTATATCTATCCTCAAGAAACGCACACGCACTTTCCTTAATTCCCCCAGACGAAACCAGGTTACTTTTTCCTCCTCTGATCAGGAGTCATCGGACATTTCTACAGATCACTCTGAAGAATATTTTGCAAACAAAACCTCTAATGTGAACAAAGCCCAATCACACTATTATAAGAAACCTAAAAGTTTCAACAATCCTCCTTCAAAAAAAGGACAAGGAGGGGAGGAAGGAAACATAACAGACACACCGTCCTTCCTAAAGAATCGATTGAGGAGTTTCAACAAAACGAATCGTTAGATGTGATTAATCTATCATCTTATCACTTGTCTGCGGCTGAAGAAAAGCTTTTATCTCGAGGCTTGAATTTTGCTCCTACTGATGTGGACTTAGATGTTTTTTCTACCATTAAAGATATTAATAAATTTGTAAGAGACCTCACCATTAACCCCTTCACCCCCAAGGGTGGTTTGCACGTTAATGACCGGGCCAATTTTTACAATTCTGACCACTGTCTCTTTATGAGGTTATAACTCCGGAATGCTTCAACGGATCTTCGCGATTCTGAGATTGTTTTCTCGTGACATATTGTACTTCATGTTAGTGGTAAAATTTCTTCCATATAACTTGCGTTTATTTTTGAAAAATACGCAAATATGGCGAAAATTTTGAAAATTTAGCAATTTTCAAACTTTGAATTTTTATTCCCTTAAAACAGAGAAATATGTAACACAAAATAGTTAAGAAATAACATTTCCCACATGTGTACTTTACATCAGCACAATTTTGGAATCAAAATTTTTTTTTGTTAGGAAGTTATAAGGGTTAAAAGTTGACCAGCGATTTCTCATTTTTACAACAAAATTTACAAAGCCATTTTTTTTAGGGACCACCTCACATTTGAAGTCACTTTGAGGGGTCTACATGACAGAAAATACCCAAAAGTGACACCATTCTAAAAACTGCACCCCTCAAGGTACTCAAAACCACATTCAAGAAGTTTATTAACCCTTCAGGTGCTTCACAGGAACTAAAGCAACGTGGAAGGAAAAAATGAATATTTAACTTTTTAGCCACAAAAATGATCTTTTACAAACTTTTTTTTTATTTTCACAAGGGTAAAAGGAGAAAATGGACAGATAAGGTTGTTATGCAATTTCTCCTGAGTACGCCAATACCCAATATGTGGGGGAAAACCACTGTTTGGGCACACGGCAGAGCTCGTAAGGGAAGGAGCGCCGTTTGACTTTTTCAAACTAAAATTGGCTGGAGTTGAGATTGGACGCCATGTCGCGCTTGGAGAACCTCTGATGCGCCTAAACAGTGGAAACCCCCCACAAGTGACACCATTTTGGAAACTAGACCCCCTAAGGTACTTATCTAGATCTGTTGTGAGCACTTTGAACCCCCAAGTGTTTCACAAAAGTTTATAATGCCTGGGTGTGAAAAAAAAAAATAAAAATTCCACAAAAATGATTTTTTAGTCCTAAATTTTTGAATTTTCCCAAGGAAATTGGACCCCAAAAGTTGTTGTCCAATTTGTCCTGAGTACGCTGATACCCCATATGTGGGGGTGGAAAACTGTTTGGGCGCACGGCAGGGCTTGGAAAGGAAGTAGTAACGTTTTGGAATGCAGACGTTGATGGGGGTCATGTTCCGTTTGCAGTGCCCCAGATGAGCCTAAACAGTGGAAATCCCCCACAAGTGACCCCATTTTGGAAACTAGACCCCCTAAGGAACTTATCTAGATCTTTGGTGAGCACTTTGAACCCCCAAGTGCTTCACACAAGTTTATAATGCCCGGGCATGAAAATAAAAAATCCTATTTTTTTCCCACAAAAATTATCTTTTAGTCACTAATTTTTTATTTTCCCAAGGGTATCAGGAGAAATTGGACCACATAAGTTGTTGTCCAATTTGTCCTGAGTACGCTGATGCCCCATATGTGGGGGGAACCACTGTTTGGGCGCACGGCAGAGCTCGGAAGGGAAGGAGCACCATTTGACTTTTTCCAACCAAAATTGGCTGGAATTGAGATTGGATGCCATGTTGCATTTGGAGAGCCCCTGATGTGCCTAAACAGTGGAAACCCCCCACAAATAACCCCATTTGGGAAACTAGACCCCCTAAGGAACTTATCTAGATCTTTGGTGAGCAATTTGAACCCTCAAGTGCTTCACACAAGTTTATAACGTAGAGCCGTAAAATTTAAAAATCATATTTTTTCCACAAAAATGATCTTTTCACCCGAATTTTTATTTTTCCAAGGGTAACAAGACTCCAAAAGTTATTGTGCAATTTGTCCTGAGTACACTGATACCCCATATGTGGGGGTATACCACTGTTTGGGTGCATGGCAGAGTTTGGAAGGAAAGGAGCGCCGTCTCACTTTTTCAACGCAGAATTGGCTGGACGCCATGTCGTGTTTGGAGAGCTCCTGATCTGCCTAAACAGTGGAAACCCCCCACAAATGACACCATTTTGGAAACTAGACCCCTCAAGGAACTTATCTAGATGTGTGGTGAGAACTTTGAACCCCCAGGTGTTTCACTAAAGTTTATAACGTACAGCCTTAAAATAAAAAATCCTTTTTTTTTTTTACAAAAATGATTTTTTTCGCCCCCAATATTTTATTTTCACAAGGGTAACAGAAGAAATTGGAACCCAAAAGTTGTTGTCCAATTTGTCCTTAATACGCTGATACCCAATATGTAGGAGAAAACTACTGTATGGGTGCACGTCAGGGCTCGGAAGGGAAGTAGTGACGTTTTGGATTGCAGACTTTGATGGAATGGTCTGGGGGCGTCATGTCGCATTTGGAGAGCCCCTGATGCGCCTAAACAGTGGAAACCCCCCACAAGTGACCCCATTTTGGAAAATAGACCTCACAAGGAACTTACCTAGATGTGTGGTGAGCACTTTGAACCCCGAAGTGCTTCACAGAAGTTTATAACGCACAGCCGTAAAAAAAAAAATCCTTTTTTTTTTTACAAAAATGATTTTTTCGCCCCCAATATTTTATTTTCACAAGGGCAACAGGAGAAATTGGACCCCAAAAGTTGTTGTCCAATTTGTCCTGAGTACGCTGATACCCAATATGTGGGAGAAAACTACTGTATGGGCGCATGTCAGGGCTCGGAAAGGGAAGTAGTGACGTTTTGGATTGCAGACTTTGATGGAATGGTCTGGGGGCGTCATGTCGCATTTGGAGAGCCCCTGATGCGCCTAAACAGTGGAAATCCCCAACAAGTGACCCCATTTTGGAAAATAGACCCCACAAGGAACTTATTTAGATGTGTGGTGAGTGCTATGAAGCCCCAAGTGCTTCACAGAAGTTTATAATGTACAGCCGTAAAAACAAAAAAATCTTATTTTTTTTACAAAAATAATATTTTCGCCCCCAGTTTTTTATTTTCCCAAGGGTAACAGAAGAAATAGGACAAATTTCACAAAAACTCTTGGGGTCCAGAGTACGCTGATACCCCATATGTGGGGATAAACTACTGTTTGGACGCATGGCAGAGCTCAGAAGTGAAGGAGCACCGTTTGACTTTTTCAACGCAGAATTGGCTGGAATGGAGATCAGACGCCATGTCACATTTGGAGAGCCCCTGATGTGCCTAAACAGCGGAAACCCCCCAATTCTAACTCCAACCCTAACCCCAACACACCCCTAACCCTAGTCCCAACCCTAATCCCAACCCTAACCCTAATCCTAACTCTAACCCTAATCCTAACTTTAGCGCCAACCCTAACCCTAACTTTAGCCGAAACCCTAACCCTAACCCTAATGGGAAAATGGAAATAAATACATTTTTTTTATTTTATTATTTTTCCCTAACTAAGGGGGTGATAAAGGGGGGTTTGATTTACTATTTATAGCGGTTTTTATGATTGGCAGCTGTCACGCTAAAAGACGCTTTTTATTGCAAAAAGTAGTTTTTTGCATCGCCACATTTTGAGAGCTATAATTTTTGCATATTTTTGCCCACAATGTCATGTGAGGTCTTAATTTTTGCGGCACGAGGTGACGCTTTTATTGGTACCATTTTTGAGCACGTGACATTTTTGATCGCTTTTTATTTCGATTTTTGGGAGGTTAGAATGAACAAAAATCAGCAATTCATGAATTTCTTTTGGGTGAGGCGTTTTTATTGTTCCGCGTGTGGTAAAATCGATAAAGCAGTTTTATTCTTCGGGTCAGTACGATTATGGCGATACCTCATTTATATAATTTTTTTATGTTTTGGCGCTTTTATAGAATAAAAACAATTTTATATAAAAAATAATTATTTTTGCATCGCTTTATTCTGCGAGCTATAACTTTTTTATTTTTTGCTGATGATGCTGTGTGACGGCTCGATTTTTGCGGGACAAGATGTCGTTTTCAGCGGTACCATGTTTATTTATATCCGTCTTTTTGATCGCGTGTTATTCCACTTTTTGTTCAGCGGTATGTTGATAAAGCACTGATTTTTTGCTTCGTTTTTATTTTTTATTTTTTAAGGGGTTCACAAAAGGGGTTAACTAGTGGGACAGTTTTATAGGGGGGGTCGTTACGGACGCGGCGATACCATATATGTGTACTTTTATTGTTTTATTTTTTTTATTTACAATAAGTAATGAATTTATTGGGGAATATTTTTTTTTTTTGGATTTTTTTTTACACGTTTATTTTTACTTTTTTACTTTGTCCCAGGGTGGGACATCACTGTATTTCATCAGATCGCTGGTGTGACAGTGTGCACAGCACTCTGTCACACCAGCGATGTGACAGGCAGTGCAGGACGCTTCCTCATGCCTGCTCTCGGCAGGCACTGAGGAAGCCGCCTCCCTCCAGGACCCCAGCGCCATCTTGGATCCGGGTCCTGGGAGGGAGGAAGCCCTCAGAGCAGCGCGATCACATCGCGCTGCTCTGAGGGTCTCAGGGGGGCGCGCAGGGAGCCCCCACCCTGCGCGATCCTCCCCTGTGCCCCCAGTACACCGCGATCATGTTTGATCGCGGTGTGCAAGGGGTTAATGTGCCGGGAGCGGTCCGTGACCGCTCCTGACACACAGTCACGGGTGTCAGCTGTGATAATCAGCTGACACCCGGCGGCGATTAGCTGCGCTCCCTCTGGGAGCGCAGCTAATCGCCTATGACGTACTATCCCGTCCATGGTCAGAATGGCACGGGTTTTATGGACGGGATAGTACGTCTAATGTCAGACAGGGGTTAAAAAAACATTTTTTTTCAGGTGATGAGACGCAGGATGAATTACCAGATGCTCCTGTATTTAATGAATTTTTGGGTAGGAGTTTTTTGTGAACAAACTTGCCTTATGTCTCTTATTGATTTGAATCCCTCTTCCACATTATCTGTTTCTTCTGATTCTTTTTTTCCATTCAGAATCAAAAATCCTATATTTTATCCAGTCAAAACTAGGACTGATGATATGGAAAAATTTCAAGATTCTGTGGAGAGGGATATCAAAAGTTTAATAAATGAATCTTCTTCTAAGCCGGTTCGCTCTATCTTTCATTCTTAGAGCGACAAGCTCTCAAAGATTTACAATCTAATTTTAAGATCGTCATTAAGATGTCCGATAAAGGTGGCTCGGTGGTAATCATGAATGATTCTGATTACCACCAAGCCATCAGCAATATGATATCCGAGGACACTAGCTATCTGTTATTACAGGGTGATCCAACTCCCCTTTTTCAGAAAAAGAGTAATCAAATCATTGCTGAGGGTGTTAGGCTGGGTTTTTTCACTGAGAAACAATCAGAATATTTACGTGTCACAAACCCAGTTTTTCCCCATTTTACATGCATTGCCAAAAACCCACAAACAGATTTTTCCCCCACCGATGCATCCCATTGTTGCAGTCATCGGTTCTCTGACTGAACGCCTGAGTCAATGGTTAGATTCAATTCTTCAACCATTTGTACATTGCATACCAGGTTATTTAAAGGATTCTAAAGATGTTCTTAATATGTTTGGCAAAGTAACATGGCAGCAAAATTGGTTTTGGCTCACTTGCGATGTTATATCATTATATACCTCCATACCGCATAGTGTAGCCATCTCTGCTGTGCGTTTTCATCTGCACAAATATGGTTCATATCCTGATGATTTTTGTGATTATGTCCTTGCAGTTTTACAATTTCTTTTGTCGCACAATTATTTTTTATTCAATAAAAAAATTTTTTTGCAGACAAATGGTGTTTCGATGGGGGCTAAGTTCTCCCCTTCTGTGGCGAATCTGGTTATGGCTTGGTGGGAGGAACTATTTATCTTTAATGCTAACAATCCATTTCTTGATTGTATTGAATATTATTCAAAATTTATAGATGACCTCCTGCTGGTATGAAAGGGGGATAGTAACCTTGTTTCAAGTTTCCTGGAATATATCAATTTGAATCAAATCAATCTCAGTTTTACTCATAATTTCAATAGTAAAGAGATTCAATTTTTGGATTTATGTTTATCAGGTCAACCTCAACAATTTATTTCCACTTCTACCTACCGCAAAGCTACCGCAGGTAATACAATTTTACATGCACATAGCTTTCACCCTATTCACACTATAAAGGCGATCCCTGTAGGTGAATTAATTTGTGCTAAAAGGAATTGTAATAATTTACCTTCCTTCCAAAAAGAATCCGCAGCCATTAAAAAACGCTTAAATAAACGTGGTTATCCGAACTGGATCCTAAAGAGGGCATCTAATACTGTAGCTAACAAGCCCAGAATCGTTTTTTAACCCCTTCCCGACCCATGACGCCGACGTCGGCGTCATGAAAACCTGTGCCATCCCGACCCATGACGCCGACGTAGGCGTCATGCTATAAATCATGTTACTGCGGGTCGGGGGTCCGGGGTCACTGAAAGGTCACCCGACCCGCAGTAACAGGACCCTTACTGCATCACCACAGGGGGGTTGGCTTAACCCCCACGTGGCCACGATCGCTCTGATTGGCTGTTAAAAGTGAAACTGCCAATCAGAGCGATTTGTAATATTTCACCAATGAAACTGGTGAAATATTACAATCCAGCCATGGCCGATGCTGCAATAGCATCTGCCATGGCTGGAGACCGCGATCAGACCCCCCCCACACCATGTCACGGCGGTGATCGGCCGCCGCCATCGAAAGATGGCAGCGATCGGTCACCGCCATCGCTGTCTGCTCTCCTGCTCCTGCGATCATCCCCCCTCCCCTTCCGATCCCCCCCCTCACCTTCCGACGTCCCCTACTCACCTCTCCCGGTCCACCGATGTCCCTGGATCCGTCCCGGTGGCTGCCCGGGATTCTTCATGGGCGCCGCCATCTTGGAAAATGGCGGGCGCATGCGTAGTGCGCCCGCCGGCCGGGGCATGCGCAGTGCGCCCTCCATTGTAAAAAAAATTATTTTGATCACTGTGATAAACTGTCACAGTGATCAAAATAAAAAAAAAGTAAATGAACCCCCCCCGTCATAGGTAGGGACAAATAATAAAAAAAAATAATTTTTTTTTTTTTCCTAGCGGATTTTGCTGCTGATCCGCAGCTGATTTTGCTGCGGATCCGCGGCGGATATCGCGGCTGATCCGCGGCGGATTTCGCGGCGGATCCGCGGCGGATTTCGCGGCGGATCCGCGGCGGATTTCGCTGAGGATCCGCGGCGGATATCGCTGCTGATCCGCGGCTGATTTCGCTGCTGATCCGCGGCGGATTTCGCTGCTGATCCGCGGCAGATTTCGCTGCTGATCCGCGGCGGATTTCGCTGCTGATCCGCGGCGGATTTCGCTGCTGATCCGCGGCGGATTCGCTGCTGATCCGCTGTGGATCCGCGGCTGATTTCGCTGCTGATCCGCGGCGGATTTTGCTGCGATCCGCGGCGGATTTCGCTGCGGATCCGCGGCTGATTTCGCTGCGGATCCGCGGCTGATTTCGCTGCGGATCCGCGGCTGATTTCGCTGCTGATCCGCGGCGGATTCGCTGCTGATCCGCTGTGGATCCGCGCTGATTTCGCTGCTGATCCGCGGCGGATTTTGCTGCGGATCCGCGGCGGATTTCGCTGCGGATCCGCGGCTGATTTCGCTGCGGATCCGCGGCTGATTTCGCTGCGGATCCGCGCTGATTTCGCTGCTGATCCGCGGCGGATTTCGCTGCTGATCCGCGACGGATTTCGCTGCGGATCCGCGACTGATTTCGCTGCGGATCCGCGACTGATTTCGCTGCGGATCCACAGCGGATTTCGCTGCGGATCCGCGGCGGATTTTTCTGCTGATCCGCGACTGATTTTGCTGCTGATTCGCTGCGGATCCGCGGCTGATTTTGCTGCGGATCCGCGACTGATTTCGCTGCGGATCCGCGGCGGATTTCGCTGCTGATCCGCAGCGGATCCGCGGCTGATTTCGCTGCTGATCTTCGGCGGATTTCGCTGCGGATCCGCGGCGGATTTCGCTGTGGATCCGCGGCTGATTTCGCTGCGGATCCGCGGCTGATTTCGCTGCTGATCCGCGGCAGATTTCGCTGCTGATCCGCAACTGATTTTGCTGCTGATTCGCGGCGTATCCGCGGTGGATTTCGCTGCTGATCCGCGGCGGATTTCGCTGCTGATCCGCGACGGATTTCGCTGCGGATCCGCGACTGATTTAGCTGCGGATCCGAGGCGGATTTCGCTGCTGATCTGCGGCGGATTTCGCTGCGGATCCGCGGCTGATTTCGCTGCGGATCCGCGGCTGATTTCGCTGCTGATCCGAGGCAGATTTCGCTGCTGATCCGCAACTGATTTTGCTGCTGATTCGCGGCGGATCCGCGGCGGATTTCGCTGCTGATCCGCGGCGGATTTCGCTGCTGATCCGCGGCGGATTTCGCTGCTGATCCGCGACGGATTTCGCTGCGGATCCGCTACTGATTTCGCTGCGGATCCGCGACTGATTTCGCTGCGGATCCGCGGCGGATTTCGCTGCGGATCCGCGGCGGATTTTGCTGCTGATCCGCGACTGATTTTGCTGCTGATTCGCTGCGGATCCGCGGCGGATTTCGCTGCTGATCCGCGGCTGATTTCGCTGCTGATCCGCGGCTGATTTCGCTGCTGATCCGCGGCTGATTTCGCTGCTGATCCGCGGCGGATTTCGCTGCTGATCCACTGCGGATTCGCTGCTGATCCGCGGTGGATTTCGCCGCTGATCCACGGCTGATTTCGCTGCTGATCCGCGGCGGATTTTGCTGCTGATCCGCGGCGGATTTTGCTGCTGATCCGCGACTGATTTTGCTGCGGATCCGCGGCTGATTATCTGCTGATTCATCTGCGCTAGCGGGTATAGCATAACGCGATCGCGTTATGCTATACCGTTACCAGCCGGTCAACGCTACGTGTTGAACGGGCTGGTAAAACGCAATATGAACCCAGCCTTAGGGTTAGAACTAGGGTTAGGGTTAGCATTAGGGTTAAGGTTAGAATTACGGTTAGGGTTGGAATTTGAGTTAGGGTTAGAATTAGGGTTAGGCTTGTAGTTAGATTTATGGTTAGAGTTGGGATTAGGGTTAGGGGTGTGTTGGGGTTAGGGTTATGATTAGGGTTTGTATTAGGGTTAGGTGTGTGTAGGGGTTAGGGTTGGGGTTAGGGGTGTGTTGGGGTTAGTGTTGGAGTTAGAATTGAGGGGTTTCCACTATTTAGGCACATCAGGGGGTCTCCATATGCGACATGGCGCCACCATTGATTCCTGCAAATTTTGCGTTCAAAAAGTCAAACAGTGCTCCTTTTATTCCAAGCCCCGACGTATGCCCAAACAGTGGTTTATCCCCACATATGAGGTATCAGCGTACTCGGGAAAAATTGCACAACAACTTTGGGGGTTCTAATTTCTCCTGTTAACATTGGGAAAAAAAATTGGGGACTAAAAATTATTTTTGTGGAAAAAAAATGATTTTATATTTTCACGGCTCTGCGTTATAAACTTCTGTGAAGGACTTGGAGATTCAAAGTGCTTATCACACATCTATAGGAGTTCCTTGGGGGATCTAGTTTCCAAAATGGGGTCACTTGTGGGGAGTTTCTACTGTTTAGGCACATCAGGGACTCTGCAAACGTAACATGACGCCCGAAGACCATTCCATCAAGTGGGCATTTCAAAACGTCACTACTTCCCATCCGAGCCCCGACGTGTGCCCATACAGTAGTTTTCTCCCACATATGGGATATCAGCATACTCAGGACAAATTGGACAACAACTTTTGGGGTCTAATTTCTCATGTTACCCTTGGGAAAATAAAAAAATTGGGGACTAAAAGATCCTGATTGTGGAAAAAATATGATTTTTTTATTTTCATGCCCGGGCGTTATAAACTTCTGTGTAGCCCTTGGGGTTCAAAGTGCTCACCACACATCTAGATAAGTTCTTTGCAGGGTCTAGTTTCCTAAATGGGGTTACTTGTGGGGAGTTTCTACTGTTTAGGCACATCAGGGGCTCTGCAAACGTAACAAGATGCCCGCAGACCATTCCATCAAGTCGGCATTTCAAAGCGTCACCACATCCCTTCCGAGCCCTGACGTGTGCCCAAACAGTGGTTCCCCCCCACATATGGGGTACTAGCGTACTCAGGACAAACTGGAAAACAACTTTTGGGGTCCAATTTCTCCTGTAACCATTGTGAAAATAAAAAATAGTGGGCTAAAAAATCATTTTTTGAGAAAAAAAATGATTTTTTATTTTCACAGCTCTGCGTTATAAACTTCTGTGAAGCACCTGGGGGTTCAAAGTTCTCACTATGCATCTAGATAAGTTCCTTAGGGCGTCTAGTTTCCAAAATGGGGTCACTTGGGGGAGCTCCAATGTTTAGGCACACAGGGACTCTCCAAATGCGACATGGCAATCGCTAAATATTCCAGCATATTTTCCATTCAAAAAGTCAAATGGCGCTCCTTCCCTTCTGAGCCCTGCCGTGCGCCCAAACAGTGGTTTATGACCACATATGAGGTATCTGTGTACTCAGGAGAAATTGCCCAACAAATTTTAGGATCCAATTTATACTGTTGCCCATGTGAAAATGAAAAAAACTGAGGCTAAAAGAAAATTTTTGTGAAAAAAAAATACTTTCTTTTTTTTACGGATCAATTTGTGAAGCACCTGGAGGTTCAAAGTGCTCACTATGCATCTAGATAAGTTCCTTAGGGGGTCTAGTTTCCAAAATGGGGTCACTTGTGGGGGAGCTCCAATGTTTAGGCACACAGGGACTCTCCAAATGCGAAATGGCAACCGCTAAATATTCCAGCATATTTTCCATTCAAAAAGTCAAATGGCGCTCCTTCCCTTCTGAGCCCTGCCGTGCGCCCAAACAGTGGTTTATGACCACATATGAGGTATCTGTGTACTCAGGAGAAATTGCCCAACAAATTTTAGGATCCAATTTATACTGTTGCCCATGTGAAAATGAAAAAAACTGAGGCTAAAAGAAAATTTTTGTGAAAAAAAAATACTTTCTTTTTTTTACGGATCAATTTGTGAAGCACCTGGAGTTTCAAAGTGCTCACTATGCATCTAGATAAGTTCCTTAGGGGGTCTAGTTTCCAAAATGGGGTCACTTGTGGGGAGCTCCAATGTTTAGGCACACAGGGACTCTCCAAATGCGAAATGGCAACCGCTAAATATTCCAGCATATTTTCCATTCAAAAAGTCAAATGGCGCTCCTTCCCTTCTGAGCCCTGCCGTGCGCCCAAACAGTGGTTTATGACCACATATGAGGTATCTGTGTACTCAGGAGAAATTGCCCAACAAATTTTAGGATCCAATTTATACTGTTGCCCATGTGAAAATGAAAAAAACTGAGGCTAAAAGAAAATTTTTGTGAAAAAAAAGTACTTTCTTTTTTTTACGGATCAATTTGTGAAGCACCTGGAGGTTTAAAGTGCTCACTATGCATCTAGATAAGTTCCTTAGGGGGTCTAGTTTCCAAAATGGGGTCACTTGTGGGGGAGCTCCAATGTTTAGGCACACAGGAACTCTCCAAATACGACATGGCAACCGCTAAATATTCCAGCATATTTTCCATTCAAAAAGTCAAATGGCGCTCCTTCCCTTCTGAGCCCTGCCGTGCGCCCAAACAGTGGTTTATGACCACATATGAGGTATCTGTGTACTCAGGAGAAATTGCCCAACAAATTTTAGGATCCAATTTATACTGTTGCCCATGTGAAAATGAAAAAAACTGAGGCTAAAAGAAAATTTTTGTGAAAAAAAAGTACTTTCTTTTTTTTACGGATCAATTTGTGAAGCAACTGGGGGTTCAAAGTGCTCACTATGCATCTAGATAAGTTCCTTAGGGGGTCTAGTTTCCAAAATGGGGTCACTTGTGGGGGAGCTCCAATGTTTAGGCACACAGGGACTCTCCAAATGCGACATGGCAACCGCTAAATATTCCAGCATATTTTCCATTCAAAAAGTCAAATGGCGCTCCTTCCCTTCTGAGCCCTGCCGTGCGCCCAAACAGTGGTTTATGACCACATATGAGGTATCTGTGTACTCAGGAGAAATTGCCCAACAAATTTTAGGATCCAATTTATACTGTTGCCCATGTGAAAATGAAAAAAACTGAGGCTAAAAGAAAATTTTTGTGAAAAAAAAGTACTTTCTTTTTTTTACAGATCAATTTGTGAAGCATCTTGGGGTTCAAAGTGATCACTATGCATCTAGATAAGTTCCTTAGGAGGTCTAGTTTCCAAAATGGGGTCACTTGTGGGGGAGCTCCAATGTTTAGGCACACAGGGACTCTCCAAATGTGACATGGCAACCGCTAAATATTCCAGCATATTTTCTATTCAAAAAGTCAAATGGCGCTCCTTCCCTTCTGAGCCCTGCTGTGCGCCCATACAGTGGTTTATGACCACATATGAGGTATCTGTGTACTCAGGAGAAATTGCCCAACAAATTTTAGGATCCATTTTATCCTGATGCCCATGTAAAAATGAAAAAATTGATGCTAAAAGAAAATTTTTGTTGGAAAAATTAAAATGTCCATTTTTTCCTTCCACGTTGCTTTAGTTCCTGTGAAGCACCTGAAGGGTTAATAATCTTCTTGAATGTAGTTTTGAGTAGCTTGAGGGGTGCAGTTTTTATAAAGGTGTCACTTTTGGGTATTTTCTGCCATATAGACCCCTCAAAGTGACTTCAAATGTGAGGTGGTCCCTAAAAAAAATGGTTTTGTAAATTTTGATGTAAAAAGGAGAAATCGCTGGTCAACTTTTAACCCTTATAACTTCCTAACAAAAAAAAATGTTGTTCCCAAAATTGTGCTGATGTAAAGTAGACATGTGGGAAATGTTATTTATTAACTATTTTGTGCCACATAACTCTCTGGTTTAACAGAATAAAAATTAAAAATTTGAAAATTACAAAATTTTCAGAATTTTCGCCAAATTTCCATTTTTTTTCACAAATAAACGCAAAAATTATCGACCTTAATTTACCACTAACATGAAGCCCAATATGTCACGAAAAAACAATCTCAGAATCGCTAGGATCCGTTGAAGCGTTCCTGAGTTATTACCTCATAAAGGGACACTGGTCAGAATTGCAAAAAATGGCAAGGTCTTTAACCCCTTCACCCCCAAGGGTGGTTTGCACCTTAATGACCGGGCCAATTTTTACAATTCTGACCACTGTCTCTTTATGAGGTTATAACTCTGGAACGCTTCAACGGATCTTCGCGATTCTGAGATTGTTTTCTCGTGACATATTGTACTTCACGTTAGAAGTAAAATTTATTCGATATAACTTGCGTTTATTTTTGAAAAAAACGCAAATATGGCGAAAATTTTTAAAATTTTGCAATTTTCAAACTTTGAATTTTTATTCCCTTAAAACAGAGAAATATGTCACATAAAATAGTTAAGAAATAACATTTCCCACATGTCTACTTTACATCAGCACAATTTTGGAACCAAAATTTTTTTTTGTTAGGAAGTTATAAGGGTTAAAAGTTGACCAGCGATTTCTCATTTTTACAACAAAATTTACAAAGCCATTTTTTTTAGGGACCACCTCTCATTTGAAGTCACTTTGAGGGGTCTATATGGCAGAAAATACCCAAAAGTGACACCATTCTAAAAACCGCACCCCTCAAGGTACTCAAAACCACATTCAAGAAGATTATTAACCCTTCAGGTGCTTCACAGGAACTAAAGCAACGTGGAAGGAAAAAATGAATATTTAACTTTTTAGCCACAAAAATGATCTTTTACAAACTTTTTTTTTATTTTCACAAGGGTAAAAGGAGAAAATGGACAGATAAGGTTGTTATGCAATTTCTCCTGAGTACGCCAATACCCAATATGTGGGGGAAAACCACTGTTTGGGCACACGGCAGAGCTCGTAAGGGAAGGAGCGCCGTTTGACTTTTTCAAACTAAAATTGGCTGGAATTGAGATTGGACGCCATGTCGTGTTTGGAGAGCCCCTGATGCGCCTAAACAGTGGAAACCCCCACAAGTGACACCATTTTGGAAACTAGACCCCCTAAGGTACTTCTCTAGATCTGTTGTGAGCACTTTGACCTCCCAAGTGTTTCACAAAAGCTTATAATGCCTGGGTGTGAAAAAAAAAAAAACAATTTTCCACAAAAATGATTTTTTAGTCCCAAATTTTTGAATTTTCCCAAGGAAATTGGACCCCAAAAGTTGTTGTCCAATTTGTCCTGAGTACGCTGATACCCCATATGTGGGGGGGGGGAACTGTTTGGGTGCACGGCAGGGCTTGGAAAGGAAGTAGTAACGTTTTGGAATGCAGACGTTGATGGGGGTCATGTTCCGTTTGCAGTGCCCCAGATGAGCCTAAACAGTGGAAACCCCCCACAAGTGACCCCATTTTGGAAACTATACCCCCTAAGGAACTTATCTAGATCTTTGGTGAGCACTTTGAACCCCCAAGTGCTTCACACAAGTCTATAATGCCCGGGCATGAAAATAAAAAATCCTATTTTTTTCCCACAAAAATTATATTTTAGTCACTAATTTTTTTTTTCTCAAGGGTAACAGGAGAAATTGGACCACATAAGTTGTTGTCCAATTTTTCCTGAGTGCGCTGGTACCCCATATGTGGGTGGGAACCACTGTTTGTGCGCACGGCAGAGCTCGGAATGGAAGGAGCACCATTTGACTTTTTCCAACCAAAATTGGCTGGAATTGAGATTGGATGCCATGTTGCATTTGGAGAGCCCCTGATGTGCCTAAACAGTGGAAACCCCCCACAAATGACCCCATTTTGGAAACTAGACCCCCTAAGGAACTTTTCTAGATCTTTGGTGAGCAATTTGAACCCCCAAGTGCTTCACACAAGTTTATAACGTAGAGCCGTAAAATTTAAAAATCATATTTTTTCCACAAAAATGATCTTTTCACCCCAATTTTTATTTTTCCAAGGGTAACAAGACTCCAAAAGTTATTGTGCAATTTGTCCTGAGTGCGCTAATACCCCATATGTGGGGGTAAACCACTGTTTGGGTGCATGGCAGAGTTTGGAAGGGAAGGAGCGCCGTCTGACTTTTTCAACGCAGAATTGGCTGGACGCCATGTCGTGTTTGGAGAGCTCCTGATCTGCCTAATTAGTGGAAACCCCCATAAATGATGCCATTTTGGAAACTAGACCCCTCAAGGAACTTATCTAGATGTGTGGTGAGAATTTTTAACCCCCAGGTGTTTCACTAAAGTTTATAACGTACAGCCGTAAAATAAAAAATCTTTTTTTTTTTTACAAAAATGATTTTTTCGTCCCCAATATTTTATTTTTACAAGGGTAACAGAAAAAATTGGAACCCAAAAGTTGTTGTCCAATTTGTCCTGAGTACGCTGATACCCAATATGTGGGAGAAAACTACTGTATGGGCGCACGTCAGGGCTCGGAAGGGAAGTAGTGACGTTTTGGATTGCAGACTTTGATGGAATGGTCTGGGGGCGTCATGTCACATTTGGAGAGTCCCTGATGCACCTATACAGTGGAAACCCCCCACAAGTGACCCCATTTTGGCAAATAGACCCCACAAGGAACTTATCTAGATGTGTGGTGAGCACTTTGAACCCCGAAGTGCTTCACAGAAGTTTATAACGCACAGCCGTAAAAATAAAAAATCCTTTTTTTTTTTACAAAAATGATTTTTTTGCCCCAATATTTTATTTTCACAAGGGTAACAGAAGAAATTGGAACCCAAAAGTTGTTGTCCAATTTGTCCTGAGTACGCTGATATCCAATATGTGGGAGAAAACTACTGTATGGGTACACGTTGGGGCTCGGAAGGGAAGTAGTGACGTTTTGGATTGCAGACTTTGATGGAATGGTCTGGGGGCGTCATGTCGCATTTGGAGAGCCCCTGACGCGCCTAAACAGTGGAAATCCCCAACAAGTGACCCCATTTTGGAAAATAGACCCCACAAGGAACTTATCTAGATGTGTGGTGAGCGCTATGAAGCCCCAAGTGCTTCACAGAAGTTTATAATGTACAGCCGTAAAAACAAAAAAATATTTTTTTTTGTACAAAAATGATATTTTCGCCCCCAGTTTTTTATTTTCCCAAGGGTAGCAGAAGAAATAGGACAAATTGCACAATAACTCTTGTGGTCCAGAGTACGCTGATACCCCATATGTGGGGATAAACTACTGTTTGGACGCATGGCAGAGCTCAGAAGTGAAGGAGCACCGTTTGACTTTTTCAACGCAGAATTGGCTGGAATTGAGATCAGACGCCATGTCACATTTGGAGAGCCCCTGATGTGCCTAAACAGCTGAAACCCCCCAATTATAACTCCAACCCTAATCCCAACACACCCCTAACCCTAGTCCCAACCCTAACCACAAACCTAACCCTAACACACCCCTAATCCCAACCCTAACCCTAATCCTAACTTTAGCGCCAACCCTAACCCTAACTTTAGCCGCAACTCTAACCCTAACCCTAATGGGAAAATGGAAATAAATGCTTTTTTTTAATTTTATTATTTTTCCCTTACTAAGGGGGTGATAAAGGGGGGTTTGATTTACTATTTATAGCGGGTTTTTATGATTGGCAGCTGCCACGCTAAAAGACGCTTTTTATTGCAAAAATAGTTTTTGCATCATCACATTTTGAGAGCTATAATTTTTGCATATTTTGGCCCACAGAGTCATGTGAGGTCTTATTTTTTGCGGGACGAGTTGACGTTTTTATTGGTACCATTTTTGAGCACGTGACGTTTTTTGATCGCTTTTTATTTCGATTTTTGGGAGGTTAGAATGAACAAAAATCAGCAATTCATGAATTTCTTTTGGGGGAGGCGTTTATACCGTTCCGCGTGTGGTAAAATTGATAAAGCAGTTTTATTCTTCGGGTCAGTACGATTATGGCGATACCTCATTTATATCATTTTTTCATGTTTTGGCGCTTTTATAGAATAAAAACAATTTTATATAAAAAATTATTATTTTTGCATCGCTTTATTCTGCGAGCTATAACTTTTTTATTTTTTGCTAATGATGCTTTATGATGGCTCGTTTTTTGCGGGACAAGATGACGTTTTCAGCGGTACCATGTTTTTTTATATCGGTCTTTTTGATCGCGTGTTATTCCACTTTTTGTTCGGCGGTATGATGATAAAGCATTGATTTTTTGCTTCGTTTTTTTTTTTTTTTTTAAGGGGTTCACTAAAGGGGTTAACTAGTGGGACAATTTTATAGGGGGGGTCATTACGGACGCGGCGATACCAAATATGTGTACTTTTATTGTTTTTTTTTTTATTTATAGGAAGAAGTGAATTTATTGGGGAATATTTTTTTTTTTTTTATTTATTTTGGATTTTTTTTTTACACATGTTTATTTTTACTTTTTTAACTTTTTTACTTTTTCCCAGGGTGGGACATCACAGTATTTTATCAGATCGCTGGTGTGACAGTGTGCACAGCACTCTGTCACACCAGCGATCGCACAGGCATAGATGCAGTCTTCTCAGTGCCTGCTCTCGGCAGGCACTGAGGTAGCCGCCTCCCTCCAGGACCCCGGCGCCATCTTGGATCCGGGTCCTGGGAGGGAGGAAGCCCTCAGAACAGCGCGATCACATCGCGCTGCTCTGAGGGTCTCAGGGGGGCGCGCAGGGAGCCCCCACCCTGCGCGATCCTCCCCTGTGCCCCCAGTACACCGCGATCATGTTTGATCGCGGTGTGCTAGGGGTTAATGTGCCGGGAGCGGTCCGTGACCGCTCCTGACACACAGTCATGGGTGTCAGCTGTGATAATCAGGTGTAAATTCGTTGTAAAAAAAACGGACTTTTTTGCTACGAATTTACACCTTTAATTAACCCCTACAGGTGTGAAATTTTGCACACATAGTCTGATTTAATTGTTTGTGCAAATTAGATAGCAAAGGACATGAAAAGACATGGTTAACCCTATGTACACCAAGTGTCATTTCATGTCGGTTTCTGCATTTTCACAAAAGCCGGCAATTGAATTAGCGGCTATTATACTATGTAGAAGTGTATGAACTACAAATATAAATATTATATATATATATGTGTCACAAATTCAATGACATGTATATATATATATGAGGTGTAAAATTGCTGAAAAAAAATGCGTGGGCTCCCGCCCTATTTTCGCAACCAGACAGACAAAGCCAGTGAGTGGGGGCAGATAATAATAGCCCAGAGAGGGACCATTATTTTTGCCCCCCCCCGGCTACTAACATATGCCCCCAGACACCCCAGGAAAGACAAATCTATAATTAGATTCGCCCTTTCTGGCACTTTGCCCGTCTATTCCCATTGCCCTGTAGCGGTGGCGAATGGGTTAATATGGGGTTAAAGCCACCTTGCTATTGAAAGGTGACCTTAAGCCAGGTTAATAATTGAGAGCTGTCAATTAGACAACTATCAATTATTAATCCTATTGCATGAAATAAAAATAAAACACACACACTTTAATTAAAAATCATTTTAATGAAATAAAGACACATGTTTTTGACCATCTTTTATTTTACTGCAAAAACCATTTCCTGTAATAAAAATAAAATAAAAAAGCAAAATTATTCTTACCTATCCCATGCACAGTCAGGTCCCACGGTGTAATCCTTCAGAAAGGGTTAATGTTTACTGCAGGGACCGCAGCTAATGCTGCAGCCTCACAGTAAACCCCAAATGAATGAGTTCCTCTCCTGCCTGACAGGAGAGTAAAGGCTGGGTGTCACATAACGATACACCAGCGATCCCGACAACGATATGCACTTGTCAGGATCGCTGGTGTATCGCTACATGATCGCTGCTGAGCTGCCAAACAGGCAGCTCAGGCAGCAATCTGGGACAGCGACACTGCGGGTAACATAGCTTAAGGGCCCGTCTCACATAGCGATATCGCTACCGAGATCGCTGCTGAGTCACTAGTTTTGTGACGCAGCAGCGAGCTCACATTCAGCGACGATCAGCCCCCCTGCTGGGTATCGCTGATCGTCGCAGAAATGTCAGGACCTTTTTTTGATCGCTGGTTTCCCTCTGACAGGCACGCATCGCTGCGTTTGACAGGCGGGAGACCAGCGATCCGCTGGTAACCAAGGTACACAGCGGGTTTCCAGGCACCGCGCAGCGCTTGGAAACCCGCTGTGTACCTTGGATACCAGCTCCCTGCATCAGGGCGCTGGTATCCAAGGTACACAGCGGGTTTCTAGGCACAGCCCCGCGCCTGGAAACCCGCTGTGTACCTTGGTTACCAGCGGATCGCTGGTCTCCCGCCTGTCACACGCAGCGATGTGTGCCTGTCAGCGGGAAACCAGCGATCAAAAAAAGGTCCTGACATTTCAGCGACGATCAGCGATACCCGGCAGGGGGGCTGATCGTCGCTGAATGTCACACACAGCGATATCGCTGGTGAGCTCGCTGCTGCGTCACAAAAACTAGTGACTCAGCAGCGATCTCGGTAGCGATATCGCTATGTGAGACGGGCCCTTAAGTGGAAAGCTTAATTGATTGCTTTCCACTTTCACTTCAGGTCAGCCAGGGACACAATCAGTGACGTCAGAGGGAACTGATTAACAAAAATACGGGTTCCCTTCGAAAAAAAAATGGCGTGGGGTCCCCCCTATTTTTGTTAACCAGCCAGATGAAGCAGACCGCTGAGGCCTGGATTTTCAGGCTGTTAAGGAGCCAAGATCCATGGACCTTGCCAGCCTGATAATACTAGGCCACAGCAGTCTGCATATCTTGGCTGATTAACAAAAATAGGGGATCCCCTCGAAAAAAATTGGCGTGGGGTCCCCCCTATTTTTGTTAACCAGCCAGATGAAGCAGACCGCTGAGGCCTGGATTTTCAGGCTGTTAAGGAGCCAAGATCCATGGACCTTGCCAGCCTGATAATACCAGGCCACAGCAGTCTGCATATCTTGGCTGATTAACAAAAATAGGGGATCCCCTCGAAAAAAATTGGCGTGGGGTCCCCCCTATTTTTGTTAACCAGCCAGATGAAGCAGACCGCTGAGGCCTGGATTTTCAGGCTGTTAAGGAGCCAAGATCCATGGACCTTGCCAGCCTGATAATACCAGGCCACAGCAGTCTGCATATCTTTGCTGGTTAACAAAAATAGGGGATCCCCTCGAAAAAAATTGGCGTGGGGTCCCCCCTATTTTTGTTAACCAGCCAGATGAAGCAGACCGCTGAGGCCTGGATTTTCAGGCTGTTAAGGAGCCAAGATCCATGGACCTTGCCAGCCTGATAATACCAGGCCACAGCAGTCTGCATATCTTGGCTGATTAACAAAAATAGGGGATCCCCTCGAAAAAAATTGGCGTGGGGTCCCCCCTATTTTTGTTAACCAGCCAGATGAAGCAGACCGCTGAGGCCTGGTTTTTCAGGCTGGTAAGGATCCAAGATCCATGGACCTTGCCAGCCTGATAATACCAGGCCACAGCAGTCTGCTTAGCTTGGCTGGTTAACAAAAATAGGGGATCCCCTCGAAAAAAAAACGGCGTGGGGATCCCCCCTATTTTTGTTAACCAGCCAAGTAAAATGCAGACTGCTGCAGCCTGGTATTAAAAGACTGTCAAGGCCCATGGATTTTGGCCCTCAACAGCCTGATACCAGGCTACAGCAGCCCCACATTTGGCGCATCAAAAGATGTGCCAATTGTGGCACTTTACCCGGCTCTTCCCACTTGCCCTGTAGCGGTGGCAAGCGGGGTAATAAGGGGTTAATGTCACCGTTGATTGCACGGTGACAATAAGCCCGGTTAATAATGGAGAGGTGTCAATAAGACACCGATCCATTATTAATCCCAAAGTTTTTAAATGTTTAAAAAAAAGACAAAGCAAGAAAAAAGTATTTTAATGAAATAAAAGAGACAACACAGTTTTCATTAATTTTATTGTACTCTCATTCCTGCGACGCCATCGATCTCCTGTAAAAAAAGAAAAAAAAACAAACCAACAGTATACCACCTGTCCGACGCAGTCCATAACGACTGTCCCACGACGATCCAACTCTGCTACATCGCAATGACAGGCAGAACCTGTCATCGCGACGCAGCACAGCTGATTACCTGCTTCCCCGGCGGTGACGTCATCGGACTGACTGCTTTACGGCCGGGATTACCCAGCAGTCACTGCAGTTATCGCGAGAAACTGCATGTGACCGCCGGGGAAAGAAGATTGCGGCCATCAAGCAGTCCAGGACGTGACCGCCAGAGATCTTCTGCCAGGTAAGTGCCGCTGACTCCTGACAGACCCGACCGACGGACACTGACAGTGACAGTGACAATCCCGATTCCGGTATCCGATATGACGAAAATATCGGAACTCGGAATCGGAATTCCGATACAGCCAATATCGGCAGATACCCGATATTTGCAGTATCGGAATGCTCAACCCTAGTGTTGACCCTTCTTCTTCAGGACCTCTGCAATTCTGCCTGGCATGCTCTCAATCAACTTCTGGACCAAATCCTGACTGTTAGCAGTCCATTCTTGCACATTCAATGCTTTCATTTTGTCGGAATTTTTAGGTTTTTGTTTGTCCACCCGTCTCTTGATGATTGACCACAAGTTCTCAATGGGATTAAGATCTGGGGAGTTTCCAGGCCATGGACCCAAAATCGCTATGTTTTGTTCCCTAAGCCATTTAGTTATAACCTTTGCTTTATGGCAAGGTGCTCCATCATGCTGGAAAAGGCATTGTTGATCGCCAAACTGCTCTTGGAGGGTTGGGAGAAGTTGCTCTTGGAGGACATTCTGGTACCATTCTTTATTCATGGCTGTTTTTAGGCAAGACTGTGAGAGAGCCGATTCCCTTGGCTGAGAAGCAACCCCACACATGAATGGTTTCAGGATGCTTAACAGTTGGCATGAGACAAGACTGGTGGTAGCGCTCACCTTGTCTTCTCCGAATGAGCCATTTTCCTGATGTCCCAAACAATTGAAAAGGGGATTCATCAGAGAAAATAACTTTACCCCAGTCCTCAGCAGTACACTGCCTGTACCTTTTGCAGAATATCAGTCTGTCCATGATGTTTTTTCTGGAGAGAAGTGGCTTCTTTGCTGCCCTCCCTCAGACCAGGCCTTGCTCCAAGAGTCTCCGCCTCACAGTGAGTGCAGATGCACTCACACCTGCCTGCTGCCATTCCTGAGCAAGCTCTGCACTGCTGGTAGCCCGATCCCGCAGCTGAAACACTTTTAAGAGACGGTCCTGGCGCTTGCTGGTCTTTGTTGGGCGCCCTGGAGCCTTTTTGGCAACAATGGAACCTCTCTTCTTGAAGTTCTTGATGATGCGATAGATTGTTGACTGAGGTGCAATCTTTCTAGCTGCGATATTCTTCCCTGTTAGGCCATTTTTGTGTATTGCAATGATGACTGCACGTGTTTCTTTAGAGATAACCATGGTTAACAGCAGAGAAACAATGATGCCAAGCACCAGCCTCCTTTTAAAGTGTCCAGTGGTGTCATTCTTACTTTATCATGACAGATTGATCTCCAGCCATGTCCTCATCAACACCCACATCTGTGTTAATGGAGCAATCACTGAAAAGAGGTTAGCTGGTCCTTTTAATGCAGGGCTGCAATGATGTTGAAATGTGTTTTGGGGGATAAAGTTCATTTTCTAGCCAAATATTGACTTTGCAAGTAATTGCTGTTAATTTGATCACTCTTTATAACATTCTGGAGTATATGCAAATTGCCATTAGAAAAAGTGAAGCAGTAGACTTTGTAAAAATTAATATTTGTGTCATTCTCAAAACTTTTGTCCATGACTGTAGGCCCATATGTAGTGGTGTGGGCCTCTGAGACTTGCAAAGGAGTACATAGGCTGACAAGCATTTCAGTAATGGGGGGTACCTTTTTGAATAAATAAGCTATGGCCATCACAGCCCCACCTTGGCCAAAAATCAACGCCCTATAATGCTACAGAACACATTCACCCAGGTCATGTAGTCTGAGATAAGGAAAAAACATTGCCAGAAACAGAGTTAAGAAGTAGGCCCAAATGTAGGGGTATGGGTCTCTGAGACTTGTAATCGAGTGCATAGGCTGACAATCATTTCAGTAATGGGGGGTACCTTTTTGAATAAATAAACTATGGCAATCACAGCCCCCCTTGGCCTAAATTCTACGGCCTATAATGGTACAGAACATGTTCACCCTGGTCATCTAGTGGCAGGTAAGGAATAGAACTGCAGGAAACGGAGTTAATAAGTAGGCCAAATTGTAGGGGTGTGGGTCTCTGAGACTTGGAATGGAGAGCATAGGCTAACAAGCATTTCAGTAATGGGGGTACCTTTTTGAATATATAAACTATGGCCATCACAGACCCCCTTGGCCAAAAATCAACGGCCTTTAATGCTACAGAACACATTCACCCAGGTCATGTAGTCTGAGATAAGGAAGAAATATTGCAGGAAACGGAGTTAAGAAGTAGGCCCAAATGTAGGGGTGTGGGTCTCTGAGACTTGTAATGGAGGGCATAGGCTGACAATCATTTCAGTAATGGGGAGTACCTTTTGAAATAAATAAAGTATTGCCATCACAGCCCCCCTTGGCCAAAAATCAATGGCCTATAATGATACAGAACACGTTCACCCTGGTCATGTAGTCTGAGATAAGGAAGAAACATTTCAGGAAACCGAGTTAAGAAGTAGGCCCAAATGTAGGGGTGTGGGTCTCTGAGACTCGTAATGGAGGGTATAAGCTGACAAGCATTTCACCAATGGGGGTACCTTTTGAAATAAAGTATTGCCATCACAGCCCCCCTTGGCCAAAATTCTACAGCCTATAATGGTACAGAACACGTTCACCCTTGTCATGTAGCCGTGGACAATGAGGAGACACAGTGAGAAATCATAGTTAAATTAAACAACTAAATTACAAATGTGAAGCCACGTATGAAAGAAAATAACTAAAGGGAGGGGTGAACACAGGTTCATAGATATGAAACCAGAATGTGTTCGACGAGATATGTTTGGCCCTAGCAGCAGCTCAGAGTCAGTGATATAAATAGAAATATTATATAATACCATTGCCAAAAATAGAGTGACTTGTGCATCACACAATCCCTTCCGCCTGTTGTTCTACTGGTTGTGTATGATGATGATAAGGAGGAGGCTAACAGCAAACAGACCAACTCAGGAAGCGGATACCCATGTGTGGTTGTGAAGAAGTGCCTGAGAATACACCTCTCCAAAAAAAGAGAATTCAGTTTAAGTTCTATTTCGGTGTTTTCATTTGGAGGTGTACAGAAGTCTTGGCCAATCCAGCCCTTGTTGATTTTGATAAGGGTCAGCCTGTCAGCATTGTCAGTTGACAGGCGGATGCGCTTATCTATTATAATTCCCCCAGAAGCACTAAAAACCTGCTCTGACAGAACGCTAGAGGCAGGGCAGGCCAGGACCTCCAAGGCGTAGAGAGCCAGTTCATGCCACGTGTCCAGCTTGGATACCCAATAATTAAAAGGCACAGAGGAATCCCGGAGGACATTTGAATGATCTGCAAGGTACTCCCTCACCATCTACCCAAACATTGAACTTCTTGTGACGGCACCCCTTGCCTCTGTGGTGGCACAATGGGAGGGTCTGAGAAAATTTTCCCAGGACTTTGCCAATGTTCCCCTGCCTGACCTGGAATGTACTTCTGTCTCTCTCGCTTGGACTCCTTGGCTGTACAATAAACTCTGATATCTGCTGCCAGCGTTCTCACATGGGAATTTTTTCACTAATTGCGATACAAGGGCCCTATGATAATGCACCATTTTTAGAACCCTGTCTGATTCTGGGATAAGAGCTTGAAAATTTTCCTTGTAGCGTGGGTCTAAAATTGTCACCAACCAGTATTGAGTGTCAGCAAAAATTGTTCTAATGCGAGGGTCACGGGAAACGCAGCATGACATAAAGTCAGCCATGCATGCCAGACTACTAACAGGCATGCCTTCCATGTCCTCACCAACAGTACGACTGACTATGGTGTCTTCCTCCTCCTCTTCATCCTCATACTCCTCCTTCCTGTCCTCAGGCCATCCCCAGTGAACAGACGGTATGACAGCTGTGCTTGTGGTACCATCTACAGCGCATGAAAGTAGCTCCTGTTCTTCCTCCTCCTCTTCATTGTCTACCAATCCACCTTGACGACATGATGCTGGGCTGAGTGTAATCACCCGGTATGTTTCCTGTCTCAATGTCCTCATGCTCTTCCTACAATGCATCCTCTTTTATTGTGAGCAGAGAGTTTTTCAAAATGCTGAGAGGCTGTATGGTGACACTAATTATGGCATCATCACCGCTCACCATCTTGGTGCACTCTTCAAATTTATGCAGGATGGTACATATGTCTGACATTCATGTTCACTCCTGAGGTCTTATATGTGGAGTCTGACCTGAATATCGACGGCCTTGTTGAAGCTCGTACTCAACAACTGCACTCTTCTGCTCACAAATCCTTAGCAACATATGCAGTGTAGAGTTCCAACGCGTGGGGACATCACACACCAGTCGGTGATCCGGAAGTTGCAAACGCTGTTGAAGCACAGCAAGGGCGGCTGAAGCTGTCGCTGACTTCCAAAAATGGGCAGGCATACGGCGTACTTTCAACAGCAGATCCTGCAGCTCTGGGTAGCTTTTGATAAAATGTTGAACCATGAGGTTAAGTACAGTACATGGGCCAGGCAAGGTATGTGCGTGAGCTACCTTGCCTCAGGGCTGCCACCAGGTTCCGGCCATTGTCGCACACGACCATGTCTGGCTGTAGGTTCAGCGGAGTCAGCCAAATATCTGACTGCTCCTTCAGCGCTGTCCACAACTCTTCGGCATTATGTGGTTTGTCACCTATGCAGATTAGCTTCAGCACAGCCTGTTGACGCTTGGCTGAGGCAGTGCTGAAGTGCTTCCAGCTTCTGACTGATGTGTTCATTTCAGAGATGGAGGCTGAAGAAGAGGAGGAGGAGGAGGTGCAGGAGCTGTAGACTGTGGGGGCAACCCTGATTGACGTAGGGCCCGCAATCCTTGGCGTGGGGAGGATGTGTTCCATCCCAAGCTCCGACTGGGTCAGCGGCTTCCACTATGTTAACCCAGTGTGCCGTCTGTGAGATGTACCGTCCCTGCCCACAGGCACGTGTCCGTGGTTAGGTGAACTTTCTCAGTAACAGCATTGTTGAGGGCACGGGTAATGTTGTGGGACACATAGTGGTGTAATGCCAGTATGGCACAATGGAAGAAATAGTGGCGACTGGGGACCGAGTACCTTGGGACGGCCGTCACCATCAGGTTGCGGAAAGCTTCCGTCTCAACGAGCCGAAAAGGCAACATTTCGAGTGCAAGCAGTCGAGAAATGTGCAAATTAAGTACTGTGGCCTGTGGGCCATTGGCTGGGTATTTCTGCTTCCATCCCAATGACTGGGGTATAAACAACTGAAGGCTGCGCTGGGGCAAGGATGTGGACGGGCTTGATGATGGTGCTGGTTGACTGTGGGCAACAACAGGTGCATGGCCCGAGCCATCTTCATAGGCACGCTGAACTGGGGATTGGCTTTTATGCAAAACAGTGGAAGAAGCAGTGTTGTCACCTGCAGACAGTGTTCCTGGGGCCTGGGGCTCGGCCCACAAAGTGGGGTGCTTTGCTGCCATGTGCCTAATCATGCTGGTGGTGGTCAGGCTGGTAGTTTTGCTACCCCTGCTGATGTGGGCATGGCAAGAGCTGCAAATGGCCTGTTTGGGGTTCTCGACAGAGTCTTTGAAAAATAACCAGACTCGGGAAGTTCCAACAGTTGGAATGGAAACTTCCATCCTCTTGGTGTTACAGGGAACGGATGCACGCCTTCTGTCTGCTGCCAACACACCGCTTCTTCTTGCCTGTTGGGGTGATATGCCTCCTTCCCCATGTGTGCTGCTGTCCTCGCTCTGCATGTCTTCCTGCCAAGATGGGTCAGTCACTATGTCATCCACCACCTCGTCTTCCACATCTGCACCATGCTCCTCCTCCTGACTTTCCTGCAATTGTGTCTCATCATCGTCCACTTCTAGTGACCGTGGCTGCTCAAAGATTTGTGCATCGCTACATGGAATATCATCATTCCTCGCTTCAAATGGAGCGGCCGAGAGGCACGATTCTCCAAATGGAAACTGAACAGCTCTTCGGAGTGTCTGAGTGTGGGATCTGGTGTCTCAGGGCACTTGGTATGGTAGGAGGAAGAAGGATCAGGGTGAGTAATAGCTGGTCCACACTCACCGCTACTCAGACTTGACCGTGTGGAAGACATGGTAGTGGTGGTGGCTAAGTGACTTGAAGCATTATCCGCTATACAACCAACTACCGTTTTACACTGCTCGGGCTTCAATAGTGGTGTGCTGCAGTCTCCTAGAAACTGGTACAGGAAGGTTGAGCGAGAACATGTAGGTCTTTGCTGCGGCCCACTTTCAGCTTGGCCACGGCCTCGGCCTCTGCATGCACCATCAGCATCACTTCCCTGTCCCTTGTCCATTGCCTTGCCCATTTTAAGTGGACTACTGAAATATTTGAAAAGCTCAATACAAATGGATTTATTAGGAGAAAAGTTATATGTAATCAGTATACCTGAAAAGAGAAAATTTTGACACCACTGATACACCAGACCTTGGCCTGAAATCACAGACTTGATTAATTTTTTTAGTTAGGATTTTTGTTACTGTTTGAACAAAATAAAAAAGGCGTACAACAAGGCTAGCAGACAGAACTATGCAACATATGCCTGCCAAGAAAAGAATTTTTCACCACAGATACACCAGAACTCAGCCTGAGATAACAGAGTGGAATAATTTTTTATGACTGTGTGGATTAAAAAGATTACTGGATATAACGACAATGAGAGAATGGCCAAAAAAGTGAAGTAAGGCCTAAAAAGCATCAAATTTTGCCAAACAGATGTATGAGGCATGCCACAGATAGACCACACAATAAAATGTAGCCTGTTTTTATGAATAATGCAACATGGTTCTGTCTTTAAGTGCACTCACACCCAGGGCTAAATTAAAAAAAAACCTACACTGACAACATGTTGACCTTGCACAGATATGAGCTGCCACGAAGATAACAGTACCACTAATTTTTGCACCTTTTTTTTAAAATAAAAAGTACTGGTGTTTTTACGTGAAAGGACACACAGAGCTCAAAAAAAATATTGCCGTACACTGGCCATGTGTTCAGCACGCACAGATATGAAATGGCACGGAGATAACAGTACCACTAATTTGTGCACATTTTTTTTTATAGTAAGTACTAGTGTTCTTACGTGAAAAGACACACAGGGCTCCGCAAAAATATTGCTGTACTCTGCCCACACGTTGAGCACGCACAAATATGAGCTGCCACGGAGATAACAGTAAGGCTGGAGTCACACTGGCGACAAAATCGGACGACTGCAATGCGATGAAATATCGCATTGCAGTCGGACCTATGTTAATCTATGGAGCAGCTCCCAGTATCAGATTTTTTGTGGTCCGTTTTAAACGTCCGAGTGCAATCACCGATTGTCACCGATTGTCACCGATTGTGGGTCGACTATCACCAATGCAAGTCTATGGGAGCAATGAAAAATCGGATTACAAACGGACCGCACGTGTGACTTGCGATTAAATTGCATCGGTGTCCTTTAGAAAAGCCGGCAATTCATCCCCGGCTATACTGTAAAATCACACTGACAGCTTTAATAAAGAATAGAATCAATACATATACCCACATAGAATACATATATATATATGACATATATATATATACATATATTTATAGTTCATACACTTCTACATACTGTAATAGCCGCTAATTCAATTGCCGTCTTTTGTGAAAGTACAGAACCCGACATGAAATGACGCATGGTTTACATACAGTTAACCATGTCATTTCATGTATTTTGATATATGGTTTTCACTAACAATTACATGAGTGTATGTGTGTGAAATTTCACACATGTAGGGGTTAATTAAAGGTGTAAATTCGTTGAAAAAAAATGCGTGGGCTCCCGCTGTATTTTCTCCACCATACAAAGCAAGCGAGTGGGGGCAAATAATAATAGCCCAGGGAGGGTGCATTTATTTTGTGCCCCCCCTGGCTACTAACATCTGCCCCCAGACACCCCAGAAAAGGCAAATCTATAATTAGATTAGCCCTTTCTGGCACTTTGCCCGTCTATTCCCATTGCCCTGTAGCGTTGGCGAATGGGTTAATAAGGGGTTAAAGCCACCTTGCAATTGAAAGGTGACTTTAAGCCAGGTTAATAATTGAGAGCTGTCAATTAGACAACTATCAATTATTAATCCTATTGTATGAAAGGAAAAAAAACACACACACACATTAATTATTAATCCTTTTAATTAAATAAAGACACAGTTTTGGACATATTTTATTGCTCAGCTGTAATCCCCTGAATGAATCAGTTCCTCTCCCGGCGACAGGAGAGGAAGTGATGAGTATGTGAAGCTTAATTAATTGCTTCCCACTTTCACTTCAGGTCAGGTCAGGGTGACCTGACCTGAAGTGAAAGAGGGACGAAATCAATTAAGCTTCACACATTAATCACTTCCTCTCCTTTCGCCGGGAGAGGAACTGATTCATTCAGGGGTAACAGCTCAGCAGGCAGCATTAGCTGCCTGCTAGCTGTAACCTGTTAACCCTTTCTGATGGATTACAGTGTGGGACCTGACTGTGCATCGGATAGGTAAGAATCATTTTGCTTTTTTATTTTATTTTTATTACAGGAAATGGTTTTAGCAGGAAAATAAAAGATGGTCAAAAACTGTCTGCTTATTTCATTAAAATGATTTTTATTAAAGTGTGTGTGCTTGATTTTTCTTTCATACAATAGGATTAATAATTGATAGTTGTCTAATTGACAGCTCTCAATTATTAACCTGGCTTAAAGTCACCTTTCAATTGCAAGGTGGCTTTAACCCCTTATTAACCCATTCGCCAACCCTACAGGGCAATGGGAATAGACGGGCAAAGTGCCAGAAAGGGCTAATCTAATTATAGATTTGCCTTTTCTGGGGTGTCTGGGGGCAGATGTTAGTAGCCAGGGGGGGCACAAAATAAATGTACCCTCCCTAGGCTATTATTATTTGCCCCCACTCGCTTGCTTTGTCTGTCTGGTGGAGAAAATACAGCGGGAGCCCACGCATTTTTTTTCAACGAATTTACACCTTTAATTAACCCCTACATGTCTGCAATTTTGCACACATACACTCATGTAATTGTAAGTTCAAACCATATATCAAACTACATGAAATGACATGATTAACTGTATGTAAACCATGTGTCATTTCATGTCGGGTTCGGTCATTTCACAAAAGCCGGCAATTGAATTAGCGACTATTACAGTATGTAGAAGTGTATGAACTATAAATATATGTATATATATGTGACAATGACATATATATATATATATATATATATATTTATATATATATATATATGTGTTCTATGTGTATATATCTATTCTTTCTTTTGTGATTTAAATACTATTCATTTGGATCCATTATATGTCCGTTTTGAAAGCCTGCGAGAAAATCACGCAAGTCGGATGTAAATCGGATGTTAACAACTACGGTCAGATGCGACTAAATCACATCTTTACAGGAAAATCGGATGCCAGACGGATGTCTGTTCATTACATTTTGGTCCGATAATCGACCGACTAAAACTGTCAGATTTTTTGTAGTTGTGTGTGACGCCGGCCTAACATTAATTTGTGCACCAATTTTTTTTTTTTAAAAAAGTACTAGTGTTTTTATGTGAAATCACACCCATGGCTCCGCTAAAATATTGCCGTACACTGCCCACACGTTGAGCACGCACAGATATGAGCACCTGCCTTGACAAAGACACCGCCAGTGTCGGAACGCGTGGGTTCGGTTCCACATGCCATTCTCTGGGGAGCATTTGTTCCTATAGGGTATTATAGATGGATTTACTTTTCTCCTCTCACCTTTAGTTTATGGAGTCATTATACTCCACTAAGTTAATGACAGGGTCTTTATATGCTTTGGACTTATGACAGATCCTAGGGGTGAGCATAAAGGATTAAGCTCATTGTTTATTTCATATTTTATTTTTATTTATTTTTGTTTGAAATCCTCTAAGATTATTGTTCCCTGGATGATGATGATAATAAGATTGGGGTTATTTAACCATTGCTGCAAATGTTTCTTTTGTGTGCAACACTTATTATAGGTTATATCTCTATTAGGCATGTGGAATTAACTTCTTTGAGTATTTAACTCTGGATTGTGATCTTTGCATATACCAAAAGTGTATTTTTAAGTGTTTTTAAATGTTGTGTGTGTTGTTTTTTGTTGTGAATTTAATTTGGAATAAACTTTATATTGTTTGACTTCATCTAATATTTTTCTTGGTGATCCTTCAAATATATGCATGTGTCTTTTCTCTTGTTGTTTTTCACGCACAGATATGAGCTGGCACAGAGATACCACTAACACAAATTTGTGCCTTTTTTAAAAGTACTGGTGTTTTTACGTGAAATCACACCCATGGCTCCCCAAAAATATTGCCGTACACTGCCCACACATTGAGCATGCACTTATATGAGCTGGCACAGAGATACCACTATGGCCGGTTTCACACGTCTGTGTTTCCGGTATGTATGTGACAGTTCTTATACGTACCGGAGACACGTACAAACGTAGACACATTATAATCTATGTGTCTCTGCACATGTGCGTGTTTTCACACGGACCATGTGTTCGTGTGCCAAACACGTAGACATGTCCGTTTTGATACGGACATACGGACCGGAAAACGTCCCGCACACGTGCACACGGAGAACTGTTCACACAGTACTAAAGTATATTAATATACCGCTCATCGTTCTCCTCTGCTCGCAAGCAGAGTAGGGAGAATGATGACTGCCGGCTTCAGCACCAGCTGCAGGGGGACAGCGGCTTACTGTTGCGCTACTTCCCGAGCGGCCGTCTGTGTGTCCGAGTGGTACTGAGTGGTACTTTCTCAAAAGTCGGGTTGAACGAAATCGGCCGACTATCAGGAAAAGTCGGGGGTCCGACTGGAACACGAAACCCAATGCAAGTCAATAGGGAAGCAAAGTCGCTATGGAGTGGAGGACAGTAAACACCTACAGTGCCCATTTCAATGCCAACAACATAAATTCTTATTACTTAAGCTTGGCAGCCTTAATTAACTTTATAATAATAGTTACGCATTGAAAACTGGGGGTTATTTGGCTAAACTTGTGGGGGCGGGTAGGGCTGGCTCCCGGTTTTCATGTGCCCCGGACCAAAGAGTGTCAGTGAGCCTCTTTAACACATACCACAATTCATCATGCTCCGATACGGCACAGAAATATAGTTATAGTACAATGAAAAATACTTCACTTCTTATATGACATGACTGATATCTATGTTAAAATCTACAATAGCTCAAAAAACGCACAGTATATTCCTTCATACAGTATTATGTCCACCACATAGTGCGTCATACAGAATAATGAGCCCCATATATTGCTCCATACAGAATGGGCTCCATATAATGCTCCTTACAGCATAGGCCCCATATGTGCCACATGTGATGCTCCATACCCTATATGATGCCCCATAAATAATGAACCCCATATGATTCTCCAGTATATGATGGGCCCCATGCATGCTGCTCCAGTGTCTGATCTGCCCCATTTAGAATGCTCCAGTATATGATGGGCCCCATGGATGATGCTCCAGTGTCTAATGGGCCAAAATAATGCTCCATATATAGTGGGCCCCATTTATAATGATCCATTGTATAATGGTCCCCGTAAATGCTGCTCCAGTGTCTATTTTCCCCCTTTTAGAATGCTCCAGTATATGATGGGCCCCATGGATGATTCTCCAGTGTCCTATGAGCCAAAATAATGCTCCATATATAATGGGCCCCATTTATAATGATCCAGTGTATAATGGGCCCTGTAAATGCTGCCCCAGTGTCTGATCTGCCCCATTTAGAATGCTCCAGTATCTGATGAGCCCCATTGATGATGCTCCAGTGTCTTATGGGCCAAAATAATGCTCCATATATAATGGGCCCCATTTATAATGATCCAGTGTATAATGGTCCCCATAAATGCTGCTCCAGTGTCTATTTTCCCCCTTTTAGAATGCTCCAGTATATGATGGTCCCTGTTAATGCTGCTCCAGTGTCTGATCTGCCCCATTTAGAATGCTCCAGTATCTGATGGGCCCCATGCATGATGCTCCAGTGTCTTATGGGCCAAAATAATGCTCCATATATAATGGGTCCCATTTATAATGATTCAGTGTATAATGGTCCCCGTAAATGCTGCTCCAGTGTCTGATCTGCCCCATTTAGAATGCTCCAGTATATGATGGGCCCCATGCATGATGCTCCAGTGTCTTATGGGCCAAAATAATGCTCCATATATAATGGGTCCCATTTATAATGATTCAGTGTATAATGGTCCCCGTAAATGCTGCTCCAGTGTCTGTTTTCCCCCTTTTAGAATGCTCCAGTATATGATGGGCCCCATGGATGATGCTCCAGTGTCTTATGGGCCAAAATCATGCTCCATATATAATGGGCCCCATTATTAATTATCCATTGTATAATTGTCCCAGTAAATGCTGCTCCAGTGTCTGATCTGCCCCATTTAGAATGCTCCAGTATCTCATAGTCCCCATGGATGATGCTCCAGTGTCTTATGGGCCAAAATAATGCTCCATATATAATGGGCCCCATTTATAATGATCCGGCCCCCGTAAATGCTGCACCAGTGTCTGTTTTCCCCCTTTTAGAATGCTCCAGTATATGTTGGGCCCCATGGATGTTGCTCCAGTGTCTGATCTGCCCCATTTTTAATGCTCAAGTGTATGCTGGGCCCCATATATAATTCTCCCCATATAATGCTCCCCATATATTGCTCCAAATATTTAAAAAAATGTAATACCTCTCCTCGCTGTGCACTGCTCTACTCTGGACTCCTCAGCATCGCCATGTTACAGCTCTCTGCGCTTGGACTGTTTAGGCAGAGGGCATACAGACGTGATGTCATCGCGCTCTCCAAGTTGAATGTCACTGACAGGAAACGCAGAAGATGTCACAGCGGTGGAGCAGGGAGAGGTAAGTATTGCAAGTGCTGGGGCCCTAAGCAAGCAGCGGGGCCGACTCGTGGGCGCCGGCACTGGCACAGGGCCCCTCATAGTACGCCGGTGTGTCTGACGGCGAGTGGGCCCTCTCACTGTCAGAGACAATTTTTTGTACTATGAGGGGCCCTGTGCCAGTGTCGTCGCCCACGAGTCGGCCCCCCCACCTGCTCAGGGAACTGGCACTTGCCCGGGTGCGCCAGTTGCTGAAGCCAGCCCTGGGGGGGATTTGTAGGTTTTGTAGTCCTTCCACGCTTGCAAGTGCATGTTCATTAAATGTTTAAGCATACAACCGGTATTCAAATTTCAGAGATTTTTCCCTCGGCTAAAGGTCCTTCCTCACTTGTTACAGATAACCTTTGCCTCATCAATAGGATTTTGGTCAAAAAAGTGCCACACTGGACTCTTCCTACTATGGTATACATTTTCAGGGCTTGCTCGCTGTGCTAATTTGACTGTCTGGCCAAGCTGTCCTGCAACTCTTTTTTTTTTTTTTTTAACACCTCTTTGGACTGCTACGGGCCTGCCAGATAACCCCAGGTGGTATGTCGATACCTGCTGCGGATCCTCCTCCGCTTCTGAGCTATTGCCAGCGGCACCCTCTTCCCCCACAGGATGCCAATCAGGGTCAACAACTGGGTCATCCATCCCCTCTTCTTCAATTTCATCTGCACCTTCCTCTGTGTCACCGTGTAAGTTGGCATAGTATGCAGGAAGGGGCACCTGAGTTTCATCAGGGTCAGAATCTGGCTCAGTAGACTGCGAGGGAAATGTAGTGCTCTGGGTGAATGTACCAGCAGAATCATCTAGCAGTGGCTGTGCATCAGTGCACTCCATCTCTGATTAATGTTGGACTGGGGAATTCAGGATTTGACTTGATAACCCAGGCATGGTATGTGAAAAGAGCTCCATGGAGTAATCTGAAGTGTGGCCTGCCACATCCTTCCCTTTTGGAGGGAGTGAAGGACACAAGGTAAGGGGTTGTTCCTGACCAGGAGTCTGCACTGACGACTCAGTGCTGGCATTTTTTTGAAAATTCACAATAGGAGGCGATAGAGCTGGAGGCTGTTTCGGCAATGTAAGCCAAAACCTGTTCCTGATGCTCTGGCTTTAAAAGCAGTTTACACACTCCCAGTAAAGGGAGCCTTCCATGCCTTCTTGAGCCAGACGATTACGCCTGCTCAACACCTCCTGCCTTAGGTGATATTCTGCTTATGGCACTTCCAGCAGATGCACCACCACCACCATCAGTACCAGCTGGCCCCCACGCCCACGTCCACGGCCTCTTCCACCATACTTCCTCATTTTTGTGAAAATGTACCCAAAATACCAGCAGATATATGTACTGTATCATAAGCGTACAGCTGTATACAGTCTAGGGATAATTGTAAATCTCTGTATATATTTCAAGAGTCACACACAGATGCTCCCAGGCTCAGTATGGATTACACCAGAATATAAAAAGTAGAAAAAGGGTAATGTATTGCAAGCAGACAGCTGTATACAGGGTTGGGGTAATTTTTAAATCTCTGCATATATTTCTGGAGTAACAGACAGACGTTCACAGGCTCAATATGGATCACACCAGAATATAATAATAAGAAAAACGGGTACTGTATTAGCAGATACCAGGGATATATAGTATAGTGGAAATATTCTAAATCTCCGCATATATTTCATGAGGCAGACACTGATGCTCTCAGGCTCAGTATGGATTACACAAGAATATAATAAGAAGAAAAAGGGGTACTGTATCAGCAGATACCAGGGATATATAGTATAGTGAAAATATTCAAAATCTCTGTATATATTTCAGGAGGCAGACACTGACGCTCTCAGGCTCAGTATGGATTACACAATAATATAAAAAGATGAAAAAGGGGTACTGTATCACCAGCTACAAGGTATATATAGTATAGTGAAAATATTCTAAATCTCCGTATATATTTCAGGAGGCAGACAAAGACGCTCACAGGCTCAGTATGGATTACACAAGATTATAAATAAAAATAGCAGAAGAAAAAGAAACGATCAAAGAATCATAAATAATTGCATATAAAAAAGTTTTTATTGAAATAACAAACAGGGGAGCAAGGAGGGACAACACCTTAGCCAATTAACACATGTGGGACAAAAGGACGCACATAGGAATTAGGTAAAAATACAATTGTATAATAGGCATAAGTAATTAAATCTCAACAAAATTCATAACAGGATGTATGATATCACAGAAATATGCCTTTGCAATAATGTGCAAGGCCAAGAGGTAACTGCATAGCCCGCCTGGGTCTATTGCTGCATGTAAAGTGATCCATAGGGATTCACCAATACCTATATAAATGCATAGTATATTGCTCAATATTAATTACCTGATGTGAATAAGAAGAGAGCACCCAGTGCGTCCACCCACCTATTTTTATTGTTTAGCGATTGTCCCATGGATTTCCATAGTGCCCATATTTGTGTTGATGGTGGGATCTTTTTCCTCTAATCAATCACTATACATCATTCACTATTATTATGGGCATATGTTCTTTGAAGTGTGTTTTCAAGATTATAAATAGCAGATCCGCAAGAAATAATCACACATGTGGGCCAATGTTCCAGGTGTCAATGATGCACTTAGAGTGGTGGGTGGAGGAGTACTTTCTGGCAAAAAGGGTACTGTATCACAAGCGTACAGATGGATACAGTCTAGGGGTCTTTGTAAATCTCCCTATATATCTCCAGAGTAACAGACAGACTCTCACAGGCTCAGTATGGATCACACCAGAATATAATATTAAGAAAAAGGGGTACTATATTAGCAGACACCAGGGATATATAGTATAGTGGAAATATTCTAAATCTCTGTATATATTTCAGGAAGCAGACACTGACGTTCTCAGGCTCAGTATGTATTACACAATAATATGAAAAGATGAAAAAGGGGTACTGTATCACCAGATACCAGGTATATATAGTCTTGGTAAAATATTGTAAATCGCCGTATATATTTCAGGAGTCAGACAATGACGCTCTCAGGCTCAGTATGGACTACACAATAATATAAAAGATGAAAAAGGGGTACTGTATCGCCAGATACAAGGTATATATAGTATAGTGAAAATATTTGAAATCTCTGTATAAATTTCAGGAGGCAGACACTGACGCTCTCAGGCTCAGTATGGATTACACAAGAATATAATAAGATGAAAAAGGGGTACTGTATTAGTAGATACAGGGATATATAGTATAGTGGAAATATTCTAAATCTTCGTATATATTTCAGGAGGCAGAGAAAGACGCTCACAGGCTCAGTATGGATTAGACAAGAATATAAAAAGCAGATCCGCAAGAAATAATCACACATGTGGGCCAATGTTCCAGGTGTCAATGATGCACTTAGAGTGGTGGGTGGAGGAGTACTTTCTGGCAAAAAGGGTACTGTATCACAAGCGTACAGCTGGATACAGTCTAGGGGTCATTGTAAATCTCCGTATATATTTCCGGAGTAACAGACAGACTCTCACAGGCTCAGTATGGATCACACCAGAATATAATAAGAAGAAAAAGGGGTACTGTATTAGCAGATACCAGGGATATATAGTATAGTGGAAATATTCTAAATCTCCGTATATATTTCATGAGGCAGACACTGACGCTCTAAGGTTCAGTATGTATTACACAATAGTATAAAAAGATGAAAAAGGGGTACTGTATCACCAGATACCAGGTATATATAGTCTAGGTAAAATATTGGAAATTGCCATGTATATTTCAGTAGTCGGACAATGATGCTCTCAGGCTCACTATGGACTACACAATAATCTAAAAAGATGAAAAAGGGGTACTGTATCAACAGATACAAGGTAGTATCGTGAAAATATTCGAAATCTCCATATATATTTCAGGAGGCAGACAATGATGCTCACAAACTCAGTATGGATTACACAATAATATAAAAAGTTGGGGGGTGGAGGAGGGGGGACAGCCCAGATAGGTAGGTGGCAAAAATGGCATCTGTTGAGGTGTATAATGGAAGTAAAGTAGCTGCGAACTGATGAAATGGAGAAGTCCAAGGAAGAGGAGGACAAAAAAAGGGGTACTGTGTCACCAGATACGAGGTAGTATAGTGAAAATATTCTAAATCTCCGTATATATTTCAGGAGGCAGACACTGACGCTCTCAGGCTCTGTATGGATTACACAGTAATATAAAAAGATGAAAAAAGGGTACTGTATCACCAGATAGCAGGTATATATAGTCTAGGTAAAATATTGGAAATTGCTGTATATATTTCATGGTCAGACAATGACGCTCTCATGCTCAGTATGGACTACACAATAATCTAAAAAGATGAAAAAGGGGTATTGTATCACCAGATACAAGGTAGTATAGTGAAAATATTCGAAATCTCCGTATATATTTCAGGAGGCAGACAATGACGCTCACAGGCTCAGTATTGATTACACAAGAATATAAAAAGTTGGGGTGTGGAGGAGGGGGGGACAGCTCAGATAGGTTGGTGGCAAAAATGGCATATATTGAGGTTATAATGGACATAAAGCAGCTGCAAATGGATGAATTGGAGGAGTCCGAGGAAGAGGATGACAAAAAAAGGGGTACTGTATCACCAGATACAAGGTAGTATAGTGAAAATATTCTAAATCTCCGTATATATTTCAGGAGGCAGACACAGACGCTCTCAGGATCTGTATGGATTACACAGTAATATAAAAAGATGAAAAAAGGGTACTGTATCACCAGATACCAGGTATATATAGTCTAGGTAAAATATTGGAAATTGCCATATATGTTTCAGGAGTCAGACAATGATGCTCTCATGCTCAGTATGGACTACACAATAATCTAAAAAGATGAAAAAGGGGTACAGTATCACCAGATACAAGGTAGTATAGTGAAAATATTGTAAATCTCCGTATATATTTCAGGAGGCAGAAAATGACGCTCACAGACTCAGTATTGATTACACAAGAATATAAAAAGTTGGGGGGTGTAGGAGGGGGGACAGCTCAGATAGATTGGTGGCAAAAATGGCATATGTTGAGGTGTATAATGGACATAAAGCAGCTGCAAATGGATGAATTGGAGGAGTCCGAGGAAGAGGAGGACATAAAAAGGGGTACTGTATCACCAGATACAAGGTAGTATAGTGAAAATATTCTAAATTTCCATATATATTTCATGAGGCAGACATTGACGCTCTCAGGCTCAGTATGGATTACACAGTAATATAAAAAGATGAAAAAGGGGTACTGTATCAGCAGATACCAGGTATATATAGTCTAGGTAAAATATTGGAAATCGGTGTATATATTTCAGGAGTCAGACAATGACTCTCATAGGCTCAGTATGAATTACACAAGAATATAAAAAGATCAGCAAGAAATAATCACACATGTGGGCCAATGTTCCAGGTGTCAATGATGCACTTACTGTTGGGGGGGAGGACAACTTTCTGCAAAAAAGGGTACTGTATCCCAAGCGTACAGATGTATACAGTCTAGGGGTTATTGTAAATCTCCATATATATTTCCAAAGTAACAGACAGACGCTCACAGGCTCTGTATGGATTAGACCAGAATATAAAAACTAGAAAAAAGGTAATGTATTACAAGCGGCCAGCTGTATACAGGGTTGGGGAAATAGAAAATCTCCATATATTTTGCCAGAGTCAGACACTGGCTCTCACAAGCTCAGTATTGATCACACCAGAATATAAAAACTAGAAAAAGGGTAATGTATTACAAGCGGACAGCTGTTGTCAGGACTCTGAACATTTTTGATCACCTTTTGTGCATTACTGCCCTTTTCTAAGATGGCGTCTTTGATCTCATGTGCACTGTGTCTTCCTGCTATATAACTCCACCCGAGCCTTTAGTCTGTGCTAGAGTATTCTGCCTTGCATCCAGCTTCTGACCTCTGGTGGCTCCCTGGCTTTGTACCTGCTCCTGTGAACCTGTTTCATTATCCTGCTACTCTGCTCTGAGTTCCTGCTGCATACATCGGTTTCCAGTAATCCTCCTTCATCTGGCTGCTTGTGTTACTCCCATATGCATTTGCTGGACATGTAAGCTGTTGCAGCCCTGCGCTGCTTAAAACTGAGACTATCAACCAGGCCTCCCTGGCTGAGCTAAAGGTATCATTTGAACTGCCTACCTGTGCTTGGACTAAACTAAGACTTAGTCGTGTCAAGTATCCTCAAGTTTAACTGTGCTTCATAGACTCTCTGTTGTGAGTGGGCTTGGGATGAGTTCTGAGCAGAGGCTCCCTCTGGTGGTTACAAGCGGTGCTGGTCTGTCCAGTGAAGATTGTGAAGATTGTGAGGATTGGGAATCAGGTGTTACTGACTGGTCTTATATAAGGGAGTCACCTTCCCATCAGGGTTGCCGGTGATCAATTGTTCTGGTCTCTATCCTTGATTCCTGTTTCCCTTGTAGCCTGCTGTGTCGTGTCTGCATCTCCTGCTAACAGATAAGACATTTTCTTCTTTTTGTTTTTGTGCTTGATTTTTGCATTTTGTCCTGCACTTCTGTGGGGGCCTTCAGGGTCCCCTCCGGGGGCTTTTGCCCTCTCAGTTTAGTTCAGCCACTGATGTTTGTACTTTTGCTTTTTCCAGTTTTTTCAGTGGCTGCTGTTTTGATTTTGTTACACCAGAAAACTAATTTAGGTGGTAGAGGTCGTGTGATCTCAGGTGTTTTTGAAATTAGTAGAGTTGGTGCTTTTCAGGGTTTTCTGGGATTGCAGTAAGTACCCTTCCTATCCTTTTCTATTTAGTTAGTTTGGGCCCCAACGTTTGCTCATACTATTTTCTGTCTGTGTCAGTATTTCTTCTTGTCTAACCGCCATTACATGTTTGGGGGCTTTCTATTATCTTTGGGGTTCTGCTCCGGGGCAGATAGCTTTCCTATATCTATCTTTAGGTGTAGTTAGTTTCTCAGGCTGTGACGAGGCGTCTAGGACCAACGTAGGAACGCTCCACGGCTGCCTCTAGTTGTTGTGGTTAGTCAGGGTACTGCAATCTCATAGATTCCAACTACTCTGGTGTATTGCCTTTTTTGCCTGCACTCCTCAGCTACCGAAACATAACAGTATCACCGGCCCAAAATTTAAAATTGTATGGTACTCACAGAAGGGAAAAAATTTGTGAAAGAAAAAACGGTTGTCAGAGTTGTCAGAGATATTTTTCTGTTTGTTGCATTTTTTTTTTTTTCCCTCTGTATCTCTGGGTGCTGGGGAGGATTTTTTCTCTCAATGGAGTTTGCACAGTTGTCTGGCCATGTGGATCAGCTTGCCACTGAGGTTCAGAGTATTGCTGCATATCTTGCTAGGTTGCCTGTTGTGGAACCTAGGATTCCCATGCCAGATTTGTTTTTAGGGGATCGAGCTAAGTTTCAGAATTTCAAAAATAATTGTAAATTGTTTTTTGCCTTAAAATCTAAGTCCTCAGGGAACGCAGCGCAGCAGGTTCAAATTGTCATCTCTCTCCTGCGCGGCGATCCTAAGGATTGGGCTTTTTCCCTGACACCTGTGGATCCTGTTTTGAGTGATGTTGATGCATTTTTTCAGGCTTTGGGGTTATTGTACGATGAGCCTAATGTCACTGATCAAGCTGAAAAAGCCTTGTTGGCATTAAATCAGGGGCTTGATGACGCTGAGTTATACTGTCAGAGATTCCGTAGGTGGGCAGTCCTGACCAAGTGGAATGACGACGCTTTGGCGGCCCTTTTTCGGAAGGGTCTGTCAGATAATGTAAAGGATGTTATGGTGGGATTCCCTGTCCCCTCTGGTCTCAATGATTCTATGTCATTAGCGATTCAAATTGACAGACGTTTGCGTGAGCGGAGAAGTATGCGTGGAATAGTGTTGCCTTGTGAACCTGCTTCTGAATCCATGCAGTGTGATAGAGTGGTGTCTGGGGCACAGCGTCATGAGTTTCGAAAGCGCAATGGGTTATGTTTCTACTGTGGTGATGCCTCTCATGCTATTTCAGTCTGCCCTAAGCGGGGAAGACGTTTTGCACGCTCAGTTGTCTTGGGTAGTGTTCAGACTAAGTTTTTATTAACTGTCACTCTGATATGCTCTCTGTCCTCATTTTCTGCTCAGGCTTTCGTTGATTCTGGAGCAGCTATTAACCTGATGGATTATGATTTTGCTAAACGTTGTGGGTTTCCCTTGATACCCCTACAGAAGTCTATTCCCCTACTGGGGATCGATTCTACCCCTTTGGCTGAGAATAAACCTCAGTTCTCTACTCAGGTGATAATGAGGGTTGAACCTGATCATCAAGAGTGCTGCAAATTTTTGGTTCTGTATAATCTGCATGATATTATCGTACTGGGTTTCCCTTGGTTACAGTCTCATAATCCTGTTTTGGATTGGAAATCTGTGTCTGTAACCAGTTGGGGCTGCCAATGTGTTAATACCAACACTCCTGTTTTTTCTGCCTCCCCCCAGGCTCAGGATGTTCCTGACTTTTTGATTGATTTTTCTGATGTATTTAGCGAAAGTAAATCTGCATCCTTGCCTCCCCATAGGAGCTATGACTGCGCTATTGAATTAGTGCCTGGTAGTAAATTCCCTAAAGGTCGCCTTTTTAACTTGTCTGTACCTGAACATGACGCTATGCGGTCTTATATCAAGGAGTCATTGGAGAAGGGTCATATCAGACCATCCTCTTCACCCTTAGGTGCCGGTTTTTTCTTTGTGGCCAAAAAGGATGGTTCATTAAGGCCGTGTATTGATTATCGTCTTTTGAAAAATATTACTGTGAAATATCAATACCCGTTACCCTTGATTTCTGACCTGTTTTCCAGGGTGAAAAATGCTACTTGGTTTACCAAGCTTGACCTCAGGGGGGCATATAACCTTATTCGCATTAAGCACGGGGATGAATGGAAGACGGCATTCAATACCCCGGAGGGGCATTTTGAGTACCTTGTGATGCCCTTTGGGCTCACTAATGCTCCTTCTGTCTTCCAGTCCTTCATGAATGACATTTTCAGGGATTTTGTGGATACATTTCTGATTGTTTATTTGGATGATATCTTGATTTTTTCTAATGACTGGGACTCTCATGTGAAACATGTTCGAACTGTATTCCAGATTTTGAGAGAGAATGCTCTGTATGTGAAGGGATCAAAGTGTCTTTTTGGCGTACAGAGGATCTCATTTCTGGGATTCATTTTGTCCCCATCTGTTATTGAAATGGACCCGGTCAAGGTTCAGGCCATCTGTGATTGGGTCCAACCTACTTCATTAAAGGCTCTTCAAAGATTTTTGGGTTTTGCCAATTTTTATCGTAAATTTATTGGTAATTTCTCGGTTATTGTTAAACCATTAACTGATTTGACCAAAAAGGGTTCTGATGTGGTGAATTGGCCTCCTGAGGCAGTCTCTGCATTTCAGGAACTTAAGCAGAGATTCACTTCTGCTCCTGTTCTACGGCAGCCTGATGTTTCTCTGCCATTTCAGGTGGAGGTTGATGCCTCTGAAATTGGGGCAGGTGCCGTTTTGTCCCAAAAAGATCCAGAGACCTCTAAAAGTAACCCTTGTGCCTTTTTTCTCTCGAAAATTTTCTCCTACTGAACGTAATTATGACGTGGGTAATCGGGAGTTATTGGCCATGAAGTGGGCTTTTGAAGAGTGGAGACATTGGCTGGAGGGAGCCAAACATCAGGTGGTGGTCCTTACTGACCATAAGAATCTGGTTTATCTGGAATCTGCCAAGCGACTCAATCCTAGACAGGCCAGGTGGGCCTTGTTTTTCACACGTTTTAATTTTGTGGTTTCCTTTCTTCCTGGCACTAAGAATGTTAAGGCGGATGCCCTCTCGAGGAGCTTCCTTGTGGACTCTCCTGAGTTATCTGATCCTTCTGTTATTTTGAAAGAGGGTGTAGTTCTTTCCGCCATCTCACCTAATTTGAGACTTGCTCTGGAGGGGTGTCAGGAGGATAGGCCCGAGCGCTGCCCTGTTGGAAAATTGTTTGTCCCGGACCAGTGGAAAAAGAGTGTGATGTCTGAGATTCATTGTTCCGCGTTGGCTGGGCATCCCGGAATGTTTGGTACCAGAGACTTGGTTAGTCGGTCCTTTTGGTGGCCTACCTTGTCTCGTGATGTCAGGGAATTTGTGCAGTCCTGCGGGACTTGCTCTCGCTCCAAGCCTTGCTCTCGCTCTAGTGGTTTGTTGATGCCATTGCCTGTGCCCAAGAGACCATGGACCCATATCTCTATGGATTTCATTTCCGACCTTCCTGTTTCTCAGAGAATGACCGCCATCTGGGTGATTTGTGATAGGTTTTCCAAGATGATACATCTTGTGCCATTACCTAAGTTGCCTTCCTCCTCTGAATTGGTGCCGTTGTTCCTTCAGCACGTGGTTCGTTTACACGGCATTCCTGAGAATATAGTGTCTGACAGAGGAGTCCAGTTTGTTTCCAGATTTTGGAGGACTTTTTGTTCTAAACTGGGTGTTCAATTGTCTTTCTCCTCGGCATTTCATCCTCAGACCAATGGTCAAACTGAGAGAACAAACCAGACATTGGAGACTTATCTAAGATGCTTTGTGTCTGCTGATCAGGATGACTGGGTCTCTTTTTTGCCTTTGGCTGAGTTTGCTCTTAATAATAGGGCTAGCTCTGCCACTTTGATGTCTCAGTTTTTCTGTAATTCTGGGTTTCACCCTCGATTTTCTTCAGGACAGACGGAGGCTTCTGTCTGTCCAGGTGTTGACTCTGTTGTGGAGCGTATGCAACAGATTTGGGACCAGGTAGTGGAGAGGTTGTCCCTCTCTCAGGAGAGGGCCCAGCGGTTTGCTAACCGGCATAGGACTGATGGTCCTCGGTTTAAAGTAGGGGACTTGGTCTGGTTGTCCTCAAAAAATATTCCTATGAGAGTAGCATCTCCTAAATTTAAGCCTAGGTTCATTGGACCTTATAAGATCATGGAGATTATTAATCCTGTTTCTTTTCGTTTGCTTCTTCCAGGGACATTTAAGATCCATAACGTGTTCCACAAGTCCTTGTTGAAGAGGTTTGTTGAGCCAGTGGTTCCTGCTGCTGTGCCTCCTGACCCTGTTTTGGTTGAGGGCAATCTGGAGTATGTGGTTGAGAAAATATTAGATTCTCGTTTTTCTAGACGGAAACTCCAGTATTTGGTTAAGTGGAGAGGTTATGGTCAGGAAGACAATTCTTGGGTGTTTGCTTCGGACATCCATGCTAGGAGACTCATACGTGCGTACCATAGAACTCATCCTGACCGACCTGGTTGCTCAAATGAGGGTTCGGTGACCCCTCCTCAAGGGGGGGGTACTGTTGTGAGTGGGCTTGGGATGAGTTCTGAGCAGAGGCTCCCTCTGGTGGTTACAAGCGGTGCTGGTCTGTCCAGTGAAGATTGTGAAGATTGTGAGGATTGGGAATCAGGTGTTACTGACTGGTCTTATATAAGGGAGTCACCTTCCCATCAGGGTTGCCGGTGATCAATTGTTCTGGTCTCTATCCTTGATTCCTGTTTCCCTTGTAGCCTGCTGTGTCGTGTCTGCATCTCCTGCTAACAGATAAGACATTTTCTTCTTTTTGTTTTTGTGCTTGATTTTTGCATTTTGTCCTGCACTTCTGTGGGGGCCTTCAGGGTCCCCTCCGGGGGCTTTTGCCCTCTCAGTTTAGTTCAGCCACTGATGTTTGTACTTTTGCTTTTTCCAGTTTTTTCAGTGGCTGCTGTTTTGATTTTGTTACACCAGAGAACTAATTTAGGTGGTAGAGGTCGTGTGATCTCAGGTGTTTTTGAAATTAGTAGAGTTGGTGCTTTTCAGGGTTTTCTGGGATTGCAGTAAGTACCCTTCCTATCCTTTTCTATTTAGTTAGTTTGGGCCCCAACGTTTGCTCATACTATTTTCTGTCTGTGTCAGTATTTCTTCTTGTCTAACCGCCATTACATGTTTGGGGGCTTTCTATTATCTTTGGGGTTCTGCTCCGGGGCAGATAGCTTTCCTATATCTATCTTTAGGTGTAGTTAGTTTCTCAGGCTGTGACGAGGCGTCTAGGACCAACGTAGGAACGCTCCACGGCTGCCTCTAGTTGTTGTGGTTAGTCAGGGTACTGCAATCTCATAGATTCCAACTGCTCTGGTGTATTGCCTTTTTTGCCTGCACTCCTCAGCTACCGAAACATAACACTCTCTGTTTGATTGCATTTCTCTCTGAAGTTTCCTATAGACTGTTTAAGCTGCATTTATTATCTACACCAAGTGTTGTGGACTTGAACTTTGCTCTGCACCTGTTTGAATCACCGTGTGATAATATAGACTTTTCCACTTATAAGACTGTGTCCTGTAGTTGTCTTGTTCCACGCAAGAAGTCTCCTGAGTTATCCCCTATATTATTACAGCTGTATACAGGGTTGGGGAAATAGAAAATCTCTGTATATTTTGCCAGTCAGACACTGCCTCTCAAAGGCTCAGTATTGATCACAGCAGAATATAAAAACTAGAAAAAGGGTAATGTATTACAAGCGGTTAGCTGTATACAGGGTTGGGGAAATAGAAAATCTCCGTATATTTTGCCAGAGTCAGACACTGGCTCTCACAGGCTCAGTATTGATCACACCAGAATATAAAAACTAGAAAAAGTGTAATGTATTTCAAGCGGTCAGCTGTATACAGGGTTGGGGAAATAGAAAATCTCCGCATATTTTGCAAGAGTCAGACACTGGCTCTCACAGGCTCAGTATTGATCACGCCAGAATATAAAAACTAGAAAAAGGGTAATGTATTACAAGCGGTCAGCTGTATACAAGGTTGGGGAAATTGTAAATCTCCATATATTTTGCCAGAGTCAGACACTGGCTCTCACAGGCTCAGTATTGATCATACCAGAATATAAAAACTAGAAAAAGGGTAATGTATTTCAAGCGGTCAGCTGTATACAGGGTTGTGGAAATAGAAAATCTCCGCATATTTTGCCAGAGTCAGACACTGGCTCTCACGGGCTCAGTATTGATCACACCAGAATATAAAAACTAGAAAAAGGGTAATGTATTACAAGCGGTCAGCTGTGTACAGGGTTGGAGAAATTGTAAATCTCTGTATATTTTGCCAGATTCAGACACTGGCTCTCACAGGCTCAGTATTGATCACACCAGAATATAAAAACTAGAAAAAGGGTAATGTATTACAAGCGGACAGCTGTATACAGGGTTGGGGAAATAGAAAATCTCTGTATCTTTTGCCTGAGTCAGACACTGGCTCTCACAGGCTCAGTATGGATTACACCAGAATATAAAAGTTGTGGAGTGGAGGAGGGGGGAGGACAGCCCAGATAGGGAGGTGGCAAAATTGGCATATGTTGAGTTGTATAATGGACGTAAAGCAGCTGCAAATGGAGGAATTGGAGAAGTCCGAGGAAGAGGAGGACAAAGGGAGCCATTATGCTGGCAACCTATGTGTCATCAGGGAAGGTGGGACAAAATCCTTTGCAACCCATGCATGGTTCATCTTAAGGAAGGTTAGATCATCAACATTTTACGTGGACAGACGGGTCCTTCTTTCTGTCAGGATTGATCCAGCAGCACTGAAGACTCTTTCTGATAGCACACTACCAGCAGGGCAAATGAGCTCCTGTAAGGCATATTGTGCCAATTCAGGCCAGGTGTCCAGTTTACAGGCCCAGTAGTCAAAGGGAAATGAACTGAGAGGGAGAACATCAATAGGGGAGGAGAGGTAATTTTGAACCATAGTTGACAACTGTTGTCTCCTGTCTGTTGCAATGGATGCAGTATTACCAGTCGTGTGAGCGATACTCGATAAATCAGACCGCAACATGGTCATAAAACCCCTGTCTCCAACGCCACTTCGGCTGTGTGCACCACGAACACCTCTTCCATTTGGCCCAGTATGGCTCGTGGTAGAACATGCACCACTGCTGTTTGATGGGAATGCCTCTAACAAACGGTTTACCTGTGTTGCTTGTTTGTTTGCCAATATTAGCTCTAGGTTCTCCTGTGGCATGATGTTCTGTAATTTGCCTTTATAGCATGGATCGAGGATGCTGGCCAACCAGTAGTCGTCATCCTTCATAATTTTGGCAATGCAGGGGTTCCTTTTTAGGATCCGCAAGGCATAATCACACATGTGGGCCAATGTTCCAGGTGTCAGTGATGCACTGCCAGTGGTGGGATGGAGGAGCACTTTCTGCCAAAGCCACATCCCTCCAGTCATGCTCAAACCCTGGACCTGAACTTGGCAAGCCAACATTTTCTGTTGCCCTCTGAGAAGCATCCTCCTCACCAAACTAATCATCCCCCTCATCCTCCTCCTCCTCTTCCTCTTCTTCCTCCACCTAGTCCAGGACTATTCCCTGAGCAGACAATGGCTGAATGTCATCAAGGCTTCCCTCTTCCTCCTCCGCTGCAGACGCCTAATCCTTAATGTGCGTCAAAGTTTGCATCAGCAGACGCATAAGTGGGATGCTCATACTTATGATGGCGTCGTCTGCGCTTACCAGCCGTGTGCATTCCTCAAAACACTGAAGTACTTTGCAGAGGTCTTTCAGCTTTGACCACTGCACACCTGACAACTCCATGTCTGCCCTCAAACTGCCTGCCCGTGTATCCTCCCATAAATGAATTACAGCCTGCCTCTGTTCGCACAGCCTCTCAACCATGTGCATGGTGGAGTTCCACCTTGTTGCAACGTCTATGATTAGGCGGTGCTTGGGGAGGTGGAGCGATCGCTGCAGCCTCTGCATCCGACTGTAGTCTACGGGCGAGCGACGGATGTGCGAGCACAGTCTTCGTACTTTATGGAGCAGGGCGGTTAACTCCGGATAATTATTTAAGAAGCACTGCACCACCAGGTTCAAGGTGTGAGCCAGGCAAGGTATGTGTCTGAGTTTTGCCAGGGCTATGGCCGCCACAAAATTACGGCCATTATCACTGACTACCTTGCCTGGCACAAGATGTATACTGCCCAACCATGCGTCACTTTCTTGCTGGAAGTAGTCGGCCAGTACCTCCGCGGTGTGTCTGTTGTCGCCCAAAGACATCATTTTTAAAACAGCCTGCTGACGCTTACCACTAGCTGTTCGATAGTGGGACACCTCGTGTGCAACACTGGCAGCTGCGGATGGAGTGCTCGAGCGACTGCGCTCTGTTGATGAGCTTTCGCTTCTGGAGGAGGAGGAGAAAGAGGGTGGAACTCCTACAGCCAACTGTTGCCTATACCGTGGGCTAGGCAGCACTGTCCCACCGCCGCTGTCCCCTGTGGACCGTGCATCCACCACATTAACCCAGTGCGCAGTGATGGACACGTAACGGCCCTGGAAATGCCTACTGGCCCATGCATCTGTTGTGAGGTGCACCTTTCCATTCACTGATTGTTTAAGTGCATGGACAATGCGGTCTTTCACATGCAGGTGGAGGGCAGGGATGGCTTTTCTAGAAAAGAAGTGCCGACTGGGTAGGTAATAGCGTGAGACAGCGTAGGCCATGAGGTCTCTGAACGCTGCACTTTCAACCAAACGGAAGGGCATTATCTCTAAAGAGATCAGTTTGGCAATGTAGGCTTTCAAAGCCAGTGTACGCGGATGAGAGGATGAGTACTTTCTTGTACTACTCAGAGTGTCTGGTAGGGTGAGCTGCATATGGTGGAACTATCGGTGGACATGATGGACTGAGAGGGGGTTGGTGATGGTGGTGGTGGTGGTGATGGCCTAGATGCAGTCTTTCGTTGCATAAACATTGTGATTCCCTGACTGCTTTGGCCTTGCGATGACACCTCAACATTTCTTGCTGGTGGTGTGCCAACTGTTGGGCTTACAGTGGGGGAAGCGATGGAGCGTTGCTGGCTACCTTCAGTCGGAGCCGGTGCACATGTGCTACCTGAGGTTTTGTAGTCCGTCCACGCTTGCAAGTGCATGTTCATTAAATGTCTAAGTATGCAACTGATATTCAAATTTCAGAGATTTTTCCCTCGGCTAAAGGTCCTTCCACACTTCTTACCGATAACCTTTGCCTCATCAATAGGATTTTGGTCAAAAAAGTACCAAACTGCACTCTTCCTACTATGGTATAAATTTTCAGGGCTTGCTCGCTGTGCTAATTTGACCGTCTGGCCAAGCTGTCCTGCAACTCTTTTTGTATTTTTAACACCTTTTTGGACTGCTACGGGCCTGCCAGATAACCCCAGCTGTGATGTCGGTACCTGCTGCAGATCCTCCTCCGCTTCTGAGCTATTGCCAGCGGCACCCTCTTCCCCAACTGGATGCCAATCAGGGTCAACAACTGGGTCATCCATCACCTCCTCTTCAATTTCATCTGCACCTTCCTCTGTCTCACCGTGTAAGGTGGTATAATATGCACAAAGTAGCACCTGAGTTTCATCAGGGTCACATTCTGGCTCAGTAGACTGCGAGGGCAATGTAGTGCTCTGGTTGAATGTACCAGCACAATCATATAGTAGTGACTGTGCATCAGTGCACTTCATGTCAGATTCATGTTGGACTGGGGAATTCAGGATTTGACTTGATAACCCAGGCATGGTATGTGAAAAGAGCTCCATGGAGTAATCTGAAGTGTGGCCTGCCGCATCCTTCCCTTTTGGAGGGAGTGAAAGACACAAGGAAAGGGGTTGTTCCTGACCAGAAGCCTGCACTGACGACTCAGTGCTTGGAGTTTTTGAATCTTCAGAACAGGAGGCGATAGAGCTGGAGGCTGTTTCGGCAATGTAAGCCAAAACCTGCTCCTGATGCTCCGGCTTTAAAAGCGGTTTACGTAGTCCCTGAAAAGGGAGCCTTCCAGGCCTGGAGCCAGATGATGACGCAGGCTCAACACTTCCTGCCTTAGGTGCTATTTTGCTTTTAGCACTACCAGCAGATGCACACCACCACCACAATCAGTACCAGGTGGCCCCTCATGCCCACGTCCGCGGCCTCTTCCACCATATTCCTCATGTTTCTGAAAATGTACCCAAAATACAAGCAGATATATGGTACTATATCAGAAGCGTACAGCTGTATACGGTGAAGGTGAAAAATTTTAATCTCCGTATATATTTTCAAAGTAAAAGACACACACGCTTAAAGGCTCAGTATGGATTACACCACAATATGAAAAGCAGAAAAAGTGTACTGTATCAGTAGCGTACAGCTGTATACAGTGCTGGAGTAATTTTAAATCTCCGTATATATTTCAGGAGTAACACACACACGCTCTCTCAGTATGGATTTGACCGGACTACAGAAGGGAGAAAAACGGTACTGAATCAGAAGATACCAACTGTATACGGTTTTGGAGAAAATTGAAATCTCTGTATATATTTCCAGAGTCACACACAGATAGTCAGCCTGTATTTGTCTGTGATAGCAGCCGGTACACGGTAGTGTGAGGAGCATACAGCTCTATACGGTGTGGGAAAAAATGAACGCTCGGTAACTGTGCAGAAAAAAATTAAAGTATTAGTGCTGTGTAGGTGCTGTGTTAAAAAGCAGTCTGCACAGCAGGATACACACAGCAATACAGCTAGCAGGCAGCCTAATAATAAGCTCTGCTACTGCACACTAGAAATTCCTCTGTCACTGGCAGGCAGCCTAATAATCAGCTCTGCTGCTCCACACAAGCAATTCCTCCCACCCTCACTGGCAGGCAGCCTAATAATCAGCTCTGCTGCTCCACACAAGCAATTCCTCCCCTCTCACTGACAGGCAGCCTAATAATCAGCTCTGCTTCTCCACACAAGCAATTCCCCCCCTCTCACTGGCAGCCAGTCTTAGAATCAGCACTGCTGCACACAAGAAATTCCTCCCCTGTCACTGCACATTAACTGTACAGCTAATCGCTATCAGCACAAGCACAGAATAATTTTTTTTTCCTGCCTAACGCTCTCCCTACTGAGAACCAGCGTCAGCAACCTCTCCCTACACTAAGATCGGCAGAAGTAAAATGGCAGTCGGCGGTGAGGGCTTTTATAGGCACTGTGACGCCACACAAAGCAAGCCAATCACTGCAATGCCCTTCTCTAAGATGGTGCTGGCCGCTGCCCTTGTCATCGCGTTTGCCCACAGTCTGCATCCTTGCTCATTGGCCGAGAAAAGGCCATTGAAGCATTATGGGAAAACCGACTTTGGCGCTCGGGTCGCCGAACACATTGCCAACCTCACGCTATGGTCGGGTTTTGCTCGGCGAAACCCGACTTTGGCGAAAGTCAGGTTTTTTTTAAATTGACTGACCTGTTTCGCTCAACTCTAATCAGGACGTGTGAAACCGGCCTAACACAAATTTGTGCCTTTTTTTTTTTAAAAGTACTGGTGTTTTTACGTGAAATCACACCCATGGCTCCCCAAAAATATTGCCGTACACTGCCCACACGTTGAGCACGCACAGATATGAGCTGGCACAGAGATACCACACCAAAATATATGTGGCCTGTATTTCAATTACACCTGGAGCTACCTATATACGGCCAATATATACTACAGGTAGCAGCAGCAGCAACAGAAGTCAGGAAGGGAATGGACCCTCTTGATGTATGCGATGATCTATATACGCACATACAGAGCCTGCAGGCCTTGCACTGATGTGTATAGAGCGACATTCACTTCCCTGCCTAACACCTGAACCTATATACTCCGGAATTAGCCCTTAGAAGGACTGTTGGGTTATCAGGATTTGAGAAGTTTAGGATGGTAGACCCCACACTGGCGAAGAAATCACAAAATCTGACCCTATCTCGGCAAACGCTCTCCCTACACTGTCTGAATCCGGAGCTGAATGCGGCGAGCAGGGCGGCATCCGGTCTCTTATACTCGTGATGATGCATTGTAGCCAGCCAATCACTGCACGACCACAACAAAGATGACTGCGGCGTTTCATGGCCAGGCAGACATTCCCTGCAGCATGATTGGATCTCTAAAGTCCACCAAAAATGCTGGGTGGAGACCCCTGTTCCCGCTGAATAATGCTCGCTGCTCGCCAAGTATGACGAGTACCATGATACTCGGGCGAGTAACGAGTAGTGGTGAGCGCGTTCGCTCATCACTAATTTTCACCTCTTTGGAAGCCTGATACAGGATGGCTGAACAACGACTAAGGCCGGCGTTACACTAGGGAGGAATACTGACTAGTGAGAGGTGTTAAAACAACGCATTACACTCGGCCCAATGTTTCTCTATGTGGCAGCTCCCATCATCCGTATATTTCTCACCCATATTTTACGGGCCGAGACAATCGCAGCATTGTCAGCATATTACGCCCATAGTATGCCAATGCAAGTCTATGGGGGCGAGAAAAATATGGATTACACACAGACCACACATGTGACTTGTGAGAAATACGCACCTGTGTCCTTCAGAAAAGCCGGCAATTCAGTGCGCTATACTGTAAAATCACACTGACAGGTTTAATAAAGAATGGAAAGAATAGATATATACACATAGAATACATATATATAATATATATATATATATATACATGTCATTGTGACACATATACAGTACAGACAAAAAGTTTGGACACACCTTCTCTTTCAAAGATTTTTCTGTATTTCATGACTATGAAAATTGTAGAATCACACTGAAAACATCAAAACTATGAATTAACACATGTGGAATTATACATTACACTTTACAAAAAAGTGTGAAACAACTGAAAATATGTCTTATATTCTAGGTTTTTCAAAGTAGCCACCTTTTGCTTTGATTACTGCTTTGCACGCAGAAAAGGTGAACGGATGGACTCTACATGCCTAGTTCTCACCGTGAAGCATGGAGGAGGTGGTGTGATGGTGTGGGGGTGCTTTGCTGGTGACACTATTGGGGATTTATTCAAAATTGAAGCGGTGAGCGGTCCAGCTCACCCCAAACCATCTCGATTGGGTTCAGGTCTGGTGACTGTGGAGGCCAGGTCATCTGGTGTAGCACCCCAACACTCTCCTTCTTGGTCAAATAGCCCTTACACAGCTTGGAGGTGTGTTTGGGGTCATTGTCCTGTTGAAAAATAAATGATGGTCCAACTAAACGCAAACCGGATGGAATAGCATGCTGCTGCAAGATGCTGTGGTAGCCATGCTGGTTCAGTATGCCTTCAATTTTGAATATATCCCCAACAATGTCACCAGCAAAGCACCCCCACACCATCACACCTCCTCCTCCATGCTTCACGGTGGCAACCAGGCATGTAGAGTCCATCCGTTCATCTTTTCTGCGTGCAAAGCAGTAATCAAAGCAAAAGGTGGCTACTTTGAAGAACCTAGAATATAAGACATATTTTCAGTTGTTTCACACTTTTTTGTAAAGTGTAATGTATAATTCCACATGTGTTAATTCATAGTTTTGATTCCTTCAGTGTGATTCTACAATTTTCATAGCCACGAAAATACAGAAAAATCTTTGAATGAGAAGGTGTGTCCAAACTTTTGGTCTTTACTGTATATACAGTATATATATTTATAGTTTATACACTTCTACATAGCAGAATAGCCGCTAATTCAATTGCCGGCTTCTGTAAAATCATTACAGAACCCGACATGAAATGACACATGGTTTACATACAGTAGACCATTTAATTTCATGTAGTTTGATATATGGTTTTGATTAACAATTATATGAGTGTATGTGTGCAAAATTTCATACATGTAGGTGTTAATTTAATGTGTAAATTCATTGAAAAAAAATGCATGAGCTCCCGATGTATTTTCTCCGCCAGACAGGGAAAGCCAGTGACTAAGAACAGATATTAATAGCCTAGGGAGGGACCATTGTTTTTGTGCCCCCTCGGCTACTAACATCTGCCCCCAAAAGGGCCAACTGTCACGCTGTTCTGTCGGTACTTGGTTGTCGGCGTGACAATGCATGTCTGTGCTTTAACCCTTTGCTCCTTTTCCCCTTAATTGAGCTGGGATACTGTTATCCGTTACCTGTATGGATGATGCTCAGATCCCAGCTCCGCTGCGTAGCCGTGCATGCGTGGGTGTCTCTGCTGTGCTGCATGACCACCCGCATGTGCGGTCCCTGGCTATTGCTGTGGAAGCTAACCGTAGGTCAAGGTCCTCTGCAGTGGTGCATGACTTACTACGTGTGTTTAGGCTGCAGCCATTTCCAGGTGCCCTTGCTGTGCTGAATTGTGTTTGGCTGCATAGGGTGCGCGGGCCACACCTGCCCTGCTTTTATCAGGGTTAGTGTGTGTACTTGAAATGCTGTCCCCAGCCAATTTCTGAGGGGCAGCTCATATATAAAGGCTCCCTGTCCTATGGGCGGGGCCTTAGCTACTCACATAGCTTGTGAATCTTGCCATGTGTGTTGTGTGTTCCTGTACCTGTCCCTGCGCCTATCCTAGAGGCGGTAATTCTAGGCTTGAATCCCTGATCCTGTACCCTTCCCTGCGCCTATCCTGGAGGCGGTAATTCCAGGCTCGCCAATCCTGGAGGAGGTAATTCTAGATTTGAATCCCTGATACTGTACCCGTCCCTGCGCCGGTCCTGGAGGCGGTAATTCGAGGCTCGCCTATCCTGGAGGTGGTAATTCCAGGCTTGAATCCTTGATTCTGTACCTGTCCTGTACCTGACTGTCTGAACTGAGTGTGCTGTGTTATGTTCCTGAATCCTTCTGTGTCCTGAACCCTGTGCCCAGTGACTGTGATCTTTTGCTAACTGACTTCCTTTGATACAACCTGGGTTCATCTTGGAAGAAGGAGTCCAGTGTGGGTGTTCTGAGTTTCTGTTGCTCTGTGCTCAGCTTGTTTTTGGTGCGGTACCCGGCCGGCTCCGGTTGAGCCTGGCGGGCTTGCGCCGGACCGCTTGGGTTCCTTTTTGGATCGCTTCCGGATGTCCGTATCAGGTCCTTCCCTGCCTGATGTTCGGAGCCTGCCGATGGTTGCCGGATGTCCTGAGCCTGATACTGTGGCCTTATGTCTGGAGCCTGATGTCCGCGGGCTGATGTCCGGGGCCTGTCGATCGTTGCCGGGTGTCCGGGGTCCGGTGCCGGTGTTCTGGTGTTCCTGGGGTCCAGCCCATGTTCCGGTGTCTGTGTTCCTGGTGTCCAGTCCGTGTTCCTGGGTCCGTGTTCCAGTGATCATGTTCCTGGTGTCCAGTCCATGTTCCTGAGTCCGTGTTCTGGTTTCCGTGTTCCAGATGTCCAGTCTGTGTTCCTGAGTCCGTGTTCCTGTGTCCGGTCCGTGTTCCTGATGTCCGGTCCGTGTTCCTGATTCCATGTTCCTGATTCCATGTTCCTGGGATCCAGTCCATGTTCCTGAGATCCAGGCTGTGTTACTGATGTCCAGTTTCCTGATGTCCGGTCTGTGTTCCTGAGATCCGGTCCTTGTTCATGAGATCCAGTTCGTGTTCCTGAGTTCGTGATTCTGATGTCCTCATGTGTCCTGTCTACGTTCTGATGACCTCGTGTACCCTGATGTCATGCCTGTGTCCTGATGTCCCACCTATGTGTGCCGCGGTGATCCGTTGGTACCTTGGAGTCCTCTGGGTGATACCCTTCTGGAAGGTGTGGAATCGGGAGCCTTGCATAGTCATGTTTGATTTATGTACTGTGTGTCTTCACTTATTTACTTTAGTAAATTTTACTTCCCTATACCTGAAGTTGTGCGGTGTAATCAAGTTCTACGTGTCTCTTCCTTGTCCACATGCTCAGCTGCCACAGAACCCCGGTTTCTGCCCTTCCCAGGTTTGGGTAGGTCCGGGTCCCCCTCTGCGGTATGGAGGGTCCATATTGCGTCCCCGGGGGACGCTCGCCTCACGCCATGGTGGTCGGTCAGCGTGGAGGCAATTATGGGCTGGGCCGCTTCTCGGCGGCTGCAGCCAAACGTGACACCAACAAGTGCTAAGCATCTCTGGGAACTCCTTCAAGACTGTTGGAAGACCATTTCCGGTGACTACCTCTTGAAGCTCATCAAGAGAATGCCAAGAGTGTGCAAAGCAGTAATCAAAGCAAAAGGTGGCTACTTTGAAGAACCTAGAATATAAGACATATTTTCAGTTGTTTTACACTTTTTTGTTAAGTTTATACTTCCACATGTGTTAATTCTTAGTTTTGATACCTTCAGTGTGAATGTACAATTTTCATAGCCATGAAAATACAGAAAAATCTTTGAATGAGAAGGTGTGTCCAAACTTTTGGTCTGTACTGTATATATATGTATTCTATGTGTATATAGCTATTGTTTCTTTTGTGATGTAAAACCAGTCATTGGGATCCATTATATGTCGGTTTTGCAAGCCAGCGAGAAAATCTCGCCATACGGATGCCATATGGATGCTTATATGCTCAAAATACGCAGCCACACCTTGACAATGGATGACATACGGATCACCGTTCAGGGAACTTTTCTGCGTATTACGGCCGTACAATACGGACTGTTTTTTTTTACGTTGTGTCTGACGCCAGTCAAACAGAATTTTCCCCTCTCTGAAAGTGTGACACAGGGCAGCGGAAAAACGAGTAAGTCCAAAAATGGCTGTTTTTCAGCCAAAATTTTTTTTCCCACCAATCAAACAGACATTTTATCATTTATTTATTGAGTCTTTTGGGATGCTCTCCAACATGGTTTTACCCCTCTGGGGAGAAATAAGTGATTTTTCACAAAGTCTGACAATTCTGAAAATCTCTTGACGCGACTAAGTCGCAAAGACTCTTTGAGTCAAACTCTCTGGAACTGTTTTGGGTCACTCGCTCTGATCTTTTTCCCCTCTCTGGAAGTCTGACATTGGGTGGAAAAACGACTGCTACAAAAAATGGCTGTTTTACACCCTAAATTTTTTTCCACCAATCAAACGTGCACTTTACCCCCACTTTGGGCACTCTTTTGGGACGCTCTCCAACATAGATTTATAGCTCTGGGGAGAAATAAGTGATTTTTCACAAAATGTGACAAAATAGGTAAGGGAAAGGGGAAAATGCCAACAAAGACAAAAGTGTTAATCAATCCATTTACAAATAAATAAATTAATAAATATACAGATGTAAAATGAATCATTTACCATAATTTTGACAATATTTTACATAAAACGTTACATAAATAATCTGTGTGTAGACTTGGTTAATTTGAGTACAGGTAATATGGTTCCATCTAGTCGCTGTGTGTAAAAAAAATGCAATAGGGGAGATAGGTATAATAAGAACTTCCTTCCCCACAAGTAAACATATTTAAATAGAGCATAGAAACATAGCTAGGAACATGGACAACCATCATCATATATAAGAAAAGATACCCTCCATAGACAATATAAGCATGAGAGAAAGATACGAGGGCTTAAATCTAATAATGTGTCAATAATAATAAGTCAAATCCTGGAAGTATATTGAAAAATATATAAATCCATTTATTAGAAATTATTTATACAAAGAACCAGGACACAATGACATGGAAAAAATCACAAACATATCGAAATACAACATGTAAAATACCAAATGTGATACGTTTTGATATGCAGTGTTATCAATTCGAATGAATTAACGAGTATTTAGGTGGTACCTTTACTTAGCGTTATCAACTTGATCTTATTTTTGTAATGCGTGGTGTTACAATAGAATACATCTACATATATTTCGTAATTTAACTTGTGCTTTACAATTTTTTTGCTGTGTGACATTGCGCGCATCGCCGGTGCGTCTGTACTGTTCTCGTCGCCTGAAGGCGTCGACCCAGTGCGATGCATTCCAATTGACGTCACTGGAGCGATTGCTCCTGGAACGCATCGCATCTGCGACGCCGGAAGTGACGTTGTAACTTCGGACGCCCCGCCTTTACGTGCTCTTTTGTACGTCACCGTGTCCTATTGGTAGGGCGGTATAGTTAAACACGCTAAATCAGGGATTGTACACATCGCCCCCCGAAGAAGCAAGGTGCGAAACGCGCGTCGGGGTCTCACGGGAGGTGTGGGGACGCGAACACACCATTGGCAAGGTAACCTTATGACCACATTATCATCAAGTACTTACATTGGGTCTGGGTATGTAGCGCCATTAATTTGATCGCAATTGTGACTCAGTACCATGTACAGATTGAGTCTAATTTCATTACTTACTGTGCATACTACAGGTCCTTCTCAAAAAATTAGCATATAGTGCTAAATTTCATTATTTTCCATAATGTAATGATTAAAATTAAACTTTCATATATTTTAGATTCATTACACACCAACTGAAATTTTTCAGGTCTTTTATTGTTTTAATACTGATGATTTTGGCATACAGCTCATGAAAACCCAAAAATCCTGTCTCAAAAAATTAGCATATTTCATCCGTCCAATAAAATAAAAGTGTTTAAAACAAAATAAAAAAAACCCCATCAAATAATAATGTTCAGTTATGCACTCAATACTTGGTCGGGAATCCTTTTGCAGAAATGACTGCTTCAATGCGGCGTGGCATGGAGGCAATCAGCCTGTGGCACTGCTGAGGTGTTATGGAGTCCCAGGATGCTTCGATAGCGGCCTTAAGCTCATCCAGAGTGTTGGGTCTTGCGTCTCTCAACTTTCTCTTCACAATATCCCACAGATTCTCTATGGGGTTCAGGTCAGGAGAGTTGGCAGGCCAATTGAGCACAGTAATACCATGGTCAGTAAACCATTTACCAGTGGTTTTGGCACTGTGAGCAGGTGCCAGGTCGTGCTGAAAAATGAAATCTTCATCTCCATAAAGCATTTCAGCCGATGGAAGCATGAAGTGCTCCAAAATCTCCTGATAGCTAGCTGCATTGACCCTGCCCTTGATGAAACACAGTGGACCAACACCAGCAGCTGACATGGCACCCCACACCATCACTGACTGTGGGTACTTGACACTGGACTTCAGGCATTTTGGCATTTCCTTCTCCCCAGTCTTCCTCCAGACTCTGGCACCTTGATTTCCGAATGACATGCACAATTTGCTTTCATCAGAAAAAAGTACTTGGGACCACTTAGCAACAGTCCAGTGCTGCTTCTCTGTAGCCCAGGTCAGGCGCTTCTGCCGCTGTTTATGGTTCAAAAGTGGCTTTACCTGGGGAATGCAGCACCTGTAGCCCATTTCCTGCACACGCCTGTGCACGGTGGCTCTGGATGTTTCTACTCCAGACTCAGTCCACTGCTTCCGCAGGTCCCCCAAGGTCTGGAATCGGTCCTTCTCCACAATCTTCCTCAGGGTCCGGTCACCTTTTCTCGTTGTACAGCGTTTTCTGCCACATTGTTTCCTTCCAACAGACTTCCCATTGAGGTGCCTTGATACAGCACTCTGGGAACAGCCTATTTGTTGAGAAATTTCTTTCTGGGTCTTACCCTCTTGCTTGAGGGTGTCAATGATGGCCTTCTGGACATCAGTCAGGTCGGCAGTCTTACCCATGATGGCGGTTTTGAGTAATGAACCAGGCAGGGAGTTTTTAAAAGCCTCAGGAATCTTTGGCATGTGTTTAGAGTTAATTAGTTGATTCAGAAGATTAGGGTAATAGCTCGTTTAGAGAACCTTTTCTTGATATGCTAATTTTTTGAGACAGGATTTTTGAGTTTTCATGAGCTGTATGCCAAAATCATCAGTATTAAAACAATAAAAGACCTGAAAAATTTCAGTTGGTGTGTAATGAATCTAAAATATATGAAAGTTTAATTTTAATCATTACATTATGGAAAATAATGAAATTTAGCACTATATGCTAATTTTTTGAGAAGGACCTGTATATGCTCACATTGAGCGTTACTAACTGGATCACAATTGCGCTGCATTTTGATAATATAGATGGTGGATGTTATCCACAGATGTATAGTGGATCTGCCATGCGCTAGTAGTAATTGCAGCATTGTCTGCTACAAACTACCGTTCATTATTCAAATCTGTTGATCTCGGGTGTTTCAGACTCTCTGTATATAATTGGTTGTCCTTGCCTTGGAATACTATTACTATTTTCACAATTATACAAATTTTGTGTTGGCACCCACCCCATGTGGGTACATTACCATCGTCCTGCTGCTAATTGGTATTTTACATGTTGTATTTCGATATGTTTGTGATTTTTTCCATGTCATTGTGTCCTGGTTCTTTGTATAAATAATTTCTAATAAATGGATTTATATATTTTTCAATATACTTCCAGGATTTGACTTATTATTATTGACACATTATTAGATTTAAGCCCTCGTATCTTTCTCTCATGCTTATATTTAAATAGAGCAATAGTGTGTCATACTTATTGATCTATGAAAGATAGATATCTATATATACTGTACATATACAGTGAAGGAAATAATTATTTGATCCCTTGCTGATTTTGTAAGTTTACCCACTGACAAAGTCATGAACAGTCTATAATTTTAAGGGTAGGTTAATTTTAACATTGAAAGATAGAATATCAAAAATAAAATCCAGAAAATCACATTGTATAAATTATATAAATTTATTTGCATTTTGCAGTGAGAAATAAGTACTTAATCACTTACCAACCATTAAGAATTCTGGGTCCTACAGACCAGTTAGGCCGGGATCACACATGCGAGGAATACGGCCGAGTCTCGCATGTTAATATATGGCACTGCCGTCAGCATTCGGATCGGAGTGTGCGGCCGCATAGCAATACATGGAGCCGAACGCTCCGCTCCCGAGGCCGGCGGCAGTACCGGGAATTGCCATGCGAGACTCGGCCGTATTCCTCGCATGTGTGATCCCGGCCTGTCCACAAACTCAATCAGCCAGACTCTAACTTCTATAACATGGGCAAGACCAAAGAGCTTTATAAGGATGTCAGGGACAAGATCACAGACCTGCACAAAGCTGGAATGGGCTACAAAACCATAAGTGAGACGCTGGGTGAGAAACCATAACTGCTTTCTGTTTGATGGCAGAACCTACCACCAGCTCAGGGGGACTGCGATGGGGAGTCCCTGTGCCCCATCGTATGCAAGCCTCTTCCAGGGCTGAATGAAAAACTAGGTCTGAGCTGAAAAAGTAAGTTGATGTGTATGCAAAATGTAAATGCATATTAACACATGACCATTACACAGAGAAAACAAAAAACAAGAAACAAATATCCTAAAATAAAATAAAAAATATATTGCAAAAAATGCATGAAGGTAGTAATAATAATAAGGGTATTTGGTAAACATAATTTTGATCAAAAGAATGTACAAGCCATCCCGCCACGTCAAGGCAACCCTTTGTGGGACAGTCCTAACTCTTGTATTAAAAACTTTTCCACCTGTCAAGTGACAAATGTGAACAAGGACAGAGAGAGAGACTGAACCCAACAGTAAAAGCATAGGCCAGACAGGATGGATTTCTCAGCTTAGAAGCAGGGCGGTCACACCCTTATATGCACAAGATGCACTAAGAACTAAATGAAAAACTAGGTCTGAGCTGAAAAAGTAGGTTGATGTGTATGCAAAATGTAAATGCATATTAACACATGACCATTACACAGAGAAAACAAAAAACAAGAAACAAATATCCTAAAATAAAATAAAATAAAAAATATATTGCAAAAAATGCATGAAGGTAGTAATAATAATAAGGGTATTTGGTAAATATAATTTAGATCAAAAGAATGTACAAGCCATCCCGCCACGTCAAGGCAACCCTTTGTGTGACAGTCCTAACTCTTGTATTAAAAACCTTTCCACCTGTCAAGTGACAAATGTGAACAAGGACAGAGAGACTGAACTCACCAGTAAAAGCATCCTGTCTGGCCTACCCCCTGCTTCTGAGCTGAGAAATCCATCCTGTCTGGCCTATGCTTTTACTGGTGGGTTCAGTCTCTCTGTCCTTGTTCACATTTGTCACTTGACAGGTGGAAAGGTTTTTAATACAAGAGTTAGGACTGTCCCACAAAGGGTTGCCTTGACGTGGCGGGATGGCTTGTACATTCTTTTGATCAAAATTATGTTTACCAAATACCCTTATTATTATTACTACCTTCATGCATTTTTTGCAATATATTTTTTATTTTATTTTATTTTAGGATATTTGTTTCTTGTTTTTTGTTTTCTCTTCCAGGGCTGGTGGGAGAAGACTATGGTTTTCTTGGAGGAAACCTGGTGGTATCCCCATATACTACTATGGTGTAGATTTATCAATGATGTTTTTGCATTATGGACAGGGACTATGGAGGAGTTTCAGCGTTTCATCAAATGTCTTAATCAAAATTAGATAAACATGAGATTCACCTATGAGATCAATGAGGAGACCATTACTTTTCTTGATCTCCAGATCACCAAGAATGGAGAGGGGGGTATTACCACCAGGACCTACAGGAAACCAACCTCCACCAATAGTCTCCTTAGGTGGGATAGCCATCACCCTGAATCCCTTAGAAGGGGAATACCAAAGGGTCAGTTCCTGAGAATCAAAAGGAATTGTTCAGATAGTCAGGACTTTATTATACAGGCATATGATCTAACCAAAAGGTTTCGCCAGAGGGGGTACCCTAAAAAGGTGTTATATAACGCATGGGATAATGCATCTAGATGTGAAAGATTTCATCCACTCCATTGGTTACCTTCCGGAAGGGTATGTCGATACGAGATCGTCTGGTCCACAGCTTCTATGATAGACCAAAACCCCAGGGGACATGGCTGGATCGCAGGATTTGTGGTACATTTAAGTGTGGCGATTGTAAATTCTGTCCTTGGATTAGGAAGGTTAAATCCTTCAAAAGCACCGTATCTGATAAGGTCTATTATATCAGAGACTTTGCCAATTGTAAGACAGAGGGCGTGGTGTATATTGCAAACTGCACATGGCCACTTAATTATGTGGGTAAAACTAAGAGAGAGTTGCGTCGATGGGTGGGGGAACACCTTGGGGATATCAAACATAAAAGGGATACACCCCTGGTGAAACACATTTGAGTCTCTACATAATAATGATCCGAAAGCGGTGACTTTCTGTGTCATCAAAGTTGTGCGTCAAAACCCACATGGGGGCAATTTGGATAAATTGCTATTGCAAATGTCAGTGGATATTTAGACTTAAATCGCTTACGCCGGATGGCCTGAATGAGCAACAGAATTTTTGCTGCTTTATTTGACTCATTGTCCATTATCGAAAGCTAGCCAAAATAACTGGTGCGTGAGTTTTAATTATCTTTGTTTTTTTATAAAAAATCTTTTTCTTCTCATCGTATAATGCCTTATAGTCCCTGGCCCTTATAAAGTGCAATTGCACCATATATCAAATAAGTGTTCATAGAATACCTGTTCTGGTTATTCCGTATGAATAGAATAGTATAAAACCTTATATCAGCTCATACTTTATGATGCTAGTCTTTCATCTTGTATTTCTAGCTCTCTATATGATATATTTATCTGTTGCAGATGTTTCACTGTGTATTGTGATTGGGACATATTTGTCGCCATATGGTGCACTAGAACAACTATGATGAAATCCACATCTATAATATAACGCTGGGAGCGTCCCTCTGTCCGAAGCCTTTATAGACTGCGCAAGCGTGTCGCGCCTGCGCAGTCTGGCTCCAGACAGAGTGAGGCATCCAGCGGGGAGTACTCTGTATGGCGACGGAGAACGCGGTATGGATCTCCAGCACCATACTCCCATACTTACCTGACCGGGAGGAGCGTTGCCACGGCAGTTCTCTTCTCCTGGGGCAGGAGACCAGGAGTGCGCGTCGGAATCGCGCATGCGCAATAGCGCTATCCGGCGCCATTTTGCTGAAGACACATTTACAGTGTGTCTTCAGCAATATGGCGCCGGACTGCGCGGTATGGATATGTGCGTACTCCGGCGCCACTCTCCTCCCCCGACGTCCAGCTGAACGGAACAGTGCTGGAGCACAGGGAAGAAAGTGAGTATAAATGTTTATTTTTTGGGGGGTATGTGTGCAGTTTAATAGCGGTGAGGGGACCATGCATATCAGGATAGGGGGGTGAGGGGGCCATGCACATCAGGATTGGGGGGTGAGGGGACCATGCATATCAGGATAGGGGGGTGAGGGGACCATGCACATCAGGATTGGGGGCTGAGGGGGCCATGCACATCAGGATAGGGGGGGTGAGGGGACCATGCACATCAGAATTGGGGGGTGAGGGGACCATACATATCAGGATTGGGGGGTGAGGGGACCATGCACATCAGGATTGGGGGGTGAGGGGACCATGCACATCAGGATTTGGGGGGTGAGAGGACCATGCATATCAGGATTGGGGGGTGAGGGGATCATGCACATCAGGATTGGGGGGTGAGGGGACCATGCACATCAGGATTGGGGGATGAGGGGACCATGCACATCAGGATTGGGGGATGAGGGGACCATGTACATCAGGATTGGGGGGTGAGGGGACCATGCACATCAGGATTGAGGGTGAAGAGACCATGTACATCAGAATTGGGGGTGAGGGGACCATGCACATCAGGGTTGGGGGGTAAGGGGACTATGCACATCAGGGTTGGGGGGTGAGGGGACTATGCACATCAGGGTTGGGGGGTGAGAGGACCATGCACATCAGGATTGAGGGGGTGAGGGGACCATGCACATCAGGATTGGGGGTGAGGGGACCATGCACATCAGGATTGTGGGGTGAGGGGACCATGCACATCAGGATTGGGGGTGAGGGGACCATGCACATCAGGGTTGGAGGGTGAGGGGACCATGCACATCAGGGTTGGGGGTGAGGGGACCATGCACATCATGGTTGGGGTGAGAGGACCATGCACATCAGGATTGGGGGGTGAGGGGACCATGCACATCAGGATTGGGGGGTGAGGGGACCATGCACATCAGGATTGGGGGGTGAGGGGACCATGCATATCAGGATTGGGGGGGTGAGGGGACCATGCACATCAGGATTGGGGGTGTGAGGGTACCGTGCATATCAGGATTGGGGGGTGAGGGGACCATGCACATCAGGATTGGGGGGTGAGGGGACCATGCACATCAGGGTTGGGGGGTGAGGGGACCATGTACATCAGGATTGGGGGTGAGAGGACCATGCACATCAGGATTGGGGGGTGAAGGGACCATGCACATCTGGATAGGGGGTGAAGCGACCATGCACATCAGAATGGGGGGGTGAGGGGACCATGCACATCAGGGTTGGGGGGTGAGGGGACCATACACATCAGGATTGGGGGTGAGGGGACCATGCACATCAGGATTGGGGGGTGAGCGGACCATGCACATCAGGATTGGGGGGTGAGAGGACCATGCATATCAGGATTGGGGTGGTGAGGGGACCATTCATATCAGGATTGGGGGGTGAGGTGACCATGCATTCCAGGATTGGGGGGTGAGGGGACCATGCATACCAGGATAGGGGGGTGAGAGAACCATGCATGCCAGGATAGGGGGGTGAGGGGACCATGCATATCAGGATTGAGGGTGAGGAGACCATGAATACCAGCATAGGGGGGTGAGGGGACCATGCATACCAGGATGGGGGGTGAGAGGATCATGCATACCAGTATTGGGGGGTGAGGGGCCATGTATACTAGGAATGGGTGATGCGGGGTAACATGCATACCAGGATAGGTGGGTGAGGAGTACCATGCATACCAGGATTGGGGGTGAGGGGACAATGTATACCAGAATTGGGAGGTAAGGGGTGCCATGTATACCAGGATTGGGTATGAGGGGGTACCATACATCCTACAATATGGATGAGGGGGGACCATGCATACCAGCATTGGGGGGTGAGGGGACCATGAATACCTGGATTGGGGGGTGAGGGGACCATGCATTCCAGGATTGGGGAGGGAGGGGACCATACATTCCAAGATAGGGGGGTAAGAGAACCATGCATACCAGGATAGGGGGGTGAGGGGACCATACATATCAGGATTGGGAGTGAGAGGACCATGCATATCAGGAAGGGGACGAGTGGACCATGCATACCAGGATGGGGGTGAGAGGACCATGCAAACCAGGATTGGGGGGTGAGGGGGCCATGCATACCAGGATTGGGGGATGAGGGGTAACATGCATACCAGGATAGAGGGGTACCATGCACACCAGGATTGGGGGGTGAGGGGAACATGCCTACCAGAATTGGGAGGTAAGGGGTGCCATGTATACCAGGATTGGGAATGAGGGGACCATGCATACCAGGATTGGGGGGTGAAGGGTACCATTCATCCTACGATAGGAATGAGGGGGGACCATGCATACCAGAATTGGGGGTGAGGGGACCATTCATACCAGAATTGGGGGGTGAGGGGACCATGCATTCCAGGATTGGGCGGGAGGGAACCATGCATACCAGGATTGAGGGGTGAAGGAACCGTGCATACCGGGATTGGGGGGTGAGGGGACCATGCATACCAGGATTGGGGGGTGAGGGTACCATGAATACCAGGATATGGATGAGCAGGTACCATGCATACCAGGATAGGGATGAGGGGGTACCATGCATACCAGGATTGGGGGATGAGGGGTCCATGCATACCAGGATGAGGAATGGGTTGCCATGCATACCATATTTGGGTGGGGGTAGGGGACCATACATACCAGGATAGGGATGAGGGGTACCATGCATACCAGGATAGGGATGAGGGGGTACCATGCATACCAGGATTGGGGGATGAGGGGAGCATGCATACCAGGATGAGGAATGGGGTGCCATGCATATCAGATTTGGGTGGGGGTGAGGGGACCATACATACCAGGATAGGGATGAGGGGTGCCATGCATACCAGGATAGGAGGGGGGCAGCACATACCAGCATGGGAGACCATATACCTATAAAAATGCTTGCCACCCGGGCGTAGAATGGGTTCATAGCTAGTTCTATATATCTATGAATAAATGAGATCTTTGTTTTTGAACTGGTAGCTATCTGGACTATGAATAATATTGACAAAAGTACTGCCATCTGGTGCACATCATAGCGCGGATGTATGCGAATATTAATCTATCTTATTTTGCTTCTAATTTGCCTGTACATAGTTTTATAATGGATATGTATAAATAAATACACATGTCATTCTATGAGGGTAAACTTTATAAATGTCCTCAGGACGTTGCAGATGAGGAGATGTGAACCGCTATAATGATCGCTTTACTAATGCCCCCAGGAAGTCATGGAAGAGGAGATGTGAACTGCTGTAACGATCGCTCCTAGGCTAGGACACATGCCCAGTATGTTTATACTTACCGACTCAGGACTTAGAGACACTGCGCAGATGCGGTGTGATCCTCTGAAGCAGCCGTAGTTACCTGCATGCACGCAGGGACTACATCCAGACACGGGCTCTATCTGATATTTTGTGAGTCTGTGCAATGTAAAAGTGCAGACAGGAGACATAACACATAGCGATTGGATTTCTCCTTGTGTGGACTCAAAGTGGGCGCAAGAGGCATGCCGGGGACATGGTATAAATAGGGGATGGTTGCTATATGGCAGACGCAGCCTAATCATTTCTGCCACGGTATCATTTGTCTCTCCTGAGGAACCCTATTGAAAGAAAAAAAGGGGAAACGCATTGAGAATATGAGATTATTGTTGTTTGACCTGTGAGATGAAGCCATGATGGTGTCTCGGTCACATGAACGCAGTGGACTCTCAGATAAGTATAGCGGCCGTATATCAGAGCGATTGCTCACTATCATATATCTTTATTAATGTTGCCCAATTTTTCATTTGATGTTATGAGAGTACTGCAATTTTTATTGTGGTGGTGCACATTGTATTTAATCATTGTTAACACAGCACGGGTTATTTAAACATTGCATGTGATTGACTGTTTACTGTGAAGGCCCTAAAAAACTCAGCTGGTGTTTGCCATTGGTATGATGATATGTGGTGACTGGACTATCTCCTTTCTTACATTTTGCATACCCTCCTACTCCTATTTCACGAAGAACTGATAATCCATATGTATCAAGAACAGGCCATCTGGCTTTCTATTTCAAACTATCGTATCTTATATTGTTTAATAGGAGAGGAGGGAGAGCCATCGCACGAGCGGGGGCGCCATTTTCGTTATATGTTAGTGTGCCAACCTCCGCATCTAGGTAGGTGTTCAGTCAGGCACTTTGTTATAGGGGCAGTTCACCTTTCTGCACTATACGGCTGTTTTTGTAAGGTATTGCACTTCACTTTAATCAGTCACTATATCTCTTTTATGATGAGTTTTTTCTGATGTGGATTATCATGATTACATTAGAGTAGGACTATTTACAGAGCGACCAGTGTTATGATTTGGTAGCTGAGGAGAGCAGGCAAAAACGGCAATACACTAGAGAGGTTGGAATCTACTGGATTGCAGTACCCTGACTAAACACCACAACTAAAGGCAGCCGTGGAGCGTACCTACGTTGGTCCTAGATGCCTCGTCACAGCCTGAGAGGCTAACTACACCTAAAGATAGAAAGAGGAAAGCTATCTGCCCCAGAGCAGATCCCCAAAGAACATAGGAAGCCCCCAAACATGTAATGGCGGCTAGACAAGAGGAAATACAGACACAGACAGAAAATAGTATGAGCAAACGTTGGGGCCCAATCTTCCTAGAAAGAAAAGGATAGGAAGGACACTTACTGCAATCTAAAAAACCCTAAAAAAATACCAACTCTACTAATTGCAAAAACACCTGAGATCACACGACCTCTACTACCTAAATTAGTTCTCTGGTGTAACAAAACTAAGCCGCAGCCACTGAAAAAACTGGAAAAGGCAAATGAACAAATAACAGTGGCTCAGATAAACTGAGAGGAGCACAAGCCCCCGGAGGGGACCTGGCTGACCTCCACAGAAGTGCAGGAAAAAATGCAAAAAGCAAGCACAAAAATAAAAGCAGAAAATATCTTATCTGTTAGCAGAAGATGCAGGCAAGACTCAGCAAGCTTCCAAGTGAACCAGGAACCAAAGTTGAGACAAGAACAATTGATCACCGGCAACCCTGATGGGAGGGAACCTCCCTTATATAAGACCAGTCTGTAACTCCTGATTGCCAATCTTCACAATCTTCATTGAATGGTTCAGTACTGTTTGTAACCACCAGAGTGTCATGCTGTCTCTGTATACAGGAGAACCGGGGTCTATGCTGACCCTAAGCTGGGGTCCTGGCTAATCCCTCTACCTGGAGGTACTGTTGATGGTACAGAGGTCCAGGCCGCCAGCGTAAACCCTATCTCCTGTGAATCCCTAACCACTGTAATCTAGTCCTGAGAAGGACCCTGATTACCACCACAGGGATCAGGAAGGTATCTGCCTTCACACACAGTATAAGACAAACGAGACAGTACAAGGGGTAAAATAAAAGAACACCTTGCATACAAAACTACCAATACAGAGGGAACACAAACGGGTAGGGAGATAACTAATAAAGCGAGGAGAGGAGAAAACCACAACAGGTATTCTTAGCTTAGACTTCTCAATACGATCCGCTCTGCTGGTCTGCATGAATGCTTTCACCGACACTTCCCCAGCAGACAGGCAGGTATAAGAAGGAAACCAATTAACAAAACATTAATTGCAGCTGAGCGAGGCTGGTCAGTCCAGCACAGAGAGAGAAAGAATTAACTCCCTCAGTGCCGAAAAACACCCAGCACCAGAAACTCAGCTGTGCGAAGTCAGGGTGTGCAATCGCGACGATCTTCGCAGCGACACACCCGTGACAGTACCCCCCCTTCTACGAGGGGCCTCTGGACCCTCAGGGCCGGGTTTATCTGGGTGAGTAGTGTGGAAGGCCCGAACCAATCGGTCTGCGTTAATATCCGACGCAGAAACCCACGTCCTCTCCTCAGGACCATACCCCCTCCAATGAACAAGGTACTGAAGGGACCGGCGATTCAGACGTGAATCGATGACTCTCGACACCTGGAACTCCAAGCTACCATTGACCACCACAGGAGGAGGAGGTAAAGGTGAAGGTATCACCGGCGCCACATACTTCTTAAGTAACGATCTGTGGAACACATTATGAATTTTAAATGTAGGAGGGAGGTCAAGACGGAATGCAACCGGATTAATTATAGCACTGATCTTGTATGGCCCGATGAACCTGGGACCCAGTTTCCAGGAGGGAACCTTAAGTTTAATATTCTTGGTAGACAACCATACCAGATCGTTCACACTTAGGTCCGGACCAGACACTCTCCTCCTATCAGCCATACGTTTGTATCGGTTCCCCATAGTACTCAGATTATTCAGCACTCCTCTCCACACTGAAGCAAGTGACGACGAAAACCGTTCCTCCTCAGGAACCCCAGAATAGCCCCCCCTATTGAAAGTACAAAACTGGGGGTGAAAACCATATGCCCCAAAAAACGGGGACTTACCAGTGGACTCGCTCCGCCTATTATTTAGAGCAAACTCCGCCAGAGGCAAGAAAGAAGCCCAGTCCTCCTGGTTCTCTGACACAAAACACCGGAAATATGTCTCCAAGCTCTGGTTCAGACGCTCTGTCTGACCATTGGTCTGCGGGTGAAAAGCCGATGAAAATGACAACTGCATCCCCCGCCGTGTACAAAATGCTTTCCAGAACTTGGACACGAACTGAGACCCCCGATCCGACACCACATCGGAGGGTACCCCGTGAAGCCTTACAATCTCTCCAATAAACACCTGCGCAAGAGTTTTAGCATTAGGAAGAGCAGGAAGAGCGATAAAATGTGCCATCTTGCTGAACCTGTCCACCACAACGAGTATGACTGTTTTACCCGAAGATGGCGGGAGATCCGTAATGAAGTCCATAGACAGATGAGTCCACGGACGCTCCAGGATCTTCAAAGGTAAGAGGGTCCCAGACAGACGGACGGGTATGTGGGGTCTTAGAGCGCGCACAAACCTCGCAGGACGCGACAAAAGTTACCACCTCCCTATGTAAGTTAGGCCACCAAAACCAGCGCGAGAGGAGATCCTCAGTTGCTTTACTCCCTGGGTGTCCTGCCAAAGCTGAATTATGGTGTGCCTCGATCACCCTTTGTCGCAACTGATTTGGAACAAACAGTCTCCCTGGAGGTCCTACAGGGGCGTCCCCCTGAGCCTCCAATACCTCCTCCTCAAGCTCAGAGCATACTGCCGACACCACCACCCCCTCCTGAAGGAACGGAACCGGGTCCTCCGTATTCCCAGCCCCTGGGAAACAGCGAGAAAAGGCATCTGCCTTAACATTCTTTGACCCAGGACGATATGTGACGACAAAATTAAACCTGGTAAAAAACAACGACCACCTAGCTTGTCTGGGATTCAGACGTTTAGCGGACTCTAAATATAGCAGGTTTTTGTGATCGGTAATGACAGTGACCGGGTGGACTGCCCCCTCCAAAAAATGACGCCACTCCTCAAAAGCCAACTTAATGGCCAAGAGCTCCCTATTGCCGACATCATAATTCCTCTCCAGCGGACGACAATTTTTTAGAGAAGAAGGCGCACGGATGCCATTTACCGGGGGATGAACCTTGTGACAATACCGCTCCCACCCCTACCTCAGAAGCGTCCACCTCAACAATGAATGGCTGAGACGCATCAGGCTGAACAAGTATGGGTGCAGAAGCAAAACATTTTTTCAAAGATGAAAACGCTTGACAAGCCTTGTCAGACCACTTTGAAAAATCCGTCCCTTTTTTAGTCATGTCTGTGAGAGGTTTAACTATGGAGGAGAAATTACGAATGAATTTCCGGTAGTAGTTAGCAAACCCCAGGAAACGTTGTAATGGATTAAGATCCTCTGGCAGATCCCACTCCAGAGCTGCCCGCACTTTCCCAGGGTCCATACGAAAACCGGATGCTGAGACCAGGAATCCTAAAAACTGAAGTTCCTGTACGGCGAACACACACTTCTCCCATTTGGCGTACAGTTTATTATCCCGCAAGATCTGTAACACCTGCCTAACATGCTCCTGATGAGACACAAGATCTGGCGAGTAAATTAAGATATCATCCAGATATATGACCACAAACTGTCCCATTAGGTGGCGAAAGATGTCATTAACAAAGTGTTGAAACACCGCCGGGGCAATACTCAGACCAAATGGCATGACAAGGTTCTCATAATGCCCCTCCGGAGTGTTAAACGCCGTCTTCCACTCATCCCCCTCCTTCATCCTAATCAGATTGTACGCCCCCCTGAGATCCAACTTAGAGAACCATTTGGCACCCACGATCTGATTGAAGAGATCGGGAATAAGTGTGAGCGGATACGGATCTCGGACCGTAATCCGATTAAGCTCACGGAAATCCAGGCAAGGGCGTAGGCCTCCATCTTTTTTCTTCACAAAGAAGAACCCCGCGGCCACCAGGGAAGATGAAGGTCTAATATGCCCCTTAGCCAGACTCTCTGAAATATAATCCTTCATGGCCTGTCTCTCAGGACCAGAAAGGTTATACAACCTAGATTTCGGTAACTTGGCCCCAGGGATCAAGTTAACAGCACAGTCATACTCGCGATGAGGAGGTAGTTCTTGACACCCTTCCTCCGAGAATACATCCTCAAAGTCCACCAGAAATGGAGGTAAGGCCCTAGGAGCGACCGCACCAATGACAGTATTCATGCAATTCTTATTACAGAAATCGCTCCATTGGCTTATCTCTCTGGATTGCCAATCAATAACCGGGTTATGCTTAGTTAGCCAAGGCAGGCCCAGCACTATAGGAATGGGAAGACCCTCCAACACATAACAAGACAACAGTTCTTTATGTAGCGCCCCACTTGAAGATCAATGTTATGCACTGCTTGCACAAAACTTCCCTGACCGAGAGGTCTGGCGTCGATCGAGAATATGGAGACGGGTTTAGCCAACCCACACAATCGCATACCTTGAACCCGGGCAAAGCGAGCATCCACCAGATTAGCCCCGCCCCACTATCCAGAAGAACAGATATCCTCTCAGCTCTCGCACCCACCACCACCTCCGCCGGTACGAGAAACTGAGACGAACTTAGGGACGAAATACTTACTCCCAGATTGCCGTCCACCACACAATCTGGGGTCAATAGTTTTCTGGCGACTCTCTCACTCTGCAAAGGACGGGATGGACACCCCCTAATAAAATGTCCCTTTTTTCCACAGAAGAAACAACTTCTTGTTTTGTGGCGCCCCACCGATCCCCTCCCCCGGAATGATGTCCCTCCTAATTGCATAGGCTCCTCTGGACTGACCAGGGGAACCTACGTCCGTGTAAAGGACCCTTGAGGAAGGTGGAGTCATCACAGGGGGCGGAGTTACCCCGCACCTCTCCCGCAACCGTCTATCAATGCGAATAGCAAGGGCCATAGCGGCCTCCAGTGACGTGGGAGGGTCATACTGCGCCAACACATCTTTTAATTTGTCAGATAAACCTTGACAAAACTGGCTCCTAAGAGCTGGGTCATTCCACTGGGTGTCCGTGGCCCACCTACGGAACTCCGAAGAAAATTCCTCTGCCGGACGATCTCCCTGCTGTATCCTACGTAACTTAGATTCAGCAAGGGAGACCCGATCCGGGTCATCATATACAAGACCCAGAGCTGTGAAAAATCTATCCACTGACTGGAGAGCCGGGGAGCCCGGGGGAAGAGAGAACGCCCAGGATTGGGGGTCCCCTTGTAGGAGCGAGATGACAATTCCCACTCTTTGATCTTCACTCCCAGATGACCGAGGTCGCAGCCAAAAGTACAATTTACATGCCTCCCGGAAAGCAAAAAACTTGTCCCGCCCTCCAGTGAACCTGTCCGGGAGAGCTACTTTAGGTTCAGTACTGGCTTGCTAAGGGGGTACAAAACCTTGGACTTAACATCCCTCAGCTCCATGGACAAACTCTGCAACTGCTGAGCTAGACTGGCTACTGGATCCATGGTGGCTGGGGAGAATCTTAAATAGGGTCGGTGAAAATGTCACGCTGTCTCTGTATACAGGAGAACCGGGGTCTATGCTGACCCTAAGCTGGGGTCCTGGCTAATCCCTCTACCTGGAGGTACTGTTGATGGTACAGAGGTCCAGGCCGCCAGCATAAACCCTATCTCCTGTGAATCCCTAACCACTGTAATCTAGTCCTGAGAAGGACCCTGATTACCACCACAGGGATCAGGAAGGTATCTGCCTTCACACACAGTATAAGACAAACGAGACAGTACAAGGGGTAAAATAAAAGAACACCTTGCATACAAAACTACCAATACAGAGGGAACACAAACGGGTAGGGAGATAACTAATAAAGCAAGGAGAGGAGAAAACCACAACAGTTATTCTTAGCTTAGACTTCTCAATACGATCCGCTCTGCTGGTCTGCATGAATGCTTTCACCGACACTTCCCCAGCAGACAGGCAGGTATAAGAAGGAAACCAATTAACAAAACATTAATTGCAGCTGAGCGAGGCTGGTCAGTCCAGCACAGAGAGAGAAAGAATTAACTCCCTCAGTGCCGAAAAACACCCAGCACCAGAAACTCAGCTGTGCGAAGTCAGGGTGTGCAATCGCGACGATCTTCGCAGCGACACACCCGTGACGCAGAGGGAGCTTCTGCTCAGAATTCATTTCTAACACATTCACAACAGACCAGGCCTTAGGTCTTGGGCTAATGCAAATAAACAGTCCATTGACCCAATAGTCACTAAGTTCTGTTTTTAGCAACTTTTCTATGGAAGTGTTAGATAATATTATTAAAAGTTAATTTTTAGTCTAGGTTTTTCTTAGTAAGCGCTGGGTGATAAGGAGACAACTGTTGGTGCAATAGTAAGAAAATGGAAGAAATACAAAATTACTGTTAATCGACATCAATCTGGAGCACTATGCTAAATCTCACCTCGTGGGGTATCCTTGATTATGAGGAAGGTGAGAGATCAGCCTAAAACTACACAGGAGGAACTTGTTAATGATCTCAAGGCAGCTGGGACCACAGTCACCAAGAAAACCATTGGTAACACATTACGCAGTAACAATTTAGCTCATTGCCATTAATTTAACTCGTCGTGTTTAGAGGAAGAGAAATGCTGCCTATGACCCAAAGAACACAGTCCCCACTGTCAAGCATGGAGCATGGAGGTGGAAACATTATGTTTTGGGGCTGTTCCTCTGCTAAGGGCACAGGACTACTTCACCGCATCAATGGGAGAATGTCCCTGCAAGTTGATGTATATAGGACTCACATCAACAAAGCTCAAAGTCTGCATAAGGGAACATGTCCTAGACATTAATAACTCAAGAAAGATTGATGACCTGACTCAATTGAAACCCCTGCAGAGACACTTTAAAACAATACATTACTGTGAATCCAGCTTACTACGTGTCTCTGACATTGATAGGATTCTAGTCACAAATAGAGTTGGCTATTGGAACAAGATCCTATCACAATTAGAGACAAAATTAATTTGGCAACTTGACACCATGAGTCCAAATGGCTGAAATGAAGTTCTCAGCTTAAATGCAAGAAAGATGCATTTATTTAAAAATGTAAAAATGAATGCTGTCTCGCTTTGTCCAGAGGGAGAAATTCCCTCTTCAATTAGCACAGAAGGCTTCATCGTAAAGTTGCCTGAAGTTTCTGACTTAATTAATGATTAATGATGAATGAGCACTAAAATGCTCAGGGCTCGTTATTCGGGTTGAGCAAATTTATATACTCGGGTACTCGACCCGAGCAACGAGCCCAATGTAAGTCTATGGGAAAACCGAGCATTTTTGCTCCGATCCCCCCCGGGGGTCCTTTTAAAGTCTAAAAAAGTCTGTAAATTATTGAAACAGTGCTCAAAAAACAAGGTTAACATCATGGGGAATGCCCCTGGAAGCATTTCTGAGTCCCTGGTCACAGCTGTGAACAATGTTGTCAGAGTCTTACACTATTTTTACAGGCGCACCAAAAAACATACAAAAATGAAACCAAAATGGATTTTCCTGGAAAATATGTCAAGGAATATCCTTTCCAGGTCAATGACAATTATATAAGGCAAAATAATTAACCCAAAGCAAAAATGTTCCTCCACCACTTTGTCTATGTTCACACTTTGCGATTTTGATGCATTTTTCAACATTACCATTGCTTTCAAACAATACAAATGCATTTACTGTGAAATGTCATTGTAGCATTTAACAAGCTTAACTGACCATGTTGTTGCACAGCTTCTGAATCCACACCTTTGCAGTAGAAAACTTCACAGAGCAGGCTGCATGGGATAACAAGCTTTTACTTGTAACAACATGAGGTAAAGGAAAAATGCACAGTCATTTCAGCATTGCATCAGGAAACCAGGAACAAAACGAAAGTGAAACTACAAGTGAGACTATTTCTTATACAATACATTAAACAGAAGGAACTACTGTTTTGGGTATCTAAGATTCTATATCCTCTGCAGTTTTCACTGTATCCAACGAATATTCCTTCCATGGATCTGTTTTGAAGTTTGGAACGTTTTTCTGTTGGAATGAATATAAAAACTTTACATCCAAAAACTTTTAAATGATTGACACTTGGTTTCATGCCTTGCCACAGTTCATATGGAGTTTTCTTCACTTTTCTGGAAAAAAAGTCGGTTCTGTAGATATGTAGTTGTCATTGCTGCCTCACCCCAATATTTCTCTGGTAGTTTAGAATCTGTCAGCATATATCTCATCATTTCTGTTTGAGTTCTGTTTTTCCTTTCTGCTACTCTATTTTGTTCAGGTGTGTATGGAACAGTTTGCTGATGTTCTATACCATTTTGTCTTAAGTAGTCTTCTATTCTGTCACCTGTAAATTCACCTCCATTATCACTTCTGATGACAATTGGCTTCCTTTGAAATTTGTTAATTGATCTTGTTACATAGTGTACAAGTTTATCAAAAACTTCACTTTTGTTCTTAATTAAGTATGTGACTGTGTATCTTGAGTAGTCGTCTATAAAAGTCAACATATATTTATTGCCTCCTGATGTAGTCATTTTCATGGGTCCACATACGTCAGTATGCACCAAATCAAGTGGTCTTTCGCTTTTCATCTCACTTTCTTTTGGAATAGATATCCTTGTGGCTTTGGATTTTATACAACATTCACATCTTATGGTAATTGAGCAATCTGATATCTTTAAATCTTTTGTCAATTCTTTTCTCTGTAGTTCCCTTATACTGTTTGGGTGTCTATGTCCTAGACGTCTATGCCACATGTGAATACAGTTTTTGTGATCATGTGTACATACTTTCATCTGTTTCTTTGGCTTGTCAAAATTATATAATTGTTCAGCTGCCTTGACTTTGGTTATCATCTTGTTTCCTGCAATAATTGCACACTCATTGTCTTTGAATTTTACTGTAAGTCCTTTTGCTGTTAAACGTTTCACAGATAATAATCCGCCTTCCAATTTTGGAACATACAACACATCCTGTACAAGTATCTTGGAATCTTGTCCGAACTTGTTTGAACAATTTAGCATACCTTGTCCGATACCTTCTGCGGTTATTTTGCTTCTATCTGCAAGATAAACGGCTTCTTTCTTATCTAAATCAAGATCAGTAAAGAAATTCTTGTCACTTGTCATATGACTCGTTGCTCCTGAATCAATAAACCAACCAAGTGATGATTTCTTGTCTGTTATTTTGAATGTGCCATTCCAATTATTCTCACACGAATCGGAAATTGTGTTTTTTACTTTGTGTATGCTTTTTATGTTGTAATTTTTGTTGTTCTGCTTTCCATATGGTACAGTCTTTCTTTAAATGACCTTTTTTCTTACATCTGAAGCATTCTCTTGTCTCTTTATTATAGGGGTTTTTAAATTCTGTTGCTTTAAGAGCATTTTGACTGTCCTTTTCAGTAGAAGAATCATTGCTTTGTTCTTTTCTTCTCTGATATTCATCTATTAGTCTTGTTTTCACAAAATCTAATGTAATGTCTGTTTCAGGCCTTGTCTCTAGTGCATTTATTAAAGCAGTATATGAATCTGGCAAACTGCACAACAATATAGCTGCTATATGACTTTCTTTTATGTCTTCACCAATAGATCTTAGCTGTGATATCACTTCCATCATTGAGAATATATGCTTCTGCATGTCACTGTCTGCGCTTAGTCTCATACTGTAAAGCTTTCTTAATAAAAATAATTTGTGATTTAAGCTGGGTCTCTCATATAGCTTTCTTAATGCTTCCCACATTCGTTTCGCTGTTTCTTCATTTCTTATATGTATTAATTGAGCATCATCCACAGCTAATGGGGGCTCTCGCTTGTCTATTCTTTTTATCCCATGTCTGATTATCTTGATCTGGTCTTTCTGTAATGATTACTTCCTCTAAATCATCTTTAGACAATAACATCTCTACTTTGAACTGCCATAGCTGATAGTTCTCATCATTCAGTTTAGCTACTGCGAGTTTTAGCTCTGTGCTACTTGTCATTTTTAACTTATCTTACTTGTTTGGAGAGACTTGCATTGAAGAATTCTTCTGCATTCACCAGGGTCTTGCTGAGAGTTCCAGTGTCCTGGGTATCTGGTATTCTTGGTGCTTGGAATCTGTGGTGTCTGGATTCTCTGGTGCCTGGGTTCTCTGGGTGTCTGGGTGTCTGGGTGTCTGGGCCCATAACCTCTTGCACAGCTTCTGAATACACACCTTTGCAGCAGAAAACTTCACAGAGCAGGCTGCATGGGATAACATGCTTTTACTTGTAACAACATGAGGTAAAGGAAAAATGCACAGTCATTTCAGCATTGCATCAGGAAACCAGGAACAAAATGAAAGTGAAGCTACAAATGAGACTATTTCTTATACAATACATTAAACAGAAGGAAACGTTACACAACATCGCAATCTACTGTCAGGCTAGCATAAAGTCCTCCTTTTACTTATAATAAGTTCCAATCTGTTGCATATGCCAACACATGTGGTATGTTACACATCATCAGACACATCTTGTTTCATTTATGAAGGAGGGACTCTTAAAGTCACAAAGCCTATTTTTATAGGGCCAACATTACTATTCTTAAAGTGCCATTAAACAGTGGGTCTCCTATACTCTTATTGCCTATGCATTGAGTGGCTGGGCTGCCAAAAATTAGGATGCACCCCAATACCCCTTTGATGAGACATACAGAAGGGCCTCATGAAAAAGTGTTCCAAATATAAGAAAATAGGTCTCCCACAGTGTTAGCCTATGCATTAAATGCAAGGTTTGCCCTGAACCAACGTAACACGCATCCAAATAAGCCTTTGAACCCAGGTACTGGATGGCCACAGGAAAACCAAGTTCACATTATTCTTTTGGTACTGCCATAGTGTTAGCCTATGCAGTGAATGCAAGGCCCGACCTGCCACAAAGTCATATGCACCCAAATAAACCTTTGAAGTGACGTTCTGGATGGACACAGAAAAACCAAGCTCACATTATTCTTTTGGTACTGCCATAGTGTTAGCTTTTGCATTGAAAGCAAGGCCCACCCTGCAACAAATTTAAATGCACCCCAAAAAGCCTTTGAACCCCCATGTACTGGATGGCCACAGGAAAACCAAGTTCATATTAGTCGTTTGGCACTGACATACTATTAGCTTATGCATTGAATGTAAGGCCTGCCCTGCAACAAAGTCACATTCACCCCAATAAGCCTTTGAACTGACGTACTGGCTGGACACAGGAAAACCAAGTTCACATTATTATTTTGGCACTGCCATACTGTTTGCCTATGCATTGAATGCAAGGTTTGCCCTGCACCAATTTAAAATGCACCTCAATAAGCCTTTGAACCAACGAACTTGATGGCCACCTGAAAGCATTGTTCCTATTAATTTGTTACTCCCATATTGTTTGGCTACACAGTGAATTGATGAGCCTGAAGACCCAGCAGTGGACAATTGCAGTGCTTATGCTAAAGACCATCCGGTGGACAATTGCAGTGTTGATGCTAAAGACCCAGCAGTGGACAATTGCAGTGTTTATGCTAAAGACTCAGCGGTATACAATTGCAGTGTTTATGCTAAAGATCCTGCAGTTGAAAACTGCAGTGTTGACACTGAAGACCCGGCAGTGGACAATTGCAGTGTTGATGCTAAAGACCCAGTGGTGGACAATTGCAGTGTTTATGCTAAAGACCCAGTGGTGGACAATTGCAGTGTTGACGCTAAAGAACCTGCAGTTGAAAATTGCAGTGTTGATGCTGAAGACCCGGCAGTAGACATTTGCAGTGTTGATGCTGAAGACCCGGCAGTGGACAATTGCAGTGTTGTGCAGTGGAGCATTTCAGTATTGAGCCTGAAGAACCATTAGTGGATAATTGCACTGTTGAGGCTTAAGAACCTGCATTGTTGAATTCCTGTGGTGAGGCAGAATACCTTGCATTTTAGCAATGCAGTGTTGAGGCTGAAGAACTGGCATTGAAGAATTGCATTGTTGAAGAAGATGAACAACCAACAAAGTTCACATTATCAGGAAGTGGGTCTCCCATACTGTTTACTTATGCGTTAAATGGAAAGCCCGCCCTGCACCAAATTCAAACGCACTCCAATAAGCCTTTGAACCCACGCACTGGATGGCCCCAGGAAAACCAAGTTCACATTATTCTTTTGTTTGGCCATACTGTTAGCCTATGCATTGAATGCAAGTTCTGCCCCAAATTTGGACATACCAAAATACCACTTGGAAGAGACGTGTATGAAGCCCTCCTAAAAATCTGTTTCAATTACAAAGGAGAGGGTCTCCTATGCTTGTAATGCCCATACAGTAAGTGTATGGGCTGAAAAACATTTCCCCTTGTGGGGTACACATCAACATACTGTCTCAACATTTTTGTTATGGGCATCATAAACACTCTTCCAAAAAATTACGTGGCTGTTGCATCACGAAACACGTTCACCCTGGTGTTCTAGTCGTGGTGTCTGAAGAGACGTGGGGGATGGCCTGCGAAAAAGGTCTTCCCAGTTTAAAGGAGCGGATCTCCTATACTTGTAATGCCCATACACTAAGTGCAAAGGCTGAAAAACATTTTCTCCTGGGGGGACACCTCAACACAGAGTGTAAACATTTTTGGAAAGGGCATCAAAACACCCTTCAAAAAATTTCTACTGGCCATTGCATCATGGACCACGGTCACCCTCGTGTTATAGTGGTGGTGGATGCTGAGGATGAGATGAAGGAGGAGGATAATAACACACCAAATAGCCAAAGTCAGGAAGTGTATACCCATGTGTGGGTGTGAAGAGGTGCATGGTAATACCCCTCCCAAAAAATACACTGTATTGGAGGTTATTTTTCGCTGTTAACATTCGGTGGCGTACAGAAGTCTGCCCCAATCCAGGCCTTGTTCATTTTTATAAGAGTCAGCCTGTCAGGATTTTCAGTTGACAGGCAGATGCGCTTATCAAAGGTGTAGCGAGCCAGTTCATGCCACATGTCCAGCTTGGATATCCAATAATTAAAAGGCACAGAAGAATCACGGAGGACGTTGGTATGGTCAGCAAGGTACTCCTTCAACATCTTCTCAAACTTTCCAGGCCTTCTGAGACTACCCCGCGACTCTGGGACAGGGCGATGGGAGGGTCTGAGAAAAGTGTCCCAGTACTTTGCCAGTGTTCCCCTGCCTCTGCTGGATTGTAGTTGGGTCTCTCTTGCCTCTACTCCTTGGTTGTTCAATGAACTGTGACCTCTGCCGTCAGCATTTTCAGATGGGAATTTTTTCAGTAATTCCGCAACAATAGCCCTCTGGTACTGCATCATTTTAATCAGTGCCAGCGTCAGCACCCGGCGTACCTGGGCAAGTGCCGGGGCCCTGAGCAGGCGGGGGGGCCCACTCGCCGTCGGGCATCCCGGCGCCCGTTAGCGGATGAGAGCGGTGCCAGCGCCGCCACTGGGCCCCCCCAGCTTGCTCAGGGCCCCGGCAGCAGCTGGCACAATACTTACCTCTCCCCGTGCCTCCGCAGCTCTGGGCTCCAGGGGGCGCCTGCAGGGCGCCGAGCTTCCTCTCACAGCAGAGCCGCTGAATGACGTCATCATTCAGCGGCTGGCAGTGGCAGAGAGTAAGTGCTGGCGCCGGACAGGTGAGATGTGAGGTGTGTGTGTCAGTGTGTGTGTGTCTGTGTCTGCCTGCGTGTGTGTATGTACTGCAGTGCTTTGTGTGTGTGTATGTGAGAGAGTGCTGCAGTGCTGTCTGTGTGTGGTGCTGTATGTGTGATGGTGGTGGGGGGAGGCCGTGATGGTGGTGAGGAGGCAATGATGATTATTATTATTATTATTATACATTTTTAGATGCAAATTTTTTCAGTAATTCCGCAACAATGGCCCTCTGGTACTGCATCATTTTAATCAGGGCCAGCGTCAGCACCCGGCGTACCCGGGCAAGTGCCGGGGCCCTGAGCAGGCAGGGGGGCCCACTCGCCGTCAGGCACCCCGGCGCCCGTGATGATGATGAGGAGGCGATGATGATGGGGAGACGATGATGATGAGGAGGCAATGATGATGATGATGGGAAGGCAATGATGTGATGGGGAGGCGATGATGATGGGGAGGCAATGATGATGATGATGGGGAGGCGATGATAATGGGGAGGCAATGATGATGATAATGGGGAGACAATGATGATGATAATGGGGAGGCAATGATGATAATGGGGATGCAATGATGATGATAATGGGGAGGCAATGATGATGATAATGGGGATGCAATGATGATGATAATGGGGAAGCAATGATGATGATAATAATGGGGAGTCTTTCTACAGCGCACTTTCCTGAGCCGTAACAGTGCAGAAAGCAGCACAGTGCAGAGGAGAGCTCCATATTTTGTATGGACCATTATATGGGGACCAGTATCCTGTATGGAGCATTATTTGGGGTCCAATATTCTTTATGGGGCATTATATTTGGCCCATAATACTGTATGGAGGACTATGTGGTGCCCATAATATTGTATGGAGGACTGTACTGTCCAGTCTGTACTGTGCGCTGTGAGGATTTGGCGGTTTTTGAGCTATTGTAGAATTTACAATAGATATCACTCATGTAATGGAAGAAGTAAAGTGTTTGTCATTGTACTATACCTATATTTCTCTGCCATATCTGTGCATCATGAATCGTGGTCTGTGTTAAAGGGGCCCACTGAGACTCTTTCGCCCGTGGCCCATAAAAACCTGGAGCCGGCCCTGATTTTAATACACCTATCTGACTCTTGAATAAGAGATTGAAAGTTCTCCTTGTAGCATGGGTCTAGAAGTGTCACCAACCAGTACTGAGTGTCAGCAAAAATTTTGATAATGCGAGGGTCATGGGAAAGGCAGTGCAATATAAAGTCTGCCATGCATGCCAGACTGATAACTGGCAAGCCTTCTGCGTCCTCTCCAACAGGATGACTAACCATGCTGTCCTCCTTCTCCTCCTCCTACGTGTCCTCAGGCCATCCACGCTGAACAGACGGTATTACAGTTGTGCTTGTAGTACCGTTTTTAGTGTAGGAAAGTAGCTCCTGTTCTTCCTCCCCTTCCTCATTGTCAACATTGGGATGACATGAGGCTGGGCTGTGTGTAATCACCCTGTATGGCTCCTTGCTCCATCTATCATGTTCCACCTGCAATGTATCCTCTTTGATTGTGAGCAGAGAGCTTTGCAGAATACAGAAAATTGGGATGCTCACGCTAACTATGGCGTCATCGCCGCTCACCATCTTGGTGGACTCCTAAAAGTTTTGTAGGATGTTACATATGTCTGACATCCCATGTCCACTACTGAGGTCTTATGTATGGCGGCTGAACTGAATACTGACGGCCTTGTTGATGGTGGTAATCAGCAACTACCTTCTTCTGCTCACAAATCCTTTCCAGCATATGCAGTATAGAGTTTCAATGCATGGGGACATCACACACTAGTCGGTAAGCCGGAATCCGCAAATGCTGCTGAAGCACGGCAAGGGCGGCTGAAGCTGTACCTGACTTTCTAAAATGGGCACACAAGCACGGTACTTTCACAATCAGATCCAGCAGCTCCGGGTGGGTTTTGAGGAACCGATGAACCACGAGGTTAAGCACATGGGCCAGGCATGGTACATGTGTGAGCTCACCTCACTTCAGAGCTGCCACCAGGTTCCGGCCATTGTCACACACGACCATGCCTGGCTGTAGGTTCAGCAGTGTCAGCCACATATCTGCCTGCTCTTTCAGAGCTGTCCACAACTATTCAGCATTGTGCAGTTTGTCAGCTAAGCATGTTAGCTTCAGCACAGCCTGTTGCCGCTTCCCTGAGGCAGTGCTGCAGTGCTTCCCGATGTGGTCACTTCAGAGATGTAGGCTGAAGACGAGGAGGAGGATGACTTGCAGGAGCTGTAGACTGTGGAGGCAACCCTGATTGGCCTAGGGCCCACAATTCTCAGCGTTTGTAGGACATGTTCCATCCCAAGGTCAGACTGGGTCCCAGCTTCCACTATGTTAACCCAGTGTTCCGTCAGCAAGAGATGTACCGTCCCTGCCCAGAAGCACTTGTCCACGTGTCCATGGTTACGTGTACTTTCCCTATAACTGCATTGCTGAGGGCACGGGTAATGTCGTGCTTGTGTAATGTTGGGACAGCACACTAGGAGAAAAAGTGTTGGCTGGGGACAGAGTACCTTGGGACGGCCGCCGCCATCAGGTTGAGGAAACCTTCCGTCTCCAAGGATCCTAAAAGGCAACATTTCAAGCGCAAGCAGACGATAAAAGTGTGAATTTAGTTCAGTTGCCTGTGGGGCGTTGGCTGCATATTTCCGCTTGCGTTCCAATGACTGGGGTATGGACAACTGAAGGCTGCGCTTGGACAAGGACGTGGACGTGCTTGCTGATGGTGGTAGTTGAGTGAGTGCAACGACAGGTGCAGGGCAGGAGGCATCTTCGCAGGCACCATGGACAGGGGGATTGGCTTCCAGGCACAACAGTGGAAGAAGCAGTGGTGTCACCCGCAGATACTGTTCCTGGACCCTGGGGTTCAGCCCTCAAAGTCAGGTGCTCCGCTGCCATGTGCCTGATCATTGCTGGTGGCGGTCAGGCTGGTAGTTTTGCTACCTCTGTTGATGTAGGCATGGCAATGGTGCAAGACCTAACAGTTGTACTGACAACTTCCATCGTGTTGGTGTTACGAGGAACGGTTGCCCGCCTTCTGTCTGCGGCCACCACAGTGCTTCTTCCTGCCTGTTGTGGTGCTACGCCTCCCTCACCCTGTGTGCTTCTGTCCTCGCTCTGCATGTACTCCTGCCAGGTTGGGTCATTTACTACATCATCCACGACCTCCTCTTCCACTTCCGCACACTGGTCTTCCTACTGACTTTCTGGCAATTGTGTCTCATCATCGTCCACCTCTTGTGATGCGTTCCCACCGTCACTGTCATATGAACGTGGTTGCTCCAATATTTGGGCATCTCTACATGCAGTCTCAGTTTGCCTCTCTTCAACAAGTGGACCTGGCGAATGGCCCGAATCTATGAATGGAAAAGTGAACAGCTCTTCGGAGTGTCCAAGTGTGGGATCAATTGTCTGCGGGCGCTCGGCAGGGGAAAGAGTAAGGAGTATCAGGGTGAGGAATATATGGTCCAGAGTCACGGCTACTCAGACTTGACCGTGTGGAAGACAGGGTGCTGGTGGTGGCAAAGTGACTGGAAGCATTATCTGCCATCCTACCAACTACTATTTCACACTGCTCTGGTGTTAAGAGTGCTGTTCTGCCATCCCCTATGAATTCTGACAGGAATCTGTTATGAGAAGATGTGGATGTTTTTTGTGGCACAATTGCAGCTTGCCCACAGCCTCTGCCTCTGCATGCACCATCACCATCACGTCCACTTCCCCATCCCTTGCCATGCACCTTTCCCATTTTAAATGGATTATAATATTTGCCACATTCAATAAAAAAGGCTGAATTGGGAGCAAACTTAGATGTGATGTGTGTGCGGGAAAAATGCACTTTCAAAGATCTGGAATGTACGGTACTTTATTTGTTTAACAAGCTTGTGTCAATAACTGTGGTAAGACAACAAAAAACCCTGTGTGATGTAGCCCTGAAATGCCACAATTTTTAGAATACAGAGTGATAGGTGTCTGACACATATAACACACTGGTCAATATGTGGGCTGGATTTTTTTTTACCCCTAAAGACTGTATAGAAATAGGGAAAGACGCAGCAAATCCAGTGTAATGTAGCCCTGAAATGCCACAATTTTTAGCACACAGAGAGATAGGTGCCTGACACAGATAACACACTGGTCAATATGTGTGCTGGATTTTTTTTTTACGGCAAAAGACTGTATAGAAATAGTGTAACACACAGCAAATCCAATGTAATGTAGCCCTGAAATGCCACAATTTTTAGCATACAGAGAGATAGACGTCTGACACAGATAACACACTGGTAAATATGTGGTCTGGCTTTTTTTTTACCCAAAAAGACTGTATAGAAATAGGGTAACACTCAGCAAATCCAGTGTAATGTAGCCCTGAAATGCCACAATATTTAGCACACAGAGAGATAGGCATCTGACATAGATAACACACTGGTCAATATGTGGGCTGGAATTTTTTTTTTACCTAAAAAGACTGTATACAAATAGGGTAACAGACAGCAAAAATGGGGAACGTAGGCCTGAAATGACACGATTTTTAGCACACTGATAGATCAGGCTTCTGACAAAGAGAGCCGACTTTCAAATATCTGCGCTGTATTTTCTTTTTTTGGACAGCAAAATTGAGTCAAAAGGTAGGCTATGAGTGACACAACACAAAAAATTGCCTGAATTGGCAACATTTTTATAGCAATGATATGCAATCTGTGTGGTGGACAAAGCCCAGTGTAATATATCTTCCCTGTAGCTAAATATTTTTTGGGCAGATAAATATTTTTTGGGCAGCAAAATGGTGTGAACATTTTTTATAAGACACTCCAAAAAATTCTACAGTACCACAAAAAATGGAATATTTTTAGGCTCACTCAGATGTCAGGCCTTGTACAGGCAAACCCATTTAAAATAGCTGTATTTTTATGCTGTACTATGAAAAGGATCTGCCAAGCAATTAGACAAAAAAAGGGTTCTGGATTGCTTTGGAAAACAATCAGGATTAAGATGCCAAAAACAATTTGCTGCCCACTGAGACCTAGGGCTGTGTAGATACGGTCAATATAGCTTACAGGCAGCAGCAGTAAACAGTAATAGAATGGACCCTTTTGATGTATGCAATTAAGGATGCCACATAGAATGCTTGTCTGCTGCTGAGATCTATATACTCACATACAGTGCTACAGTGCATGCATGCCTTGCACTGATATGTACAGTATATACGCACATACACTCCCTGCCTACCTAGCACTGCAATCTATATACGCCGTATTAGTGCTTAGAAGGACTGTTGCTTAAACTGGATTTGTGTCTTCTTTGACGTTAGACCTACACTAAACAAAGATGGCTGCGGCATTACAGTATGTGGCAGACAATCCTTGCATGTTGATTGGCGCTCTAAAGAGTGCCAAAAATGCAGGGCGTGCACCAGAACTCCCGCCGAGCAATCCCGGAAATACTCGGTGCTCGCTGAGTACCGCGAGTACAGCAATGCTCGGGCGAGTAGCGAGTATTAGCGAGCTCGTGAGCTCATCACTAGTCATGAGCCCAAAAATGGTATCAATAAAACATCAACTTTTCCACAAAAAAACAAGCCCTTATATGACTTTGTCAGCAGAAATATGGTAAAATTATAGCTCTCAAAATATGGTGATGCAAAAAATCTAGTTTTTGAAAGCAATAAAAGTGTCTTTTAGTGTGTGAAAGCAGCTAAACATAAAAACCCAATATAATCCTGGTATCGCTGTAATCGCAACGACCAGAAGAAAAATGTCATCTAATCACTTATACCGCACAAGAATGGTGTAAAAAATAAATAAAACGAATTATTCAGCTGCTATTGATTTGTTCATTCTGCCTCCAAAAGACTGCAGTAAGGCTCAGCTTACATTTGTCCTGCACTCTACACTGAACGCTTACATTGGAGTTTCTGTGTAAATTTCTGAAATATGTGTTTCAACTGTAATGTGAGACTACAGTGCAGTACAGTGCAACCTCCACCAGGGGTGCTTGTGAGGGAAGAGAGGTTACACACACACAGCATAATAACACAGAGCAGCAGCACAAGTAACGAAAGAATGGTCAGACTAGCCGAAGTCATCAACTGTCAGGATCAGAAGTACCAAGGGAAACAGCAAGTGTGAAGTCAGGGTCTACAGGTAACTTGGACGTAAGACGTAAGACGTAGTCAGGATACAAGCCCGAAGTCAGGTTCTATCGGGAACGTGGTATCAGAAACAGAAAACCAGAAGCAGAGTCCAGAGAACAAGCCGAGTAATACACAAGTACAGGTAGTCAGGGGCAGGAGGATCACTAAAGGAATACAGGTCAGAGGCACTAGCTTAGAAGCTTGAAGTATAGCTGATGCTGGCCCGCAGGCTGCAGAGGACTGAAATAGCCCAGCCAGCTCCAAAACGAGGCAGGGGGATTAACCCCCGCATGACCAGTCCAGAGAGAAGACAGCAGAAAGAAAACTCTGGACTGGTTCATGACATCAACACCCGGCTGAAGATTCCCTAAAATAAGGCAGATGGAGGCATTGTGGAAGTCGTCTGACCTGTGATCCGTCGGTGTTCGTCTTTTTATTAGGAGTGAATAAAAGAGCCGTTGGCCACAGTTTTCTGCACCTCTGAAAAAAAGTACACCACTGAACAGAGGACAGACAGAGTCCAGAGTAATTCTGCTGCTTCATTATAGTGAGTGCCTCCCTCGGGAGTTTTATGTCAATTACATCACTCGAATATTTAAAGGGAAACCACAATGTAAGTGCTCAGCGTAGATCGCAGGATAAATGTGATCCAAATTGTTAATGTAAAATGTTCCCGATAAAAGCTTCAACTCAATCCACAAAAGAAGCAAGTCCCCACTCAGGTCCATCATCTGTTAATGGAAATACTGCATGGGGGGTTACTGGTAGCACAAAGGCTCTGAAAAAGTGAAATGGCCCTCACCTCCAAAAGAAATTCAGCAAATCCTGTGCTTCTAAATCCAAATGGCCCTTCTCTTCTGAGTCCCAGTGTGCCTAATCCATATTTAGCATCCACATGTTTGGCTTTTCTGTAGCACTGAGAAACCACCTAATTTACAGGTGCATGAGCTGGGCACAATGCACGGGCACTACAAAGTACTGGTCACTACAATGTACTAGTCACTGCAAAATGGGGTCACTTGAGGGTGGATTCTGCTCTTCTAACAGTTAGGGGCTCTGTATATGGAGACCACAAACTTTTATAGAAAATTCTGCACTCCAGGATGCCTCCCGTGTAACAGTAGTACTTTGCCAATAGTGCTCCATCCCTCCTGAGTCTCGCTGTATAGCTAAGCAGTACAGTCATGGCCAAAAGTTTTGAGAATGACACAAATATTATATTTTCACATGATCTGCTGCCCTCTGGTTTTTATGTGTGTGTTTGACAGATGTTTTTATCACAGACAGAAATATAATTGCAAACATATGAGTAACAAAAGCTTATATTGACAGTTAGAATGAGTTAATGCAGCAAGTCAATATTTGCAGTGTTGACCCTTCTTCTTCAGGACCTCTGCAATTCTCCCTGGCATGCTCTCAATCAACTTCTGGACCAAATCCTGACTGATAGCAGTCCATTCTTGCACAATCAATGCTTTCATTTTGTCAGAATTTTTTGGTTTTTGTTTGTCCACCCGTCTCTTGTTGATTGACCACAAGTTCTCAATGGGATTAAGATCTGGGGAGTTTCCAGGCCATGGACCCAAAATCTCTATGTTTTGTTCCCTGAGCCATTTAGTTATCACCTTTGCTTTATGGCAAGGTGCTCCATCATGCTGGAAAAGGCATTGTTGATCGCCAAACTGCTCTTGGAGGGTTGGGAGAAGTTGCTCTTGGAGGACATTCTGGTACCATTCTTTATTCATGGCTGTGTATTTAGGCAAGACTGTGAGAGAGCCGATTCCCTTGGCTGAGAAGCAACCCCACACATGAATGGTTTCAGGATGCTTAACAGTTGGCATGAGACAAGACTGGTGGTAGCGCTCACCTTGTCTTCTCCGAATGAGGCGTTTTCCTGATGTCCCAAACAATCAAAAAGGGGATTCATCAGAGAAAATAACTTTACCCCAGTCCTCAGCAGTCCACTGCCTGTACCTTTTGCAGAATATCAGTCTGTCCATGATGTTTTTTCTGGAGAAAAGTGGCTTCTTTGCTGCCCTCCTTGAGACCAGGCCTTTCTCCAAGAGTCCTCCGCCTCACAGTGCGTGCAGATGCACTCACACCTGCCTGCTGCCATTCCTGAGCAAGCTCTGCACTGCTGGTAGCCCGATACCGCAGCTGAAACACTTTTAAGAGACGGTCCTGGCGCTTGTTGGTCTTTCTTGGGCGCCTTGGAGCCTTTTTGGCAACAATGGAACCTCTCTCCTTGAAGTTCTTGGTGATGCAATAGATTGTTGATTGAGGTGCAATCTTTCTAGCTGCGATACTCTTCCCTGTTAGGCCATTTTTGTGCATTGCAATGATGACTGCACGTGTTTCTTTAGAGATAACCATGGTTAACAGAAGAGAAACAATGATGCCAAGCACCAGCCTCCTTTTAAAGTGTCCAGTGGTGTCATTCTTACTTAATCATGACAGATTGATCTCCAGCCATGTCCTCATCAACACCCACACCTGTGTTAATGGAGCAATCACTGAAAAGAGGTTAGCTGGTCCTTTTAAGGCAGGGCTGCAATGATGTTGAAATGTGTTTTGGGGGATAAAGTTCATTTTCTAGCCAAATATTGACTTTGCAAGTAATTGCTGTTAAGCTGATCACTCTTTATAACATTCTGGAGTATATGCAAATTGCCATTAGAAAAAGTGAAGCAGTAGACTTTGTAAAAATTAATATTTGTGTCATTCTCAAAACTTTTGGCCATGACTGTACTGTACAGCCACATTGGGAATATTTCTACATTCAGCAGAAATTTTGATGCCATTTTTACCCATTTCCTCGTGTAAAAATATAAAATCTGGGGCTAAAACAAAATTTTGGTTGTAAAAATGTAATTATTTTTTTCTTCATTGCCCAATGGTATAAAATTCTGTGACCCACCTATGATGTCAATATGATCACTGCACCCCTAGATGAATTCATTGAGAAGTGTAGTTTGTATAATGTGGTCTCTTTTGGGGAGTTCTGCTGTTCTGGCACCTCAGGGGCTCTGCCAATGTGACATGCCACCCTCAAACCAGCGCCCCAAAATGTGAATTCCAATATGACGCTTCTTCCCTTCTGAGTTTTGCACTGTGCCTCAAGTGCAGTTTTCAACCACTTATGAGGTAACGGCATACTCAGGAGAAATGGAACAACAAATTTTCTCCTGCTCTTCTTGTGAAAATGAAAAATAAAAAGTGAGGCTAAAATAAAATTTTTGTGGGGAAAATGTGATTTTTTTATTTTCTCGGCTCTATGTTATAAACTTCTTTGAAGCAGCTGGGGGTTCAAGGTGCTCACTACACATATAGATACAGTCCTTGAGGGGTCTAGCTTCCAAAATGGTGTTACTTGTGGGAGTTTTCCTCTGGTAAGGTACATCAGGGGCTCTCAAAACAAGATATGACACTGGCAGACCATTCCATCAAAGTCTGGGTCCAAAAAAGTCACTCCTTTTCTGAACCCTGCTGTGAGCCTAAGCAGTATTTTACCCCACATATGGGGTACTTGCATACTCAGGAGAAATTGCACAACAAATTATATGATGTCACTTGTAAGGGGTTTCCACCATTTTGAAAATCAGGGGCTCTCCAAACACAACATGGCGTCCGCAAATTATTCCAGCAAATTTTGCATTAAAAAAGTCAAATCGTGCTCCTTCCCTTCCAAGCCATGCTGTGCACACAAACAATAGGTTTTTTTTTACCACATATTGGGTTTCAGCATACTCAGGGAAAACTGTACAACAAATTGTATGGTGCAATTTCTCTTGATAGCCTGGTGAAAATGAAAAATGTGGCGATAAAAAACATTTTTGTGGGGAAAATGTGATGTTTCTTTCACTGCTCAACATTGTAAACTTCTATGAAGCATCTGTGGGCTCAAGGTGCTCACCAAACATTTAGATAAGTTCCCTGAGTGTCTAGTTTCCATAAATTGTGTAATTTGTGGTGGTTTCAACTGTTTAGGCACATCAGGGGCTCTGCAAACGCAACATGACATCCGCTAATTAATCCAGCAAATTTTACATTCCGAGTCCTGACGTGTACCCAAATAGTGTTTTTCCACCACATATGGGGTACCGGCATGCTCAGGAGAAATTGTTTACCAAATTTTGGAATATCTTTTTACCTGTCACCATTGCAAAAACAACAAACTTTGGGTATAAATTTGCATTTTTGTGACAAAAAGTAAAATGTTCATTTTGATGGTTTTGAGTACCTTGAGGGGTGCAGTTTTTAGAATGGTGTCACTTTTGAGTATATTCAGTCATATAGGCTATTCAAAGTCACTTCAAATGTGATATGGTCACTAACACGGTTTTGTAAATGGGAAAAATGAAAAATCACTGGTCAACTGTAAAAGTTTAAAACTGTTAAACCGTTATAATTTCCTAACAAAAAAAATGATGTTTCAAAAATTGTGCTCATGTAAAGTTGACATGTGGGAAATGTTATTTATTAAGTATTTTATGTAATATCTCTCTCTGATTTAAGGGTATAAAAATTAAAATATGAAAATTTCAAAATATTTTCAAAATTTTGGCCAACTTTCCATTTTTTCCACAAATAAATGCAAGACATATTGAAGTAATTTAACCACTACCATGAAGTACAATATGTCACTAAAAATGATTTCACAATCAGTGAGATCTATTGACGTTTGTCAGAATTATAACACCATAAAATGACACTGGTCAGAATTGTAAAAATTGGCCTGGTCATGAAGGTGAAAACAGGTTTGGGGGTAAAGGGGTTAAAAAGGTTGTGTTTCCATTATAAAAATCAAACTATTTAGCAGACCCAAGAGAAGCTCACAGTGTTATACATATGTTTTCCCAAAAATTTGAAGTTTTTTTAATTCTGCTATTTACTGCAAATTTATTTATTAAAAATGAAGCTTCTTGGAGTTTTCGACGAAGCCAGCAAATTCAAAATTTCAGAAAACCCATTCATATCCAATAGTAAATGTTACTTATTAATTATTTTGTGTTCTATGACTGTTGTAAGGGCATACAAATTCCAATTTTGAAAATTAAGAATTGTTCTAATATTATTTTCATAAATAAACTCAAATCACATCAACCTAAATTTAGAGCAAACGTAAGGTACAATGTATTGCAAGAAAACAAAATTATTTGCATATACACTGCTCAAAAAAATAAAGGGAACACTTAAATAACAGAATATAACTCCAAGTAAATCAAACTTCTGTGAAATCAAACTGTCCACTTAGGAAGCAATACTGATTGACAATCAATTTCACATGCTGTTGTGCAAATGGAATATACAACAGATGAAAATTATTGGCAATTATCAAGACACACTCAATAAAGGAGTGGTTCTGCAGGTGGGGACCACAGGCCACATCTCAGTACCAATGCTTTCTGGCTGATGGTTTGGTCACTTTTGAAAGTTGGTTGTGCTTTCACACTCGTGGTAGCATGAAATGGACTCTACAACCCACACAAGTGGCTCAGGTAATGCAGCTTATCCAGGATGGCACATCAATGCGAGCTGTGGCAAGGTTTGCTTTGTTTGTCAGCGTAGTTTCCATAGGCTGCAGGCGCTACCAGGAGACAGACCAGTACACCAGGAGATGTGGAGGGTGTTGTAGGAGGGCAACAACCCAGCCGCAGGACCGCTACCTCCACCTTTGTGCAAGGAGTAACAGGAGGAGCATTGCCAGAGCCCTGCAAAATGACCTCCAGCAGGCCATAAATGTGCATGTGTCTGCACAAACAGTTAGAAACCGACTTCATGAGGATGGACTGAGTGCCCGATATCCACAGATGGGGGTTGTGCTCATAGCCCAACACCGTGCAGGACGCTTGGCATTTGCCACAGAACACCAGGATTAGCAAATTTTCCACTGGCGCCCTGTGCTCTTTACAGATGAAAGTAGGTTCACACTGAGAACATGTGACAGACGTGACAGAGTCTCAAGGTGCCATGGAGAGCGATCTACTGCCTGCAACATCCCTCAGCATGACTGGTTTGGCAGTGGGTCAGTAATGGTGTGGGTGGCATTTCTTTGGAGGGCCGCACAGCCCTCCATGTGCTCGCCAGAGGTAGCCTGTCTGCCATTAGGTACCGAGATGAGATCCTCAGACCCCTTGTGAGACCATATGCTGGTGCGGTTGGCCCTGGGTTCCTCCTAATGCAGGAAAATGCAAGACCTCATGTGGCTGGAGTGTGTCAACAGTTCCTGCAAGATGAAGGCATTGAAGCTATGGGCTGGCCCGCCCGTTTCCTAGACCTGAATCTGATTGAGCACATCTGGGACATCATGTCTCGCTCCATCCACCAACATCGCGTTGCACCACAGACTGTCCAGGAGTTGGCGGATGATTTAGTCCAGGTCTGGGAGGAGATCCCTCAGGAGACCATCCGCCGCCTCATCAGGAGCATGCCCAGGCATTGTAGGGAGGTCATACAGGCATGTGGAGGCCACACACACAGAGCATCATTTTGACTGGTTTTAAGGACATTATATCCCACTTTAATTTTTTGGGTGACTCTAAATCCAGGCCTCCATTGGTTAATAAATTTGATTTCCATTGATGATCAGCACATTCAACTTTGTACAGAACAAAGTATTCAATGAGAATATTTCATTTATTCACATCTAGGATGTGTTATTTGAGTGTTCCCTTTATTTTTTTGAGCAGTGTACAAAGGCATTCCAGAGTTATTACCACATAAAATGTAATATGTCGGATTTGAAAATTTTGGCCTTGTCAAAAAAGGAGCAAACTGGCGTGAGAAAGAAATGGTTAAGCAAGTTATAATGCAGCTGTGGGCATCTCAACCCTATCGACTACCTTCAGAAACCATAGTCATATTTCAAGGGTGCAGCAGTATAGACAATATGTATACCAAGTAGGTTTAAAGCATTACTTAACAGTAATGATGGACAAACTCAGTATGTTACTTTGATGAGTAATTCATATTGGTTTTAGCTAAGCAAAATATATTAAATGGTTTAAAAAATATGTACTTGTGTATGTGGTCACTTATTGACTTAAGGTACTGCCACACTAGACAATCCCGCTAGCGATCTCATTAGCGTCGCATACTAATGAGATCGCTAGCGGGATTGTTTCTATATCGCTAGTGGCTACCTATTTTAGCGATGTCGTTAGGACGCTATCGCGGTTAGCGATCTCCTTAACGACTTTAGCGGTACAAAAGTACCGCTAAATCGCTAAAAAAGGTGCCACACTTAGCGATATATACTTACCCAGCGGGGCGCCAGCGACGAAAATAGGGTCCGGAACGATTCCAGCGACGAGCGAGATCACAGCAGGAAGCTCGTCGCTGGCAGCTGCCGCACACAACAACATCGCTAACGGGATCGCTAAATAGTGACGTTTTTTAGCGATCCCGTTAGCGATGTTGTTTAGTGTGGCATACCTTTTAGCCATTACTAAAGGTTATCTGAGGCAAGAATCACATCTAAGGTCACTATTTGTCTAGAGGATTAATTGAGGACAGTGGGACTTGATACAGCTCATCTCACATATTTTAGGTCCTAAATGTTTTATAAAAACCTTGCTTTAACTGATTTGTATTTTATAGCGATTTTCATATCAAAAATGTACTTCTTAACATTATAACTCTGTAGTATTTACATAATCATTAATCTAATTTCATTCGTTTAATTTGTTTATGTGACCTAAGAAAACCACAAGATATTTTGAGCAGTGATAAGCGAACGTGCTCAGGTAATGTCTTATCTGAGCATGCTCGAGTGTTATAATAATAATAATAATAATCTTTATTTATATAGCGCCATCATATTCCGCAGCGCTTTACAGTTTAACAGTTTCAAAACACAAGTCATAAGTAACAACGTTAACAATACAGTAATTAAAGCAAAATAAGACGGAGTGTTATCCGAGCATTTGGGAGTACTTGTATATTTTGTTCAAGTCCCTGTGTCTGCATGATTTGCAACTGTTAGACAGCCCCAACATATGCGGGGATTGCCTGTTTGTTAATGAATCCTCACGTATTCAAGGTGTCTAACAGCCGCAAATCATGCAGTTGTGGGGACTCAAACATAATATACGAGTACTCCCAAATGCTTGGATAACACCCGAGCATGCTCGGATAAGACGCTAAGCAAACACGTTCGCTCATCACTAATTTTGAGTACATACAGTAATATTCATCATTTCTCTTAGAAGGAGACAAAATACAGCCAAACAGTTATTCTTAGTATTACAAGAACTTACCAATATTCAGAAATAAATTCACAACACTTTATTTATTAGCATTTAGCTACACAAAAATGCATGATGATCATGCCTTAGGCATAAATGACTATCAATTAGTGGACCATGAGTCCCCATTAGTGGTTCCCTCTATTTCTGGTATATATTACCATATTTTTCGGACTATAAGACGCACTTTTTCCCCAAAAAAATTGTGAGGAAAATGGGGGGTGCGTCTTATAGCCCGAACGCAGACTTACCGGGGGGTTGCGGCAGTGGTGTGGCGGTGGTGGTGGCAGAGGTGCGGCTTTGTAGAGACGCGGTGGGCGGTACGCATCTGAGCAGGATCCCTTCCTGGTGACGCTGCGGCACGGAGAGCAGACAGGAGTGCAGAGCCGGGATTGTTGGTGGTGGTGGCCATCTTCCTGAGGCGGCACGTGCGAAGATAGAGTACTCTGCTTACTGTGACTTCAGGAAAATGGCCACGGGAGGCCGCGTGTGCACAGATAGAGATCACGGCGGCCATTTTCCTGAAGCCCCAGGAAGCAGAGTACTCTGCGCACGCGCCGCCTCAGGAAGATGGCCGCCACCACCGACAAACCCGGCTCTGCACTCCTGTCTGCTCTCCGTGCCGTGGCGCCACCTTACCACCTGAGGAAGGGACCCTGCTGAGGTGCACGCAGAGGTGCGCCTCTACAAAGCCGCACCTCTGCCATCGCCACCGCCACACCACTGCCACAAACCCGGCTCTGCTCTCCATGCCGCAGCGTCTGAGGACCTGAGTACCTGAGGAAGGTGAGTATCAGCATCACCGCACCTCTGCCACACCACTGCCGCAACCCCTACTGTACCACCGCCGGCCCTCAGGTACCTTAAAATTCGGACAATAAGATGGACCCCCATATTGTAAAAATCGTTTTTTCTGCTATTTCCACCCCAAAATTTGGGGTGCGTCTTATGGTCCGATGCGTCTTATAGTCCGAAAAATACGGTATATGAGTTTTGCCCAGTATATATCTGTGCACATATTATAATTAACAGCAGCTTTATATACCAACATTGGTTCAAGCACATAATAATAATGATAGTCATAATAACCATGATAATGATATGTATAGAATTTTAAGAAACTTTAAAATAAAAGATTAGTGGTACTTTCCATGTTTTAAGAAGTTTATACTTTATTCTACTAAATTATTACTTTTGTCAAATTGATGTCACTTGTCTAGATATGGATGGCTTCATATGTGAGATGTTATAAGTGTTGTTGCTGTGTTTTCTTGGACAGAAATCCAGAGAAGAAGCCCAAACAAAAATGTCATGTAAATGCTAATAAGCTATCTTTTCTGGATATTTCCAAGTTATTTCATAATATTAAAATTGTTGTTAAGAGAAGCTGTTCATTCAGCATTTTCAGGTTATGTTATATTGGGCTTTTATGTCATATTTAAACTGCCACTGCATGATATCAGCTAATCTTTACTGTAAAAAGAAAAACATTCACTTCAGTATGAACTGGGCTGTAAGACCTGAGAACAACCACAGAACTGTGCTTGTTCAGCTTCGTTCACTGCTTACATTCACTATCGAAACAGAAAACAGCTGAAATGTGGGGGTGCCAGGTATCATACTCCATTGATCTGATATTGATTACCTATCCAGAAACTACATTACCAATAGTTGGAGGAAGCAATAAAAAAAAAACCCTCACAGATTTTTTCTGTTTTTGATACCTGTCCCTGATTCTTTATCACACTATGCACTTCTCTTACACATGATCAGCTTCCATGTTGTGCAGCATCCAGTTTTCCATCCTTCAGAAACCATGTTGATTCCAAGATCGCATCTTATATTTTCTTCTCTGCTGTGCTATAAATTCCATGAAGCATCAGTAAAGCATCACATAACCAGCTACAACCAGGAACAAATGTGTCTGCTATGATGACACTGTGATTTTTCTTCCTTCTATATTTTTCTAAGTGAGCTAATATATGTATGGAGTCAGGAAGTTATGCTATGATTTCCTTTTTGTAATGACGTGAGAAGAGTTGTGCAGTCATCATCATTATATGTAGTAGTAGCTTCTGTCCAATCCCAGTGAAGAACTTTAGTGGTATAGTGTTAGCAATATCTTCATTCTAGAAGGTCTTGTGAATGAGATAATGAACTCCTTTAGAAAACAAAAAGGCATATAATTCTCAGATGATCCCCATAAGATCATATTAGCTAACTAATGAGAAGAATTTCTAAATAGAAAGGAACAGCTAAATGTAATACAAGCTGAATTATATATATTGGGGAATAAGAGACAAGATGCATTAAAACAAAACCTGAAGTATTTAGATGTTCCTTTTTATATGGAAATTCACATATTTCTCATCAATTAGGTCATGTGGTCTTATGGTGCTCACCTGATAATTGTATAAATGACTTTAATTTCAACACTAAAATTCTATTTGATTTTCTTTTGCACAAATCCAAAATTGTTTACAGATCAATTTTCCCAGTCTTTCCAAAGTTGCTAAGTATTTGATAGTGGCTAAGTGAAACTAATAAGTATGGAACATAACAATTGATGTAATTGACTGGCTGCAATGATTCCATACTGGCTTGATCATCTACCACGGATCAGTGAGGGATTGAAAAAGTGAGTTCTGTTTAATAATTTAAAAACTAGATTTGCAACTTAAATTTGCAATTCTTCAGCTATACAGATAAATTAAATTTTGTGTATCTGATTTGTTCTTTTTATAAAACTTTTGAAAAATATTTTTCATTTAACATTTGGACTACAACATTCCTCTATTTTGTTTATTTTTTTTATCAAATAAGAAGCTTCTAAAATAACTTAATTATTATGAGTATTTCTATCATTTGCAGTTGTATGTAGCCTTTTACATTACCACATGGAAAAATGGCTGTTTTATAAATAATTATATAAAAATGTTTTGTTTCCCACAATGCTAACTTGCCTGCTTGTTCTAATCTTTGCCAGTTTCCCACTAGCATATTATGAGCCTTGTTTTTGTGCCCGTATTATGGTCAGGTTTTTTTTTTATCATGTTACAATATTTATCTTTTTCTCATTTTTTGGAAACCTTAATGGAATAAAATGGTACTATATAAATACATATTATTATTAAATATTATTAATGAAAATAGTGATGATTTAGCTTTAATCAAAATGTATTTGCTTATTCAATGGGTGGTGAAGAGTTTAAATGTAATTATAAGAAATATAATATTTTAATATCACAATTGGTCTATTACCTGATTTTCCTACACGCTTATTTTAAACTAAACCATTGTATACAGTTTGTAGCTGAAGATATTTTGTCTGCTATAAATTTACCTAAATAATAAATGCTGTTTTCAGACAAACAAAAGCTTGGCCAGACAAACAAAAGGCCAAGTCTACCATGTTGGATGCATGCTTTACTTCATAAGGCAAAATATTTACTGATAAGTAAATATGTCCCACTAATTTGACTGACAGGCCAAGCCCCTGTCGCTTTCATATAATTTTTTTGAAATATCAAACATTTAAAATATAAAGTTCAGATATAGTCTAGGTGTTGTTGGGACTGGAGTCTCAAGAAAATAGAGTATCTCAGTTGTATGATTACTATTGTCTCCAGAGACAATTTTAAATCTACATGTGCCCAGATTAGTGGAATTAAAATGGCCAGACTGCTCCAATATGTTCTTGTTACATAGCTGTACACTTTTGATGATGCTTTTTTTCTAAAAACCAGTAAAGCTATATTATATAACTTGCTGACTTATAGTAATTCAACAAAAGGTACTTGTTTTATCAAATGTTATTCAGGTACCCTAAAAGCTATATTTGCCACCTTTGGCAGCAAAAGCACACTGCTTTCTTGAAGCATTGTCCTTCTTTAAGGTGTTATGTCCTTTTATGATTTTAAAACACATACATTTCCACATTTTTCATGTCTCATCTCAAAACACTTGTAGTGAGATACACCTATTGTAACTTGGAACTGAAGCTACATTCCATGAGTTTATTAATAATCTGATGTCTTTTGTGTTTTATCATTCTAATCAAGAAGTCATACTTAAAACTTATGTATAAAACAAAAACATATGAAAGGGTAATTCACATGCTCTCATAAAAAAGCAAGTAATAATATGTCATTTTACACCCTTTAGAAAGTAGATGGTAAAAACATTTTCAGTTTGATAGAGTCATGGTTTCATTCAGGTTCAGTTGTAGGTAAGACTTTCTCAAAATTAAAATGACATTCTTAAAACAATTAGTTATTTTTTTTCTTGCATGAATTAAAATACATAAAATAATCAACCATGGTTTGTAGATAAACTTATAATAACAGTGGATTCTTAATGTCTAAACATTTCTGTTTAGTGTTAGTGCAGCCAAAATACTGTCTAGAGGAAGCAGCTGTGACCAAGGCCATTCCATTCTCATTATCAAGTCTTTAGATTTGACTGCTCATTGCACCTACTGAACAAAGCTAATGTAAAAAGAAAGATTATCTTTCTTTTATTAGATGTGACAGAGTCAAATTTGGTTTCTGGTATTCTTTTGATTGTTATATTACCACTGCTCAACCATTAAGTCAATCAATTTGTTAATATTTAAGTTTGATGAGTCAAAAATGTCGGTAGAAAAAATACTATAACCATTGGGACGCCTAGGACCAAGATTGGAAGCAGATCTTGATATAATGCTCCTAGCCAGTCTGCTGGATCAAAAGCAGCACTGGATGAAGAACATAAAGATGATGATGGTGACATATTGTTTTCCTAATGATCTGGTAAAGATGGCATTTCAATTTGATCTGGAGAAAAGACCGCTAAAAGACTATCCTTGTAAGTAAATCATAGTTTCTAAGCATAGGAAATTCTAAATTCCAGAACTGGGAATAACTGAGAGTGAGTGGGAATCAATGCAACATCGAATGTGTTTCACGAAAATTAGCATTTTGGGATTCAAGTAATGTAACCACAGATGCTAAACATTTCTGTTTAGTGTTAGTGCAGCCAAGATACTGTCTAGAAAAAGCAGTTTTGACCATGACCATCCCATTCTCATCATCACATGTCCTTATATTTAACTACACACACCTTCTTACCGTGGCTAGCAAAAGCTACTGGTAAAAGAAAGATTATCTTTCTTTTATTAGGTGTAACAGAGTGAGATTTGGTGTCTGGTTTCCTTTTTATTTTTATATTACCATTGCTCCACCATTAAATCAATCATTCTGTTGATACTTAAGTCTGGTGAGTCAAAAATGTCAGTAGAGAAAATACTAGAACCAATAGGACTATTAGGACCAAAATTGGAAGCAGATCCCGATGTTAATGCTTCTAGCCAATCTGCTGGATCAAAAGCACCACTGGATAAAGAAGATGAAGATGAAGATGGTGACATATTGTTTTCTTGTTGATGTGGTGAAGATGGCATTTCAATTTGATCTGTAGAAAAGACAGACGAAAGACTATCTTGACCAGAAAGGAAATCATAATTCCCAGACACAGGAAATTCTAGGATTCCAGAACTGGTCGTAATTGAAGGTGGCTCGATGCAACACTGAATCTGTTTCACAAAATTATCATTTTGGGCTGCAGATGATGTATTTTGATGATTGATATCATTATGTATATTTTCCATTGAGATAACATCAACGTGCATTAATTCATCTGCAAAATGAAGAACACAAAACATTTAAATTTGTCAAAAGAAATACATCATTAAAAACTGCAAAACACAGATACATCTTAACCCATTTCTACCATTTGACGTACTATCCCATCCATGTGCCTTGGGACTTAATTCCTATGGACAGTATAGTACTTCATACGCGATCAGCCACGCTCACGGGGGAGCGCGGTCGATCGTGGCCGAGTGTCAGCTGATTGCCACAGCTGACACCCAGCACTAAGTGCCGCTCCCGGCACTTTAACCCCCAGCACACTGCGATCAAACATGATGGCAGATTTCTGGTGGCATAGGGAAGTATCGCACAGGGAGGGGGCTCCATGCGTTCTTCCCTGAGACCCTCAGAACAACGAGATGTGATCACGTTGTTCCGAGGGCCTCCTCCCTGCAGGCCCCCGGATCCAAGATAGCCCCGGGGTCCTTCCGAGTCCTGCAGGGAGGTGGCTTGTCGATGCCTGCTGAGAGCAGGCACCGGCAAGCCTCTGGCACTGCCTGTCAGATCACTGATCTGACACAGTGCTCTGCAAAGTGTCAGATCAGCAATCTGACATTATATAGTGATGGTCCACCATGGGACAAAGTAAAGAAGTCAAAAAAAAAATTAACATGTGTAAAAATATTTTTTTAAAAATCCCTAAATAAATAAATAAAAAAAAATCCCCAATAAATACATTATTATTATGTTAAAAAAACAATAAAAGTACACATATTTAGTATCGCCGCATCCATAACGGCCCGCCCTATAAAACTGTCCCACTAGTTAACCCCTTTAGTGAACTCCTTAAAAAAAGCAAAAGACAAGCCAAAAAAACAATGCTTTATCATCATACCGCCGAACAAAAAGTGGAATAACACGCAAACAAAAAGATGAATATAAATAAACATTGTATTGCTAAAAACTTCATCTTGTCTCGCAAAAAACGAGCCACCAAACGAGTCATCAGCAAAAAAATAAAAAAGTTATAGCTCGCAGAATGAAGCGATGCAAAAATAATTATTTTTTATATAAAATAGTTTTTATTGTATAAAAGCGCCAAAACATAAAAAAATATAAATGAGGTATTGCTGTAATCGTACTAACCTGAAGAATAAAACTGCCTTATCAATTTTTTCACACGTGGAACGGTGTAAACGTCCCCCCAAAAGAAATTCATGAATTGCTGGTTTTTGTTCATTCTGCCTCCCAAAAATCCTAATAAAAAGCGATCAAAAAATGTCATGTGACTAAAAATGGTACCAATAAAAACATCAACTTGTCCCGCAAAAAAAAATAGACCTCACATGACTCTGTGGGCCAAAATATGGAAAAATTATAGCTCTCAAAATGTGGTGATGCAAAAACTATTTTTTGCAATAAAAAGCATCTTATAGCGTGTGACAGCTGCCAAACATAAAAACCCGCTGTTAGGGTCTGCGGAACGCACCAAATATATGATGTGGAGAGGTGCGTTCGCAGCCCGGGGTCCACCATGCAGGCGGAGCCTGCTGCTAGTAAAATGGCGCAAGAAGCAAACTCTGTTATCCCGCAGAGTCGCCAAAATAAACACTGTAACGCGCTGTGGCAATATGTGCGAACTCTGTTAATCCACAAAGCCGCTAGGAATGCCGCAGCGCTATACGGTGATGTGTGCGAACTCACTTAACACAACTGAGTCGCAAAATAAACATTCTAGAGCGCTGTCTAGCATTGAAAGCGAACCCTGTTACGTCACAGAGCCGCTGAGACAAACTTCTGTGTCCTGTCAGGCACCCAGGTACACAGTTAACTGCTAAGCGAACATAGAACGTGATCATGCACTAATGTCCTCGCGGGAGTCACCCGCAATCTATGGCGCCTGAACGCCAGGCCCTGAATACGGCAATCAAACTCCTCACCGGTTATGCCGGTAATCTAGGGCATCTAGGACACCGACCCTGACCAGCTAGCATACCAAACTCCTCACCGATTAAGTCGGTATTCTAGGGGCTTATTTCAGCCGGGCCCTAACTACACACACGCATGACCACACTGGCGCTAAGCATATAATGGTTGACACTAGCGCATGTCGGCCCAGCCATGTCACCCTTTTATAGTAACAGCTACAGGACCTGCCAGAAACAAGGACCAATGAAACTGTTCCAGAACACCAGTAGTCACAGGACCTTCCTGGTGGACCAATAGGAGCTGCTGCAGTACCTGAGCATGTGACCCCTGATCTCCAATGAGAGAGCTCACCCTGGGCATGCTCAGAAGGGGAAAACAAGGACTTTTTCCTAAAGACGTCTGCTCGTCGCTAACCAGTACTGGCCACAATAGCAGAGCCTGGAGATGCAACAGTAATCCTCTGCACACTGTTAGACTGGGCGAGACGTCTAAGCTGAGCAGAGTCCACTGTGGCCGGAGACGAATGGGAGACCGCAGCTGGGATGGCTCGATATTCCCCTTGTGCAGAAGTGGGAACTCAACCCCTAACATTATCCCCTCTCCTAGGGCCCCCCCTTCTCTGGGCCTCGCTACGCTCAAAGGCAGCGATGAGCTGCGGAGCATGAACATGCTCGGCAGGCTCCCAGGACCTATCCTCCGGCCCATAACCCCTCCAATCCACCCAAAAAAATGTTTTGCTCCGTACCACTTTGCACCCTACAATGGCATTCACCTCGTATTCGTCCGAAGACGAAACCGATGTCCCGGCAGATGACTCAGGCAACCGGGAGATGACCACGGGTTTTAGGAGGGACACATGGAAGGTGTCGGAGATACCAAGGCGAGGCGGAAGGGCCAAACTGTAAACCACAGGGTTCACCTGCTCGAGAACCTTGAAGGGACCCAAATAGCGGGGTGCCAACTTAGTGGATTCCACCCGTAGCCTGATGTTTCGGGCGGAGAGCCACACTAGGTCGCCAGGAGCAAATGTCGGAGCGGGACGCCGATGGGCATCGGCAGAAGACCTCATCCTTTCCTTGGAAGCCTGAATAGCTTCCTGGGTGCGGTCCCATATGTCCCGTGCTTCCACAGCCCAGTCTGCCACCCTGGAGTCGGCGGAAGCCACGGGCATGGGCACCGGTACCCGCGGATGCTGGCCGTAATTTAAGAGGAATGGGGTCTGTCCGGTGGAGTCAGCCACAGCATTGTTTAGCGTGAACTCCACCCACAGGAGCAAGGATGCCCAGTCATCCTGCCTGGCAGAGACAAAATGTCGCAAGTAGGTGACCAAGGTCTGGTTGGCCCTCTCTACCAACCCATTCGTCTCGGGATGATATGCAGAGGAGAGGTTCAACTCAATGCAGAGTAGATGACACAACTCTCTCCAGAACCGAGACGCAAATTGGGGACCTCGATCGCTGACAATCTTGTCTGGCATACCGTGTAGACGGAAGATGTGTCTAATAAACAATGCTGCCAAGGCCCGTGCAGAAGGTAACCGTGGTAGCGGCACTAAGTGCACCATTTTGGAGAAGTGGTCGGTGATCACCCAAATGATAGTGCAACCCTGAGACTTGGGTAAGCCCACCACAAAGTCCATCCCAACCATCTCCCAGGGCCTGTCTGCCACCGGCAAAGGAAAAAGTAACCCAGCTGGCCGTTGTCGAGGGGACTTGTTCCTGGCGCAGGAGACACACGCCTGAACATACTCCCTGACGTCATGGACCATATGTGGCCACCAGTATGTCCTCGCCAATAACTCAGTTGTCCTCTTTGCCCCAAAGTGTCCACCCACCCTGGACGAGTGTGCCCTAGAGAGTACCTCCGGTCGCAAATTAGTGGGCACAAAAGTCTTGCCCGAAGGCACAGACTCTAGCGAAACCGGGGCTACAGTTCTCAGGCTCTCTTCAGGGACAATAAGCCGAGGCTCCTCATCCTTCTCCTCTGATGACACTAAGGAGCGAGAGAGAGCGTCGGCCTGAACATTCTTCTCACCGGAGAGAAAATGGAGGGTGAAGTGGAACCGAGAGAAGAATAGGGACCATCTGGCCTGGCGAGAATTTAGCCGCTGAGCCGTTTGCAAATATACCAAGTTTTTGTGATCGGTGAAGACTTGGAAGGGAAAACGAGCCCCTCCAGAAGATGTCTCCACTCAGAGAACTCCAACTTCATAGCCAGCAACTCCCTGTCCCCGATGGAATAGTTCCTCTCTGCTGGTGTAAAGGTCTTAGAAAAGAAGAAGCAGGGATGCTTCCGACCTTGAGCATCCTTTTGATAAAAGACTGCTCCAGCACCAACAGAAGAGGAGTCCAGCTCTAAAATAAACGGCTTATCAACATCAGGGCGATGTAATATGGGAGCACTGGCAAAATGCGACTTGATGGAAGAGAACGCCTTGGAGACCTCCTCAGACCACAACTTGGGATTTGCTCCCTTCTTGGTGAGGGCTACCAAGGGAGCTACCAAAGTCGAGAAATGGGGAATGAACTGGCGATAATAATTAATGAATCCCATAAAGCGCTGCACCGCTTTAAGAGAATGGGGTTCTTGCCAGTCCATTACAGCCTGTAGTTTGGCAGGATCCATAGCCAATCCCTGGGCAGAGATGATATAGCCCAGGAAAGGTAAGGACTCCTGCTCAAACACACATTTCTCCAGCTTGGCATAGAGGGAGTTTGCCCGTAAGAGGTCGAAGACTTTGTTGACATCCCTCCGGTGAGAGTCTATATCTGGTGAAAAGATGAGAATATCATCCAGATAGACTATTACAGAGGTGGAGAGCATATCCCGGAAGATATCATTGACAAAGTCTTGGAAAACAGCGGGAGCATTACAGAGCCCGAAGGGCATCACCAGGTATTCATAATGCCCATCCCTGGTATTAAAAGCTGTCTTCCACTCGTCCCCCTCACGGATGCAAATTAAGTTATAGGCACCACGTAGATCAAGCTTGGTAAATACTCTTGCTCCTCGGAGCCTATCAAAGAGCTCAGAGAATAGGGGCAACGGGTACTTATTCTTGACGGTGATAGCGTTAAGACCCCTGTAGTCAATACATGGACGTAATGCTCCGTTCTTCTTTTGCACAAAGAAGAACCCCGCCCCTGCTGGTGACACCGACTTCCTAATGAACCCTCTTGCCAGATTCTCCTGAATATACTGGGACATGGCCTCCGTCTCAGGAAGCGATAGGGGGTAGACTCTTCCCCGAGGAGGTTCTGCTGCAGGCAAGAGATCAATAGGACAGTCGTAGGGGCGATGAGGTGGAAGAGTCTCCGCCGCCTTCTTGGAGAAAACGTCTGCATATGACCAATAACACTGAGGAAGAGAAGTGAGATCTATGGGTATCTCTGTGGTGGTGACCTGAACGCACTCCCTGACGCACCTGCCTCTACATGAATCACCCCAACCCAGTATCCTCCCAGAGGACCACTTAATATGGGGAGAGTGGTAACGGAGCCAAGGTACTCCCAGCAACACCTCGTCTATTCCCTCGGGCAGGACAAGAAAAGAAATACTCTCCTGATGGGAAGGGGACATAAATAAAGTGAGAGGGATCGTCTGGTGGGTGATTTGTGAGGGCAGAGTTGATCCATTCACTACTCGCACAGTCACCGGTTTGGCGAGCATCACCAGAGGTATAGTGTGGCGGAGAGCGAATGCAGAGGACATGAAATTCCCCTCGGCTCCAGAATCCACACAGAGCTCGGCGGTGAGCGTGGATGGACCTACTGTAATTGTCCCCTTAAAGGACAACTTGGTGGAAAATGCCGCAGTATCTAGTGAACCTCCTCCCAAGGTCATTAGACGCGACCGTTTTCCCGACTGCTGTGGACATTTGTTGGCATAATGTCCTAACTGCTGGCAGATGTTACAGACCACGGGAACTCGAGCGGCCCGGGACTTAGGTCCTGCTCAAGAAACCTCCATGGCCTCATGGGAGTCAGGCACCTGGCTGGGAGATTCTAGAGGTCTGGCGAAGGTGGAAGCCAGCCGAAACCTCTGCCTACACTAGGAACGCTCCAACCTCCGCTCGTGAAAACGGAGGTCGATGCGGGTAGATATGGCGATAAGCTTCTCCAGTGTGGTGGGAATCTCCCTGGTAGCCAAGGCGTCTTTCACATGGCCCGCTAGTCCTCTCCAAAACACGGGAACGAGGACTTTATCCGGCCAGTCCAACTCCGAGGACAGAGTCCGAAATTGGACAGCAAAACAGCTGACCAAGGACGAACCCTGTGAACTTGCCAGAAGTTGGAGTGCCGCATCGTGGGTAACCTGAGGTCCTAGAAAGACCTTTTTAGAGGCTCCAGAAAACGAGGAGCACTCCGCACCACACGGTCGTCACGCTCCCACAGTGGGGTGGCCCACTCCAACGCTCTGCCGGACAGAAGAGATATTACAAAGCCCACTTGTGCCCGATCCGTGGGGAAACGTGCAGCCAGAAGCTCGAGTTGTATAGAGCACTGACTCACGAATCCCCGACATTGCTTGCTGTCACCAGCAAACTTGTCTGGAAGCGGGAGGTGGGATATTGTGGGGGCAGAGGTGGCAGTGGACACACTGGCTGCAGTCACGCTAGCAGCCTGAACAGCGACTGCGGTAACATCCACAGCTGAGGTTGTGCGCTCAAGAGCCTCCAACCTACCCTCCAGATGCTGGATGTCCCGTAGTAGACGCTGGTCATCCACCATTTTACTAGCCAGATCCTGGCGCTAGTGTTATGTTAGGGTCTGCGGAACGCACCAAATATATGATGTTGAGAGGTGCGTTCGCAGCCCGGGGTCCACCGTGCAGGTGGAGCCTGCTGCTAGTAAAATGGCGCAAGAAGCGAACTCTGTTATCCCGCAGAGTCGCCAAAATAAATGCCGTAACGCGCTGTGGCAATATGTGCGAACTCTGTTAATCCACAGAGCCGCTAGGAATGCCGCAGCGCTATACGGCGATGTGTGCGAACTCACTTAACACAACTGAGTCGCAAAATAAACACGCTAGGGCGCTGTCTAGTGTTGAAAGCGAACCCTGTTACGTCACAGAGCCGCTGAGACAAACTTCTGTGTCCTGTCAGGCACCCAGGTACACAGTTAACTGCTAAGCGAACATAGAACGTGATCATGCGCTAATGTACTTGCGGGAGTCACCCGCAATCTATGGCGTCTGAATGCCAGGCCCTGAATACGGCAATCAAACTCCTCACCGGTTATGCCGGTAATCTAGGGCATCTAGGACACCGACCCTGACCAGCTAGCATACCAAACTCATCACCGATTAAGTCGGTGCTTAGGGGCTTATTTCAGCCGGGCCCTAACCACACACATGCATGACCACACTGGCGCTAAGCATATAATGGTTGACACTAGCGCATGGCGGCCCAGCCATGCCACCCTTTTATAGTAACAGCTACAGGACCTACCAGAAACAAGGACCAATGAAACTGTTCCAGAACACCAGTAGTCACAGGACCTTCCTGGCAGACCAATAGGAGCTGCTGCAGTACCTGAGCATGTGACCCCTGATCTCCAATGAGAGATCTCACCCTAGGCATGCTCAGAAGGGGAAAACAAGGACTTTGTCCTAAAGACATCTAACCAGTACTGGCCAAAATAGCAGAGCCTGGAGATGCAACAGTAATCCTCTGCACACTGTTAGACTGGGCGAGACGCTGGGACCGATGTCTAAGCTGAGCAGAGTCCACTGCGGCCGGAGACGAATGGGAGACCGCAGCCGAGATGGCTTGAGATTCCCCTTGTGCAGAAGCGGGAACTCGACCCCAAACACCCGCTATAAATAGTAAATCAAACACCCTTTATCATGCCCTTAGTTAGGGAAAAATAATAAAATTTAAAAAAAGTATTTATTTCCATTTTCCCAATACATTTAGGGTTAGGGTTGGGGCTAAAGTTAGGGTCAGGGTTGGGAATAAAGTTAGGGTTTGGGTTAAGGTTGGGGCTAAAGTTAGGGTTAGGGTTGGGGCTAAAGTTAGGGTTAGGGTTCAGGTTCGGGTTGGGGCTAAAGCTAGTGTTAGGGTTGGGATTAGGGTTAGGGGTGTGTTAGAGATAGGTTTGTGGTTAGGATTATGGTTAGGGTTGGGATTACAGTTAGGGGTATGTTGGGGTTAGGGTTGGAGTTAGAATTGGGGGGGTTTCCACTGTTTAGGGACATGACATGGTGTCTGATCTTAATTCCAGCCAATTCTACATTGAAAAAGTCAAATGGTGCTCCTTCCCTTCCGCCCAAACAGTGGTTTACCCCCACATATGGAGTATCAGCGTACTCAATACAAATTGCACAGTAACTCTTGGGGTCCAATTTCTTCTGTTACCCTTGGGAAAATAAAAAATTGGGAGCAAACATATCATTTTTGCTGGAAAAAATATGATTTTTTTTATGGCTCTACGTTATAATCTTCTGTGAAGCACTTAGGGGTTCAAAGTTCTCCCCACACCTCTAGATCAGTTCCTTGGGGGTCTAGTTTCCAAAATGGGGTCACTTGTTGGGGTTTCCACTGTTTAGGCACATCAGGGACTCTCCAAATGCGATATGACGCCCGCAGACCATTCCATCAAAGTCAGCAATCCGAACGTCACTACTTCCCTTCCAAGCCCTCACGTGTGCCCATACAGTAGTTTTCTCCCACATATAGGGTATCAGCATACTCAGGACAAATTGGACAACAACTTTTGGGGCCCCATTTCTCCTGCTACCCTTGGAAAAATACAAATTTGGGGTCTAAAAGATCATGTTTGTAGAAAAAATATGATTTTTTTTATTTTCATGCCTGGGCCATATAAACTTCTGTGAAACCCTTGGGGGTTCAAAGTGCTCACCTCACATCTAGATAAGTTCCTTGAGGGGTCTAGTATTCAAAATGGTGTCATTTGTGGGGGTTTACACTGTTTAGGCACATCAGGGGCTCTCCAAATGCAACATGGCGTCCAGCCAATTCTGCGTTGAACAAATCAAACGGCGCTCCTTCCCTTCCGAGCTCTGCCATGCACCCAAACAGTGGTTTACCCCCACATATGGGGTATCAGCATACTCAGGACAAATTGCACAATAACACTTTTGGGGTCCTTTTACCCTTAGGGCTCTCCAAACGCGACATGGCGTTCGATCTCAATTCCTGCCAGTTTTGTGCTGAAAAAGTCAAACGGCGCTCCTTCCCTTCCGTGCTCTGCCATGCGCCGAAACAGTGGTTCCCCCACATATGGGGTATCAGCATACTCAGGACAAATTGCAAAATAACTTTTGGGGTCCAATTTCTCCTATTACCCTTGTGAAAATAAAAAATTTTGGACCTGAAGAAATTTTTTTGTGTAAAAAAGTTAATTGTTAATTTTTTTTAAACATTCCAAAAATTCCTGTGAAGCACCTGAAGGGTTAACAAATTTCTTGAATGTGTTTTTGAGCACCTTGTGGGGTGCAGTTTTTAGAATGGTGTCACTTTTGGGTATTTTCTATCACATAGACCCCTCAAAGTGACTTCAAATGTGATGTGGTCCCTAAATAAATGGTGTTGTAAAAATGAGAAATCGCTGGTCAACTTTTAACCCTTATAACTTCCTAACTAACAAAAATTTTGGTTCCAAAATTGTGCTGATGTAAAGTAGACATGTGGGAAATGTTACTTATTAAGTATTTTGTGTGACATGTCTGTGTGATTTAAGGGCATTAAAATTCAAAGTTGGAAAATGGCGAAATTTTCACCAAGTTTCCGTTTTTTTCATAAATAAACGCAATTCATATCAAATAAATTTTACCACTATCATGAAGTACAATATGTGTTAAGAAAACCCTATCAGTATCAAAAGGATCCATGGAAGCGTTCCAGAGTTATTACCTCATAAAGGGACTGGTCAGAACTGTAAAAATTGGGCCGGTCATTAACATGCAAAAAACCCTAGGGAGAAAAGGGGGTTAAAGATAATATTTGTATAGCTCAACCCTGAAAGCCTTGCTCCTCTGTATTCTTTTAATAACTCTTTATTTTAACACCTGAATAACCGGAGGAATTTTCGTTTGCGTTTTCATTTTTGCGGTGAAATTGCAAAAAAGTGCAATTCCACACTGTTTTTGGGTTATTTTTTACCATGTTCGCTAAATGCGAAAACTGACCTGTCATTATGATTCTCCAGGTCAGTTCAACACATGCATTCTTTTTCATTTAAATGGTGAAAAAAAATCCAAACTTTGGTAAAAAAAAAGGCTCCATTTTCCGAGACCTGTAGCTTCTCCATTTTTCGTGATCTCAGGTTAGTTGAGTGCTTATTTTTTGCGTGACATTTTTATTGATACCATTTTGTTGTAGCTACGATCTTTTGATCGCCCATATGCAATTCTGGTGTTTTGAATTATTTTCTCATTACGCCGTTTACCAATGGGGTTAATTCTTTTTTTATATTGATATATCAGGTGATTCTGAACACAGCGAAACCAAATATGTGCATGATTTTTTTTATTGTTTTATTTTGCGTGTGGCTGGAGGAGTGATTTTAACTTTTATATTTTATTTTTTTAATGTCCATAGGAGACTAGAAGCTGCAGTTTTCTGATCGCCTCTTCTACACACAGGCAATGATCAAATTGTCCTTGTGTAGCAGAAATGCTCCCTTGCTATGAACGCCAACCACTGGGCGGTGCTCATAGCAATCAGGCTATGACAACCATAGAGGTATGCTGGAGACCTTTGGTTGTCATGCCAACCCATCGGTGACCCACAATCATGTGACGGGGTCACCTATGGGCAGGATTACTGGCGCGCTTCCAGTAAGCGCGCGTTAAATGCCGCTGTCAGAGTTTGACAGCGGCATTTAGCAGGTTAACAGGATCGCAATTCCACCCATGGCTGTTAGAGGCATATGTCAGCTCGTCACAAGAACTGACATGTTTCAATAACGATGTGGGCTCAGCACCGGAGTCCACAACAAAGGGAGGGATTCCGACGTGGGCACACTATTATGCCCAAAGTCGGAAAGGGGTTAATAACTCTTTATAGTTGGTAGACCTATTGCAATTTTTTTTGTGGCATAAAATCCATTTACACAGGGGATGGGATGGGATTTTATAGAAATATTTTAGTTTGCTTTCATTGGAATTACTAGTTTACAGGTACAATACACTGCAGAGTATTGTCATTTTGAGCTTTTATTAAACCCTCAATTGGGTTTTCAGCAGTCATGTCAGTCTAGCTACAAGCCTACAAGAATCTTGAAATCCATACTTAAGGTACTGCCACACTAGACAATCCCGCTAGCGATCTCATTAGCGTCGCATACTAATGAGATCGCTAGCGGGATTGTTTCTATATCGCTAGTGGCTACCTATTTTAGCGATGTCGTTAGGACGCTATCGCGGTTAGCGATCTCCTTAACGACTTTAGCGGTACAAAAGTACCGCTAAATCGCTAAAAAAGGTGCCACACTTAGCGATATATACTTACCCAGCGGGGCGCCAGCGACGAAAATAGGGTCTGGAACGATTCCAGCGACGAGCGAGATCACAGCAGGAAGCTCGTCGCTGGCAGCTGCCGCACACAACAACATCGCTAACGGGATCGCTAAATAGTGACGTTTTTTAGCGATCCCGTTAGCGATGTTGTTTAGTGTGGCATACCCTTTACTCCCTCCTAAACTCACAGTGTTGTTTTTTAATATTCCTTTGGTGGAAGGGTTTTCTATTGTCAATTAGTTTTGCATTATTTATTTACTTACACTTCCAATTTCCATATAATCTTTCTGTTCAATGGTCTTATAAACTGGCCACATAGAGGGACGTGATATTTACTTTGTGATGTACTGTTACATTCTATGCTTGAAGATAATAAAGCTGGTTAAAGCTGGATTAAGTAATACTACATAGTTTTAGAGTGAAAGTTCTTTCTGTTCCAACTATAGTACCAAAAATACCAAATACCTTTGGTGATACCAAAAATGGTGGTACTATGTCTGTTCATTCCTCCACATTGAAATTGCAAAATGAAAAAGTAAAAATCATGGAATTGCCTGCTCTACTGGAGCAGCTTGAATAGCCTAAATGTTTTACCAAGTCTTGCTGAGTTTCTGGACTTGTTTTCCATCATGTCCCATCATTGTTCCCAAATTGCAAAAGAAGCTGGCAGCAGCATATCTAAATGATTTGCTTAACCAAGTGCATTCAGTGTGGCTGAACACAACCATTAATAATTTCATTAATATCATGCCAATGCATATACAGTAAGTGCAAGGATTTCTGCGCATGGCGTTTATACTCGATTTTCCATTTTTTCATAATTTCCACAACTTTTCCTCTCTCTTTGTTATATATATATATATATATATATATATATATATATATATATATATATACACACACACTGCTCAAAAATAGGGAACACTCAAATAACACATCCCACATTTCCATTTTTTCATAATTTCCACAACTTTTCCTCTCTTTTTGCTATATATATATATATATATATATATATATATATACACACTGCTCAAAAATAAGGGAACACTCAAATAACACATCCTAGATCTAAATGAATGAAATATTCTCATTGAATACTTTGTAGTGTACAAAGTTGAATGTGCTGTCAACATAATCACACAAAAATCATCAATGGAAATCAAATTTTTGAACCAATGGGGGCCTGGATTTGGAGAGACCCCCAAAATGAAAGTGGAAGCAAGTGAAAATGAAACAAGTCAAAATGATGCTGAAGGATGTCGCTGGCAGCAGGTTCACACTCGGCACATGTGACAGACGTGACAGTCTGGAGACACCGTGGAGAGTGATCTGCTGCCTGCAACATCTTCAGCATAACTGGTTTGGCAGTGGGTCAGTAATGGTGTGGAGTGGTATTTCTTTGGAGGGTCACACAACCCTCCATGTGCTCGCCAGAGGTAGCCTGACTGCCATTAGGTACTGAGATGACATCCTCAGACCCCTTGTGAGACCATATGCTGGTGCGGTTGGCCCTGGATTCCTCCTAATGCAGGACAATGCCAGACCTCATGTGGCTGGAGTGTGTCAGCAGTTCCTGCAAGATGAAAACATTGAAGCTATGGACTGGCCTGCCCATTCCCCAGACCTGAATCCGCTTGAGCACATCTGGGACAGCATGTCTCGCTCCATCCACTAACGTCACGTTGCACCACAGACTGTCCAAGAGTTGACGGATGCTTTAGTCCAGGTATGGGAGGAGATCCCTCAGGAGAACATCCGCAACCTCATCAGGAGCATGCCCAGGCATTGTAGGGACGTCATACAGGCACGTGGAGGCCACACACAATACTGAGCATCATTTTGACTTGCTACCACTTTAATTTTGTCTTGTTTTGATTTTCATTTAGACTTGTTTCCACTTTCAATTTGGGGGTCTCTCCAAATCCAGTCCTCCATTGGTTCAAAAATTTGATTTCCATTGATGATTTTTGTGTGATTATGTTGACAGCACATTCAACTTTGTACATAACAAAGTATTCAATGAGAATATTTCATTCATTTTCTAGGATGTGTCATTTGAGTGTTCCCTTTACTTTTTTGAGCAGTGTATATATATATATATATATATATATATATATATATATAATTTCAGTTTGTCTGATTTTTCTCTTTATAGGTACAGTACAGACCAAAAGTTTGGACACACCCTCTCATTTAAAGATTTTTCTGTATTTTCATGACTATGAAGATTGTACATTCACACTGAAGGCATCAAAACTATGAAATAACACATGTGGAATTATATATTTAACAAAAAAGTGTGAAACAACTGAAAATATGTCTTATATTCTAGGTTCTTCAAAGTAGCCACCTTTTGCTTTGATTACTGCTTTGCACACTCTTGGCATTCTCTTAATGAGCTTCAAGAGGTAGTCACCGGAAATGGTCTTCCAACAGTCTTAAAGGAGTTCCCAGAGATGCTTAGCACTTGTTGGCCCTTTTGCCTTCACTCTGCGGTCCAGCTCACCCCAAACCATCTCAATTGGGTTCAGGTCTGGTGACTGTGGAGGCCAGGTCATCTCTGACCTTTCCCGGTGCCTGCGCACTGCAGTACTCTGCTCTGCCCTCACCAGGGCAGATCAGTGCGCCTGCGCAGGAGCCGCAACGGGACGCAAAGAATAGGACGGCTTCGCTAGAAGATGGGAGGCGCCGGACCGGACTGCGACGCCCATCGGACCGGACTGGACAGCGGACCGCCCCTGGGTGAGAATAAAATAACTAGTTTTTCTTCTCTTTCACATGACATCGGGGGCTTATCTACAGCATTACAGAATGCTGTAAATAAGCCCTGATGGTGGTGGCTACAGCAGATGGTCGAAAAATTGGGTGACAGATTCCCTTTAAACAGTGGGTCTTCGAAACTGTTATAGCCTATGCAGCGAGTGGATGGGCTGCCAAGTATTACGACGCACCCCAATACCCCTTTCACGAGATGTCCAGGATGGCTTCCATAAAAAATGTTGCATTGAATGCAAGGCCTGCCATGCTACCAAGTCATATGCACCCCAATAAGCCTTTGAACCCAGGTACTGGATTGGCCCAGGAAAATCCACTTCACATTATTCATTTTGTACTCCCATTCTGTTTTCTTATGCATTGACTGCAAGGCCTGCCCTGCTACCATGTCATATGCACCCCAATAACGCTTTGAACATAGGTACTGAATGGGCCCAGGAAAATCCACTTCACATTATTCATTTTGTCCTCCCATTCTGTTTTCTTATGCATTGACTGCAAGGCCTGCCCTGCTACCAAGTCATATGCACCCCAATAACACCAATCCCCCTTGGAAGAAACAGGGAGGAGGGCATCTTACCAAAAAAAGGCCCATTAAAAAGGAGCGGGTATCCTAGACTTGGAATGCCCATACACTTAATGTATTGGCTGACAAACGTTTCCCCTGTAGGGTACACCCCAACCTTTTTCAGAACAAGTCTTTTATGCACACACCCTTGTTATTAATGCAACACTGGCTGTAGCTGCACGGAACACGTAAACCCTTTTGATCTAGTGGCGGTGGATGATCAGACGTGAAGGAAGGCCTTATTAAAAAAATAGGCCCAATTTCTAGGAGCAGGGTTCCTAGACTTGGAATGCCCATACACTTAGTGTATGGGCTGGCAAGCATTCCCTGTGGGGTACACCTCAACCTTTTTCATAACAAGTCCTTTATGCACAGCCTAACCATCCACCCCTGTTATTAATGCGACACTGGCTGTAGCTGCATGGAACAAGTATACCCTTTTGATCTAGTGGCGGTTGATGATCAGACGTGGAGGAAGGCCTGATAAAAAAATAGGCCCAATTTAAAGGAGCCGGTTTCCTAGACTTGGAATACCCATACCCTTAGTGTATGGGCTGGCAAACATTTTCCCTGTGGCGTACACCTCAACCTTTTTCAGAACAAGTCTTTTATGCACACACCCTTGTTATTAATGCAACACTGGCTGTAGCTGCACGGAACACGTAAAACCTTTTGATCTAGTGGCGGTGGATGATCAGATGTGGAGGAAGGCCTGATTAAAAAATAGGCCCAATTTCTAGGAGCGGGTCTCCTAGACTTGGAATGCCCATACACTTAGTGTATGGGCTGGCAAACATTTCCCTGTAGGGTACACCTCAACCTTTTTCAGAACAAGACTTTTACGCACAGCCTAACCACCCACCCTTTTTAATAATGCGACACTGGCTGTAGCTGCACGGAACACGTAAACCCTTTTGAACTAGTGGCAGTGGATGATCAGACGTGGAGGAAGGCCTGATTAAAAAATAGGCCCAATTTTTAGGAGCAGGTCTCCTAGACTTGGAATGCCCATACACTTAGTGTATAGGCTGGCAAACATGTCCCCTTGGGGGGTGTACATATTTTTTATATTTTGGTGACTGGCATCATAACACCCTTGACAAAACATATAGTGGCCGGAGCATGACTGAATATGTTCACCCTGGTGTTCAAATGGTGGTGGAAGGTGAGGATGAGGAGAAGGAGGACACAAAATAACCAAAATCAGGAAGCGTTTATCCATGTTTGGTTGTGAAGAGGTGCATGGGAATACACCTCCCAAAAAAATAATACATTGGATGTTATGCTTTGCTGTCATCATATGGTGGTGTCGAGAAGTCAGGCCCAATCCATCCCTTGTTTATTTTTATAAGAGTCAGCCTGTCTGCATTTTCCACAGAAAGGCGAATGCTTTTATCTGTGATAATGCCACCAGCAGCACTAAAAACCCGCTCGGACAAAGCAATAATGGCAGGGCAGGCCAGGACCTCCACGCGTTGGAGAGCCAGCTCATGCCACGTGTACCCAATAATTAAAAGGCACAGAGGAATCACGGAGGACATTGGTACGGTCAGCAAGGTACTCCCTCAGCATCTTAGACAAGATTGCATTCCTTGTGAGATAGCCTCAGTGCATGGGCTATAGGAGGGTCTTAGAAAACTGTCCCATAACTTTGTCAGTGTTCCCCTGCCTCTGCTGGAGTGGACTTGTGTCTGTCTCACCTGTCCTGCTTGTTGGCCAATGAACTGTTATCTCTGCCGCCAGCATTTTGAGATGGGAATTTTTTTAATAATTCTGCAACAATGGCCCTGTGGTACTGCACCATTTTGGTACACCTGTCTGCCTCTGGAACAAGAAATTGAAAGTTATCCTTGTACCGTGGGTCTAAAAGTGTCACTAGCCAGTAATGACTTGTACCCAATATTTTGACAATACAAGGGTCATGGGAAAGGCAGCGCAACATAAAATCAGCCATGTGTGCCTGACTGGTAACAGGCAAGACTTCCGTGTCCTCACCAACAGGACAACTGACCAAGGTGTCCTCCTCCTCCTCTTCTTCACTGTCCTCAGGCCATCCACGCTGAACAGACGGTATGACAGTTGTGCATGTAAGTAGCTCCTGTCCTTCCTCCTCCTCCTCTTCCTCATTGTCAACCAATCCACATTGGGATGACACTAGGCTGGGCTGTGTGTAATCACCCTGTATGGTTCCTTGATCCATATCCTCGTGCTCCGCATGCAATGCCTCCTCTTTCATTGTGAGCAGAGAGTTTTTCAGAATGCAGATGAGCAGGATGGTGACGCTAATTATGGTGTCATCGCCGCTCACCATCTTGGTGGACTCCTCAAAGTTTTGGAGGATGCTACATATGTCTGACATCCATGTCCACTCCTGAGGTCCTATGTATGGAGTCAAACCTGACAAAGGACAGCCTTGTTGATGCTGGTATTCAAAAACTGCCCGCCTCTGCTCACAAATCCTTTCTAACATATGCAGTGTAGAGTTCCATCACGTGGGAACATCACACATCAGTCGGTGAGCCGAAATCTGCAATCGCTGCTGAAGCACAGCAAGGGCGGCTGAAGCTGTAGCTGACTTTCTAAAATGTGCACACAAGCGTACTTTAACCAGCAGATCCGGCAGCTCTGGATAGCTTTTTAGAAAACGTTGAACAATGAGGTTCAGCACATGGGCCAGGCATGGTACGTGTATCAGTTCGCCTCGCCTCAAAGCCGCCACCAGGTTCCTGCCATTGTCACATACAACCATGCCTGGCTGGAGATCTAGCGGTGTCAGCCACACATCTGTCTGCTCTTTCAGAGCTGTCAACAACTATTCAGCATTGTGCGGTTTGTCACCTAATCAAATTAGCTTCAGCACAGCCTGTTGCCGCTTTGCTTTGGCAGTGCTACAGTACTTACAGCTTGTGACTGATGTGCTCATTTCTGACATGGATGCTGAAGAGGATGTGGAGGAGGAGGCGCAGGAGCTGTACACAGTGTGAGCAACCCTGATTGACATAGGGCCTGCAATCTTTGGTGTCAGGAGGACGTGTTCCATCCCAAGGTCTGACTGGGTCCCGGCTTCCACTATGTTAACCCAGTGTGCCGTCAGCGAGATGTACTGTCCCTGGCCACAAGCACTTGTCCACGTGTATCCTGTATCCAACCAACAACCTTTTCACACTGCTCGGCCTACAATAGTGCTGTCTTGCCGCGGTCCCCTAGGACTTCGGACACTAAGGTCCAGCGAGAAGATGTGGCTGTTTTCGGTGTGCCATTTTCAGCTTGCCCACGGCCTCGGCCTGCACATCACCATCACATCCACTTCCCTGTCCCTTGCCACGCGCCTTGCCCATTGTAAATGGAATAGAATATTATACACATTCACTACAAAACTACACACAGATATCAGCTGGGACGGCGATACCACTATGACAAATGTGTGGCCTGTTTTTTTTATTTTTGGGGTAACTAGTGCTGTATATCAGTACTGTGACACCCAGGACATAAAAAAAAGGAAAACCGTCCTAAACTGGCTAAACTTTGAGTATGCACAGATATGAGCTGGCGCCGAGATACCACTATGACAAATTTTTTTGGGCTAAATAGTGCTGTATATAAGCACAGTTTCACCCAGGATGAAAAAAGAAAAACGCCGTAAACTGGCCAAACTTTGAGCACACACAGATATGAGCTGCCACGGAGATACCACTGCGACAAATGTGTGCCCTGCTTTTTTTTATTTTTGGGCTAACTAGTGCTGTACGTATATCAGTACTGTGACACCCAGGACATACTGTAAATAGGAAAACCGGCATAAACTGGCCAAACTTTGAGCACGCACAGATATGAGCTGGCAAGGAGATACCACTACGACAAATGTTTTTTTTTTTGCTATTTTTTGTTATTGCTCATAGAACTTAATACAGCTGAATGAAATTTTTAAACAGATGTATATAGAGGCTTCTGTGGTATATACGTATAGAGGCTGCTGGGGTGTATATAGAGGCTGCTGGGGTGTATATAGAGGCTGCAGGGGTGTGTATAGAGGCTGCTGCTGCTGGGGTGTATATAGAGGCTTCTGGGGTGTATATAGAGGCTGTTTGGGTGTATATAGAGGCTGCTGGGGTATATATAGAGGCTGCTGCTGGGGTGTATGTGGAGGCTGCTGCTGGGGTATATGTGGAGGCTGCTGCTGGAGTATATGTGGAGGCTGCTGCTGCTGGGGTATATGTGGAGGCTTCTGCTGCTGGGGTATATGTGGAGGCTGCTGCTGCTGGGGTATATAGAGGCTGCTGCTGGTGGGGTGTACGTGGGCTGCTGCTAGGGTTTATGTGGAGGCCGCCGGTCGGGGTACTTCCGCTGCGAGCAGCCGGGAGATGACCGGCTGGCACCAGTCATCTCCCAGCTGCGTTGCTGCTGACCTCCATGTGGCAGGAGATGACCAGCGGCTACCGTCGTGAGATCAGCTGCTAGTGCCGCTGATCTCCCGTCGATAGCGGTGGCGTGCATGGTTCAAATCCTGCGCCAATTCATGGCTGGACTGTGCCTGCTGTTACAGACAGACAGAATTAGACAATAATATAGTAGATTCTTGTTTCCCGTACTTGTTCTGTCCATGTTTTTCCCATTCATGATCCATTACAGCCTGTGGAGCTGTTCACATGTCTGTGTGGATGGTTTTCCCAAGCATGATCCATTACAGCCTGTGGAGCTGTTCATATGTCTGTGTGGATTCTTACGGTATAAATTTTCATTTTCATTGGTACAATATTGGTGGACATGGGATTATTTAATTGCTTTAAATTCCTTTTTTTGAGGGACTGATGAATGAATAAACTATTTTCTGGCCTTGCTATTCTAGTTATTAACAGCTAATTAGCATTTCATTTTTATAGTTGGGGTTGTTATGAGCATGGCAATACTAATTTCTGTATTTTTTAGACTAAAATGTGCATTTTTAGGAACAAAAATTTTTGCAAAAAGTGTTCTTCATATATTTTGGATGCAGCTTCCTATGATCAAGAATCCTCACAAAGCTTCCTTCCCAGTCACTGAGACATCTAAGCACATGAATCGAACACAGTTATCTCTCCTGCCCAAAACTGATTTATCTGATCAGTGACAGCACATAAGTAAAGCTACACTTATGCTGTAAGTCCTGAATAGTTATAGTAATTTTCAGATCATGTGATCAGTCACATGCCTTGAATGTACTTCAAAATGTAATAATATATAGTGCATAGTTGTGTGTACTGCAGAGCTGTGTGTGTATGTAGCAAAACTGTATATACAGCAGAAGCGGGATTTCCGTTACAGACAGAATTAAACAATTATATAGTAGGTATTCAAATTATTTCATATATATGTAATTGAAGATGATCAGATAAAAAGTAACTGACATGATAGTATATGACCTGAGTGGTGAAATTCCGAATCAAATCCTTGAAATTAAATGTAAACTTTGGACTTATTGGAACACAGGACTTCGGTGAAATTCTAATCATTGTACTAGTAATATCTTTAAACTTTCCTCATTTTCTTTGTTCAATATTGCTTTGCCTAAAACATTTCATAGCAGGTACCAAAATACACAAATCCCCTGATTAATCAAAGTATTTTTACTGTAAATCTGGAATAAAACATTTTAAACATTGAAAAAATTTAATGCAACTTGACATTTTGCAAAAATTTGGTGACCTTTAAAGTGGGCAGAGTTGGGGCAGGGTAGGGTGTGAATCCATAGTTCTTCTAATTCATGTCTAATGCTAGAAATTTTACTCCAGGCCCTGACTTGGGTAAGATTTGTGGCAAAGTGCATGGTGGCGTATGACACTTTTCAGATGCGCCTGATTAATTAAGATGTGTGCATGTCTTAAAGAATCTCCAACACGCCTCCTCATCAATATCGACGTGAATAACGCCAGTCTTAATGAATCATGGCCTAAATGTTTTGTGGCTTTCATTTTGCATATGTAATTATTATAGATACCAACCTGTACATAATAGTGGCTCATCTTCTAATATGTCATCAATTGACTGAGAAATGGCCATCTATAGAGAAACAAGATATTTAACATTTAGAGCATACCATTGTAATATGTATTAATTGTGCTACCTAATTTAATATTATGCTAATATTATGTTACATGAATAATTATGTTAATTATCATTGTGTTATATAAATTAATATTAATTAACATACCTGTGCTTTCTGTATGGCCTCTTGAAGTTCTTCCTCAAAGGAACGAGGCTTGTGAACAGGACTTTCTGTACTTTGTGTGATCTGCATTGGAAGCTCAAAGTCCTGGCCAATTGCATCACAAGTGAGAGGATGCAAAACCTGGGATATTAATACATTAATAAAACATTTTCATTAATAAAAAAAATAACTTGTTGCATGCTGATGCTTGAGAATTGCTAAGCTTTCTTTTGATCTGCGTGGGAAGTTTAACAAATCAACTTTTATTAAAATATAAAATATGTACATAATTATGTATATTTCTTTACTTGTTTTAAATAAATTCTGTCTGCTTTGCAAGTCAGTATGTATCTAAATCCTTTGCTGTATACTGTATAACTACTTTTCAAAGGATCTGTGCTGCCATCTTTTGGAAGGCACAACTTCTTACTAATCTCTCTGCAGCCACATGTTTAACAATGTGTGCGTGAAGTTGGAAAAAACATGAAGACATGGAGCGGACTGCTGTTGGGAACAAAGTGTTGCTTCATTATAAGCCATCACTGTCACCATGCTAAGGAAGTGAAACTACAGTCATGGCCAAAAGTTTTGAGAATGACACAAATATATTTTCACATGATCTGCTGCCCTTTGGTTTTTATGTGTGTTTGACAGATGTTTTTATCACAGACAGAAATATAATAATTGCAAACATATGAGTAACAAAAGCTTATATTGACAGTTAGAATGAGATAATGCAGCAAGTCAATATTTGCAGTGTTGACCCTTCTTCTTCAGGACCTCTGCAATTATCCCTGGCATGCTCTCAATCAACTTCTGGACCAAATCCTGACTGATAGCAGTCCATTCTTGCACAATCAATGCTTTCATTTTGTCAGAATTTTTAGGTTTTTGTTTGTCCACCCGTCTCTTGTTGATTGACCACAAGTTCTCAATGGGATTAAGATCTGGGGAGTTTCCAGGCCATGGACCCAACATCTCTATGTTTTGTTCCCTGAGCCATTTAGTTATCACCTTTGCTTTATGGCAAGGTGCTCCATCATGCTGGAAAAGGCATTGTTGATCGCCAAACTGCTCTTGGAGGGTTGGGAGAAGTTGCTCTTGGAGGACATTCTGGTACCATTCTTTATTCATGGCTGTGTTTTTAGGCAAGACTGTGAGAGAGCCGATTCCCTTGGCTGAGAAGCAACCCCACACATGAATGGTTTCAGGATGCTTAACAGTTGGCATGAGACAAGACTGGTGGTAGCGCTCACCTTGTCTTCTCCGAATGAGGCGTTTTCCTGATGTCCCAAACATCAAAGAAAATAACTTTACCCCAGTCCTCAGCAGTCCACTGCCTGTACCTTTTGCAGAATATCAGTCTGTCCATGATGTTTTTTCTGGAAAGAAGTGGCTTCTTTGCTGCCCTCCTTGAGATCAGGCCTTGCTCCAAGAGTCTCCGCCTCACAGTGCGTGCAGATGCACTCACACCTGCCTGCTGCCATTCCTGAGCAAGCTCTGCACTGCTGGTAGCCCGATCCCGCAGCTGAAACACTTTTAAGACACGGTCCTGGCGCTTGCTGGTCTTTCTTGGGCGCCCTGGAGCCTTTTTGGCAACAATGGAACCTCTCTCCTTGAAGTTCTTGATGATGCGATAGATTGTTGACTGAGGTGCAATCTTTCTAGCTGCAATACTCTTCCCTGTTAGGCCTTTTTTGTGCATTGCAATGATGACTGCACGTGTTTCTTTAGAGATAACCATGGTTAACAGAAGAGAAACAATGATGCCAAGCACCAGCCTCCTTTTAAAGTGTCCAGTGGTGTCATTCTTACTTAATCATGACAGATTGATCTCCAGCCATGTCCTCATCAACACCCACACCTGTGTTAATGGAGCAATCACTGAAAAGAGGTTAGATGGTCCTTTTAAGGCAGGGCTGCAATGATGTTGAAATGTGTTTTGGGGGATAAAGTTAATTTTCTAGCCAAATATTGACTTTGCAAGTAATTGCTGTTAAGCTGATCACTCTTTATAACATTCTGGAGTATATGCAAATTGCCATTAGAAAAAGTGAAGCAGTAGACTTTGTAAAAATTAATATTTGTGTCATTCTCAAAACTTTTGGCCATGACTGTATGTTCTATCACCACTGCACACATTATTATTCACTGCACATTTTTTCACTAAACAGCAAGGTTTGAAAACCAGTTTACCCATATGGAGTGAATGATAATATGGACGATGCTGTCAGGTATATAGTTTTACTTACAGTAATTATGTTCTCTTTGCTCTAAGCATGGCCGATAGGTCATTTCAGTGCTACGGAGGAGTCTCCTGGCACCGCGGGATGAAATGTATCGAGAGGGAAAAATTAGGGAAATATTTAGAAGGACAGGACCAGTAGTGTAGCTACCGGGGGGGCAGAGGTGGCGGTGGCCCCGGGCCCCGCGCTCGGAGGGGGCCCACCCGGAGCTACGCTACTGTAACTGTATTGGCGTACACAGCGCGCCGATACAGTTACATTCTGGGGCAGAGCAGGGAGAATCGATCTCCCTGCTATGCCGCCGGCCGCTATGGGGTCCCTGAGCAGGAGGTGGGGGGCCCTGTGCCAGCAGTGGGCCTCCCGCCCGTCATCGGAGGGTCAGCTGTATCGGCATCTAGCCAATACAGCTGACCGCATTGAGAGAGAAGGAGCGAGTGCTCCTTCTCTCCATAATCCCCCTCTCAGCGTCTGACAGCGGGCGCACTGACGTCACTGCCCGGCGCCGGCAGTCAGACGCTGAGAGGGAGAGCAGTGAGCAGCGCAGGAGCCGGGAGCAAGAGAGGTGAGTACAGGATTTGTTATTTTTGTAATGGGGGTGCATTATAAATAAGACTGCATTTGGGGTGCATTATAAATAAGGCTGCCTATGGGGGAGTGCATTATAAATGGCTGCCTATGGGGGTGCATTATAAATAAGGCTGCATATGGGGGAGTGCATTATAAATGGCTGCCTATGGGGTGCATTATAAGTAAGGCTGCATATGGGGGAGTGCATTATAAATGACTGCCTATAGGGTGCATTATAAGTAAGGCTGCATATGGGGGAGTGCATTATAAATGGCTGCCTATGGGGTCCATTATAAGTAAGGCTGTATATGGGGGAGTGCATTATAAATGGCTGCCTATGGGGTGCATTATAAGTAAGGCTGCATATGGGGGAGTGCATTATAAATGACTGCCTATGGGGTGCATTATAAATAAGGCTGCATATGGGGGACTGCGTTATAAATGACTGCCTATGGGGTGTATTATAAATAAGGCTGCATATGGGGGACTGCGTTATAAATGACTGCCTATGGGGTGTATTATAAATAAGGCTGCATATGGGGGAGTGCATTATAAATGACTGCCTATGGAGTGCATTATAAATAAGGCTGCATATGGGGGACTGCGTTATAAATGACTGCCTATGGGGTGTATTATAAATAAGGCTGCATATGAGGGAGTGCATTATAAATGGCTGCCTATGGGGTGCATTATAAGTAAGGCTGCATATGGGGGAGTGCATTATAAATGGCTGTCTATGGGGTGCATTATAAGTAAGGCTGCATATGGGGGAGTGCATTATAAATGACTGCCTATGGGGTGCATTATAAATAAGGCTGCATATGGGGGAGTGCATTATAAATGGCTGCCTATGGGGTGCATTATAAATAAGGCTGCATATGGGGGAGTGCATTATAAATGGCTGCCTATGGGGTGCATTATAAATAAGGCTGCATATGGGGGAGTGCATTATAAATGACTGCCTATGGGGTGCATTATAAATAAGGCTGCATATGGGGGAGTGCATTATAAATGGCTGCCTATGGGGTCCATTATAAGTAAGGCTGCATATGGGGTGCATTATAAATAAGACTGCCTATGGGGGTGCAATATAAATAAGGCTGCCTATGGGGGTACATTATAAATAAGACTGCCTATGGGGGTGCATTATAAATAAGGCTGCCTATGGGGGTGCATTATAAATAAGACTGCCTATGGGGGTGCATTATAAATAAGACTGCCTATGGTGTGCATTATAAATAAGGCAGCATATGGGGGTGCATTATAAATAAGACAGCCTATGGGGAATGCATTATAAATAAGACTGCCTATGGGGGTGCATTATAAATAAGGCTGGCTATGGGGTGCATTATAAATAAGGCTGGCTATGGGGTGCATTATAAATAAGACTGCCTATGGGGTGCATTATAAAATAAGGCTGCCTATGGGGTGCATTATAAATAAGGCTGCCTATGGGGGTGCATTATAAGTAAGACTGCCTGTGGGGTACAGTATAAATAAGGCTGCCTACAGGGGTGCATTATAATATAGAGTCTGTCTATGGGGGTGCATTATACTACAAAGGCTCCCTATGGGAGTGCCTTATAATATAGAGGCTGTCTATGGGGTGCATTATAATATAGAGGCTGCCTATGGGGGTGCATTATACTATATTGAGGACTATCTGGTGTATTATGCTATATGGATGCTATCTAGGGGGCCATCATACAGTGTGGGGATTATAGTGGGGGGGCCATCATACTGTGTTGAAGCCATTAAATAGTTTGGGGACATTAAGGGGTCAGTATATATCCAGTGAGGGGGCATCACACTGTGTATAGGGGAGCTGTACGGGGGGAGACTCGGGACATTATTAAGTGTAAAGTGGGCACTTATTGTTATAGGGGAACTCGGGTTACTGTGACTGTCAAAGGGGCACACGGGGCAATATTACATTCTAGGGGACAAAATGCGGGCACTGTTTTCTAGGGCACTTGCACCCAGCAGTACTATATTCTAGAGGGGTGCTTTAGAATTTAGAGGTCACACAGAACCACACACTAGGTGCAGTAATAGGGGCACATACGGCAGCAGCGGCTCAGTATTGGGGTATCAGGTGCAGTAATAAGGACACATATGACAGCAGCAGCTCAGTATTGGGGTATCAGCAGGATGAGGAGTTTGTACAGGTTGAGAATAGTCCAATCGGTGATCGTGACAGTGCTGAAAATATGAGAAGTGAAATGTGTCTTTGTTGTATTTTCTGCAGTCGAGTCTCGGCTGGAGGAGTCGTTATGTCGGTCTGGGCCAGATGGAAAAGACATGAAAAGTGAACGATTCCATCAGAAGGAACATCAGCGGTAAGTCATTATCTGTACCTGTGCTGTAATCTATTATATGCTCTGTAGGACTGGTGTTATTTACCACTGACCATACGGCGGTAATATCAATATTGGTCTTTTTATATATAGATTATTTTTGGCAACAGCGCGGTCATTTGCTGAGGTTCTCTGATTAGGGGCCCACTCAGAAGTTTCGCCCCCCCTAAACCGAAACCCTAGCTACACCTCTGGACAGGACCACACTTGGGTACTCTCCTTGTCAGGACAGGAGACCTCACATAGGGCACAACAGGTAGTTTATTAGTATCTGTGTCATTATTATCCATTCCTGAATTAATTGACGGCTCCTTCCAGATACAAAAAAGGGTGAGACCGAGATCGTTTTATTGTTTGAACTGGTATATTAGGCACCTTTGATTTATGTGTGATGATTGATATCGCTATATGGTTTTTTTAGACCTGTTCGTTTGCTAAGGCATAGCCTCAATTTTATTATTATTATCAATAAAAGTTAGGTTTTATCCTACCATATATATCTACTCCTTGCTGATTACCTATTTATTGATTGGCTCCCCTTACCTTTGGTAAACAGGGGACATGTTTCTTTGTTCTTTAACCCCTTCACCCCGAAGCCTGTTTTCACCTTCCTGACCAGACCAATTTTTACAATTCTGACCACTGTCACTTTATGAGGTCATAACTCTAGAACGCTTCAATGTATCCCAGTGATTCTGAGATTGATTTCTCGCGACATATTGTACTTTACGATAGTGGTAACATTTCTCTATTATGAGTTGCGTTTTCTTTGTTTTAAAAATGAAGGAAATTTGGTGAAAATTTTGAAACTTTCACAATTTTCAAACTTTTAATTTTTATGTCCTTATATCAGAGAGTCATATTGCACAAAATAGTTAATAAATAACACTTACCACATGTCTACTTTACATCAGTATAATTTTGGAAACATAATTTTTTTGTTAGGAAGTTAAAAGGGTTAAAATTGACCAGCAATTTCTCATTTTTACAACAAAATTTGCAAAACCATTTTTTTTCAGGACCACCTCACATTTGAAGTGACTTTGAGGAGCCCATATAATAGAAAATAACCCACAGTGACATGATTCTATAAACTGCATCCCTCAAGGTGCTCAAAAAAATATTAAAGAAGTTTATTAACCCTTCAGGTGCTTCACAGGAATTTTTGGAATGTGGAAGAAAAAAATAAACATTTACTTTTCTTTCACAAAAATTTTCCTTTAGACCTTTTTTTTTACTTTTGCAAGGGTAAAAGGTGAAAATGGACCATACATTTTGTAGTGCAATTTCTCCTGAGCATGCCAATACCCCTTATGTTGGGGAAATCTACTGTTTGGGGGCACGGCAGGGATCGGAAGGGAAGGAGCGCCATTTCACTTTTTGAATGTAAAATTTGCTGGCATAATTAGCAGTCGCCATGTCGCGTTTGTAGAGCCCCTGATGTGCCTAAACAGTGGAAACTCTCAACAAGTGACACTATTTTGGAAACTAGACCCCTTAGGGAACTTATCTAGATGTGTATTGGGCACCCTGAACCCCCAGGTGCTTCACAGAGGTTTATAACGATAAGCCGTGAACAAAAAAAATCACATTTATCCCAGATAAATCTTTTTCAGCATTTCAGCAATTTTGCAACTGGGTGCACAGCAGGGCTTGGAAGGGGAGGAGCGCCCTTTGAATGTAAAATATGCTGGAATAATTAGCAGATGCCATGTCGCGTTTGGACAGTCCCTGAAGTGCCTAAACAGTGGAAACCCCAACAAGTGACACCATTTTAGAAACTAGACCCCTTATGAATTTATCTAGAGTGTATTGAGCACCTGAAACCCACAGGTGCTTCACAGAAGTTTATAACGTAGAGCCGTGGAAATAAAAAAAAAAATCACGTTTTTCCTAAATAAATCTTTCTTAGCTCATTATTTAGCATTTTCATAAGGGTAACAGGTAAAATTGCACCATACAATTTGTTGTGCAATTTCTCTTGAGTGTGCAGATACCCAATATGTGGAAGAATACTAATGTTTGGGTGCACAGCAGCGCTTGGAAGGGAAGGAGCGCCATTTGACTTTTTGATTGTAAAATTTACTGGAATAATTAGCAGATGCCATGTCGCGTTTGGAGAGATCCTGATGTGCCTAAACAGTGGAAACCCCCCACAAGTGACACCATTTTGGAAATTATAACCGTTTGGGAATTTATCTATAGATGAAGTGACGATTTTGACTCCATGGGTGTTTTCCATAAACAGGCAGCATTGGATGTTGCTGAGTGAAAATTGCAAACTGCTAAATCTTGGGTAGAGGAATAAAGAAGAGTGACCTGTCAGTCAAAGATTGAAGGCTGACTGTGGGCAGGGAAATTATGGAGACAGGTATTAAAGTTGGAAGTGCAGTGTCCACCCACTGCACTTGAGATTAAAACTTCAGAGATGGATTGCTCTACCATTTCAAAACTAAATACTAGAAGAATGGTATGCATTTAAAAAGTATTAAAGGGCATTTAAGTGTCTTTAATAAGAGACTAAATTTCCTGATGGCAAGTTACCTTTAAAAAAAATAGTGAAAATTTGTGAGCTAAAATTTAATGGCATTTAACTCCATAAAAAAACTAGATAGCACTGAGGAAAAAATAAATTTTATGGTCTATTTTTTATTCATTTGATGCTTTTATTCTATTTAATATTACATATATGAAGTTACTGTATGCAAATTAATCACTACATGACTACTAAAACTGTACTTACCATATAGTTTTCATTAACATCTGGACTCATCAGTTGCTCCTGCACAGGGGGCCCTAATTCAGGGCTGTCATTGTTGAGACCATACAGATATTGTGAGTCTTCGGTTTTTACTTTAGCACAAGAAAGTGTCACAGATTCATCTATTTCCGTTTTAATAGCTATTCTGGCATTCAACTTGTCATTCTTTCTTCTGTTTTTTAATCGTTTGTGCATTTCTAATTCTACTCGAAGGTCTTCTGCCTGTTTTTGTTCTTGGAGTAATTTCCACGTCAGATTTTCAATCACTTTCTGCTTCTCAAGAAGAACTTGGTCGTCATCAATTCCCTGCATTGCCATTTCTTTGTCTTGAATTGTTGTCTGTGTATCGGAACTCTCCATAACAGTGCAACTTGTCTCACATGTCTCTTGAAGATTCTCAGTAAAAGGTGGTGATGTGGAGTTCTGAAATGTGCAAAGGGCCGTGGAGCTAGTCTCTCGTGTTGATTGATTTTGTAGTGAAGGTAGTTCAATGACTGGAGTTAACAAGCCCGCACTTTGAATGGGGGCTGGAATGGTCTTTGTTCGGGCAATCTGGTATGGTCTAAGGCGCTCCAATAAAGCTGGCTTTGTGCCTGACACAGGTAGTCCTCTCTTTCGCAGATGTTGGCGTAATTCGGAAACCTTTCAAAGTTAATTGTACAAACAAATTGTAAATATTAATCGTACCTCTCTAATAGTTAGCTTAGTAAGTAGGTGATAAATAAAGATAAATATATGTTGTATTTCAGGGTATTCAAGATTTTATAAAACTTATCAGAATATGATGTCATGCGGGTTTGTAACGAATAAAACTTTTTCTGGCCATTGTAGGACTTGTATACTACATATTTAACCAGTTTTGCTCTCTGCATGCTCTACCATTTGAAATGGACTGTAAGGTAGTGAGTGGAGACCAGCTGCTATACCATCTCTAACACACACCATTCCTACTCTTCTTTACTAAGGCGGCACACACATAGAGAAGCAGCAGAGGAACGGAACTGATCAACTGTGAATCCAGCACTGTGATAAGCTAAACTGCAGCAGAATCTGTGTCTCTCTGTCTGTTCCAGCACCTCTCTCCTCCTCAGCACCTGTGCCAGTGTAAGGGGGACGACCGCACTGCGGGGACCTGCATGCCGGGTCCAGAACTATCTGGGCTGTCTCCTTTGTTGTCCGGGTAAAAGTTTAGGCAACTGGACAGATCTTTGCACTGGCTGACAGGGGGCGTGGCTAAGCATTACCAGGGGAAGTGCAGCATGCAGCAACAGACTGAGTTGGCGGGAAGGTGCAGCGCGTGGCTGAGAATGGTGAGACCTCCTGCTTCAGGGACTGTTAGCAATGGGGATGCCCGCCTGGCCATGAGAGAAACCGACCGCAGGGACTCTGATGAGAAGCCCACAGTGTACAGGTTGGCTCGAAGACATTGAGGTGCCAATCGCTCTGTAACAGTCAGTGCTGTGCGTGTACCGCCTGGCAGAGACTGAGACGTTGACCGGGGACTGCTTCCTGAATCCCCGATGCATATTCGTCGAGCCTCGTTTAATTTTGACAGGCCTGTGGCCTATACATTTCTGGCCACTGGAGTCTCCTTACTGAGGACTCCACAAGACGTTTCAAAGACTGAAAGTTGCCAGCCGGGCACATATCATTGCCTTCTTCAGAACCCCACCGGATCTACGTTGGCCCACGGCTGTTAGCGTCATCATCCGTTCCAGGACCTATTCTGACAGGAAAACGTCTGTTTGATAAGAAACTCTTTTGAGAACAGTTTCACTCATTATTTCTACATTGATTACACCTTAACCAAACACCTGTTTTTCCTGTATTGCCCATTATTTACCTCACATTTACCTATCTCCCTGCGTGGAGCAACTCCATTTTATTAAAACCTGTTAACCCTTGGTCTGCCTCCTGTCTGTCACTGCATCCCGCAACCTGCTTACACCCTTTCCATTGACTTCAATATGCATAGTAATTTGGCAATCATCTTGTCTTGAATGAACAAAACAGATTTGAGCTATTTTTTGGAAAAGGGGAAATAGGCTCATAAGTGGAGAGAGACGTTCATTTCTCTGATAAAATATTTTAGAAAGTTTCTTATATTTGCTTGCACTGTTAGTTTATGCAAAGTTTGTTGAAAGTGTATTTTTTATTCATATCAAGGAAGCTTACTGTAAGCAGACTTATACAGATTGATAAAAAACTGGTCAAAATGTAATTATGGCAATTACAGTATGTATTCATTTTTCTTTACATAGATAGAACAATGTAAATTATATGGCTGTAGTCCATATGTTTTTTCTATAATGTTAGTGTAGTGCATATTTTGTCTCCTCTTTTTATGTTGTAACTTGGTACTTATTTGGCCCTGGTGCTTTTATTTAGCAGGGGACTGCATAGGGTATCCATTTTGTCTGTTTATTGTTGGTGCCATGCTAGTAGAGGCCTGTAGACTAGATTTACGGGGACTTAGCCTGGAAGTAAGGGTATTTTAGGCTGCTGGGTTGCCCATCTGTGTGCAGTGTTATAGTGGGGGCAATTGCAGTGCAGTGATGTATTCAATCAGTTAGATTAGGGACCTTTTTGATTAATGTCACGATAATGTGGCAGTAAGTTATAAAGTTTACTCATAATAATGTATAATATGAACCCCATGTTAATTTTATAAAAAAAGTTAAGCAGCAATGTATTTACTATGCAGAATATTATTGTAAGGCATTTGTCTTAGTATGTTGGTGTATTTATTTCATACTGGTTTTCTTACTTAACATAAACTTACAGTGATTGTATTTATCATTCGTTAATTTCAACAACATCCGTTGCCAAAAAAAACTAGCAGACACTGTGGGACCAGAATTTGGGATCTTCTTTGTCCATTTATCCACTAGATATCCATGTACGTGTGAGTAAATTGTTTAATATTATATAAGATCATAGATGATTTAAAGGAGAAAGAGAAAATGTTTTCACACTTACGGTGAGATCATCCAAGTTTGCTGGCAACACCTCTGGTTTCAAAGTAGAATTTGTGGGTGAATTTGCTACTGGAGCCATGGCTGTGCTAGGTGCAGATGAGAGATTTATGGTGGGTGCACCAACTTGTGTAGTGCCCGTAAAGCTGATCACTTGTTCAGCTGAGATACTAAAATAAATTGAGAAAAAAAGTATTAATTGTATTGTGTCCAAGAAATTGTTGTAAATTCACATTCTGATCCATTCAGAAATGTCCTTATTTCGGTTAGGATATACCTGGTTGTCAGAGGATGTACTGTTTGAACACAAAAGGTTTGGTTTTGCTGCTGGTTGAGGATCTGCAACTGGAGGAATATCTGTTGCTGTTGCAGCAACCGAGAATAGGCTGCATCCATTGCAACCGGGGATCTGTCTGCCTTCTGGTCTGGTGGAATGTATTGATGATACTTGAGTTTCTTCACCTTGGTTTAGAATCTTTGGGCTTTTTTTGCCTTTGGCTTTTTCCCATATCAGATAACTTCACTGGAACCTTAATTAAGAATATGATAATGTAATTATTTTAGTGAAAGCACAGTTCTCATTTTAGTTCTCCTAAGACAGCTATTAATAATGTGACTGATAGCAGCCATGGTATGTATGTACATATGCTTTTGCACGTGGCACTCATTTTGTACCAATTAAATCAAAATAATTTCATAATAATTTACATGTCTATCATTCAGGTAATTTTCATAATTCCAGGATTTTTCCTTAGTTATGTTGCAGTTTAAATGTTTAATTTATTAGATTGTACATATATACATTATCCAATCACTATATAGCCACTTTATTTTCCAAAGCTTGAATAATCTACAATTCCTCAAGTCAGATACTGAGTACTTAAGTATATTACATTTGTAATATGAAATATATAAAATTGTGACTCCAGAAAACTTGAGTTTTCTGTAACACATACCTTAGGAACACCAGATGAAGCTTGTGCTGAATGATGGATAACTGCCCTATTGGTTACCAATGGGTCAGCCTCTACAGTAGCTACTGCAATTGGCTGGGTCACCTCAATTATTTGAGGAAGATCCAACTATAAGAACATGGAAGAAATAGTATAATAAAATGATAAAATGTAGCTTTTCAGCACCATTAAATTGAGAATATTTCAATGCAAGAAACATTTATTTTATATTCGGCTTGTCAAACTGTTTTCAATCAAACTGTAACACGTCCATTGTACCAATTTTCCTGTTATGAACCACTGTCATACCTGAAATGCATTGCTTGTGGGTGTTGGGGACAAGTTAACTGAAAGACCAGGAGAAGGAGCAAAGCGAGGTGAAGAAGAAGTGGATGAAGAAGAAGATGAGTTGGTGATGTCATCATCAAAAGAAAAAGTATCAGAAGATGAAGAGACCTTGATCTGATCTTTAAAAAGAAAATATGTATTATCTAAATGGAAATGAGATGGGGTTCCCTTCATGTTTGTTTTTTATAAATAATGATGATACATGCTTGTTTTGATTTTAAAAGGGCTATTGCCACAATCATATTATTATTCACAAAGCACAATAAATGAATGCAAATTTTTAATGTACAGATTAAGCACAACATAAAAAATTTTTCTCGGTTCTTTAATAACAAATCACACTGGCGCTCACCAACAAACAACCCTCAGCAGCTGGGATCAAAAACAGACCACGTGCCAATTCTAACATTAAAATCACAACAACCGATGCCACGCTTGAGGGTATAAAGTTAGAACCGAACCAATAACAGAATACACGTAGCCTCTCACCAGTATGATCTTATTTAAGATGGTGTAGTCCCTTTCAATATACTGTAATATAGCCACTATTAAGGCAACTGGTGTTCAAATTTTGGGTATGTGCACACGTTGCAGATTTGCCAGTGGAATTTTCTGCGCACATTCTACCTCTCTTGGCAGAAATCGTAGTTAAAAATCCGCGTGTTTTTGATGCAGATTTGTAAGCGTTTTTGTAAGCTAAATAAAGATATATTATTTAACAAAAAAAGAATTGTGAATATGTTTAACAAAAATGGAAAAAAAAATGGCTTGGGCTTCCACTCAATTTTCAAAACCAGAACAGGGAAAGCCAGTGACTGGGGCAGATGTTTATAGCCTGGAAAGGGGTAATACCCATAGATCTTCCCAGGCTATTAATATCAGCTCACAGCGGAATATTTAGCGTTTACTGGCTATTAAAATGTGGGGTCCCCCTATAACTAAGAACCAGAAAAGGCTATGAAGACAGCTGCGGGCTGATATTCATAGCCATGGATATTGACCCCCCTGGCTAAAAACACCAGCTCTCAGCCGCCCCAGAAATGGCGCATCTCTAAGATATGCAAATTCCAGCACTTAGCCTTTCTCTTCCCACTTGTCCTGTAGTGGTGGCAAGTGGGGTAATAGTTGTGGGGTTGATGTCCCCTTTTTATCATAAGGTGACATCAAGCCCACGGTTTAGTAATTAAGAGGTATCTATAAGACACCTATCCATTACTAATCCTATAGTTGCTACATTTAAATAAAGACACAGCCAGAATAAAGTCTTTTAATGAAATAAAACACAACACAGTTTGCCATATTGATTATATGCCTAATTTCTGAGACGCCCTCGTTCTCCTGCAAAAAAAAAAAAAAAATACAAATACTCCCTGTTCTGATGTAATCCATTTAATAACGGGTGTCCCACAACGATCTCCCGTGTAGAGCTGTCACATTGGGAGATGTGACCATTCTACAGGGCCTTCAGTGCAGTGACAGGAGGTATCCTCCCGCAGTGGATCACTCTGCCACTGTCAGAGGTCATAGCAGTTCGTGCTCTCACTTTTTACGGCACTACCACTGCATGAGAATTTTCCCACACAGCAGTGCCGCAAGTGACAGTACGAACTTCGGTGACCTCTGATGACGGCGAGTGATCCACTCCGGGAGGATACCTCCTGTCACTGCATCGGAGGCCCTGTCGAGTGGTCACAACTCCCAATGTGACAGCTCTACACGGGAGATCGTCGTGGGACACTCGTTATAAAATGGATTACATCGGAACTGGCAGTATTTGTGTTGGTTTATTATTTTATTTTTATTACAGGAGATCGAGGGATTCTGGGATTAGCTGTTTGGTGAGTAAGTGAATTTTTTTTTTTTTTACTATTAAACACAGTAGCCGGATGATGGGACTACTACTGTCCCATCATAGGCTAATGCTGTCACTGTTCTATGTGATAGCAGACATAGCCGGATGGGACTAGTATTCCCATCGGATGATGCCTGCCTACACACACACACACACACATATTCTCCGCCCACACATTTCCTTTCTGCAGCGTTTCTCGCATGCACATCCGCAGTAAATCCGCAAATCTTTTTACACCTGCTGTTTTGCTGCAGATTTGACTGACTTAATGGAAGTCAATGGGTGTAGAAACGCTGCAGATCTGAAAAAAGAATTGACATGCTGTGGAACATAAGGGTGAGTTTCCACGATCAGTAAACGCTGCGTGTTTGGCGCTGTGCGCTGGCGCAGCGCCAAACACGCAGCGTCCAGATGTTACAGCATAGTGGAGGGGATTTCAAGAAATCCCGTCTCCACTATGCGTAACAACTAGTGTTGAGCGATACGATAATGCAAATATCGGCTATCGGCCGATATTAGCTCTATCGGCCTTTCGATAATTCGTTTCGATATTTTCGTCTTATCGAATACCGGAATCGGATTTGTCACTGTCACTGTGAGTGTCCGTCGGTCGGGTCTGTCAGGAGTCAGCGGCACTTACCTGGCAGAAGATCTCCGGCGGTCACGTCCTGGACTGCTTGATGGCCGCCATTATCTTCTCCCTGGCGGTCACATGCAGTTTTTCGCGATAACTGCAGTGACTGCAGGGTAATCCCGGCCGTAAACCAGTCCGATGACGTCACCGCCGGGGAAGCAGGTAATCAGCTGTGCTGCGCCGGGATTCTGATGTAGCAGAGCTGGATCGTCGTGGGACACTCGTTACTATGGACTGCGTCGGTCAGGTGGTATACTTTTTTTTTTTTTTCATTTTTTTACAGGAGATCGATGGCGTCGCAGGATGAGACTGTAATAAAAGTAATGAAAACTGTGTTTTTTTTTTTTTATTAAATTAAAAAACTTTTTTATAAACATTCACCCGTCCGGGTACATAAACAATTTAACTATTTATCAACAATTTAACTATTTACATACAGGGACCCTGTCCGGGTTATTTATACTTCTTTGGCAGGGGTGTTCCAGGTACCACCTGGTACTCTTCTGATGCTTGCCAAACATCCGAGGCACCAAGGACCACCAGGACCTGATGACGTCGTGTGGCCTGTACAGTCAAGTCGTGACCCGCTATCTGGGTCTGTGTGGCCACCTCTTTCATCTCCCTCCGGGTCTGGAACCCTATGTCCCGGACTGAACGAACCCCAGGGGGCCTAACAGGCGCCGGGTACGGGCCAGCTATACTTATCATGTCCATAGCTGGGGCTGCTGAGGAGACCACTGAGGGAGGCTTGGGAGATTTACGGCGTGGGGTGGGCACTTTTGCAGAGGCCTGGATGTGGGAGGCTGAAGGCTCCGAGGGTCTCACAGGTTCCTGACACACTGGGGAGTAGGGTCGCACCTGGTAACATTTAGGGCGTACCATCCATTGTAACCCCAGTGTCGGGTGTAAGTCACCAAGTCTCCTGGCAACAGGTCCCTCCCCGGGTGTCCTTCTGGGAGTTGAGCCTCCACGTCCCGCCGGTTCACAAAGACTTCTAAATAAAGTCCAGGCTCCTTGATGAAGCCCCACCCACCTTTCAATTTAAAGCTCCGTACTGCACTCTTACGCCGCGGCTCACACAGGGTTCCTTTATCCTTTCTCATCCGGTCCTTATCTGCCCGGTCCTTCTCCAGGTGACGTTGGCGAAGTTTTAGGGATTCTCACTGCTCCCTTTGTCGCTCTGCTTCCCGCTCCCAACGTCTCCACTCTTCCTCCTGACGCCGGTTGTAATTCTCCTCCACCAGCTGCTCCATGTCTCCACCACTCCACTGCAGCTTACAGTGTCCAGTTTGCGGCAGCTCTCCTGTCGCTCCCCAGTCCTGGCGGCGCTCCCCTGCGGAGGAAGCAGACGGCTCTAAATCAGATGACAGTCGGGGCTCCGGTACAGGCAGGTAGTGCTCTGGTGCCTGCGCGGCCTCCTCCATGAGGACGGGTGTCGCTTCTTCTGTCTCAGCGACGGGCGCAGACAGCGGGATCTTGCAGGAACGGGTGCCTCCACTGCGACAACGTCAACCGGATCACATTGCAAGGACTCCTCTACTAGAACGGGTGCCTCACCATCCGGTACAGACACTTCAGGTAAGAGGGATTGGCGCCGCTCCAAGTTTAGTTTTAGGGCACGCCAGCTCGCTTCCATCCTGGCGACCTCCTCCCGGTGCCGGGCCAGGCCTCTTAGGGTATCCGCCGCTTCTTGCAGCGTAGGAGGGTTTCCAGGCCGGGTGCCCAACGGTAATTCCGTGGCGATCGGGTCGCTTCCGTGGGGGGAGAGCTCTGACTGCTCCATCCCTTCACACTTCTGCTCGTGTCCATTAGCCATCTCTGCCAAGTCACATGTGTCATTAGCATCTGGAGAGGGACCCTCTTTTGTAGGGAGGCGGGACCTTCGTGTTAGTTTCCGCACACTGAGGAGGATGAGGAGGCGGAACTGAAGAGCTGTGGGGCACGATCTTACATTGCAGTACCATTTAGAGCCATCGTTTTCGCGTCACTGAGTGAGTGTACAGTACACCCATGAAGAGCACGCCCTTCTTCTTCACCAGTGCCTCGTCGTGACGCAGATATGGCGGAAAAATGGCAAATACATTCTCTGATGATTTTAGCAATTCTCAAGCACAAAACCAGTTCAATTCAGGCACACAGGACTCGCTTATAGCGAGCTACAGAATCCTGTTCGTGACGCCCAAGTTGAGTCGCACAGAGCCAGAGGTTTTGGGGTACTCGGCACCGAGCCCGTCGACTTCTATGGGGTATGTCACGGCTTTACCCGGCAATTGAATCAGAGTCTATTTTACTATGTAGAAGTGTATAAACTATAAATATATGTATATATATGTCACAATGACATGTATATATATATATATATATATATATATATATGTATTCTATGTGTGTATATTTTGTGTTTACAACGTAAGAAAGGGTTTTTTTTGTTGCGATATTTTGTTCCCATAGACTTACATGGGACTTCCGCTATCGAAATCGGATATCGACGATATTTAGTGCTATCGGTGATACAATTTCGATACGATATTTTTAGATATCGAGCACTATCGCTCAACACTAGTAACAACACGCAGGTGGCAGACCTGTGTAAACGGACATGCGGCGCGTCTTTTCAGACCGCAGCATGTCCTCGCGTGTTGCGGCGACGGTGCGTCGCCGCAACAGAATTTAACACAGGGCTATGTAGCCCTGCGTTCTTTCTGGAGGTGTTCCGGAGGTGTCCTGAACACCTCCGGAAAGAACGCGCGTCAGAAAGGGGGCGGGGCTTAGACGGAGCGGAATTTCCGCTCCGTCCAAAGCGCTGTGGTTCCGGACCGTGGAACCACAGCCTAAGAAGCTGGTAATTCGTGCGGATTTTTTCACAGCATTTGCACAATTCATGATTACCATAGATTAACATTGGTTGTGAACTACATTGCGGATTTGGTGTAATTCCGCGAGTCCAAAAACGCTGCAAATCCATATCAAAATCCGCAACATGTGCACACAGCCTAAGAGATGTAGCATAGACAACAATGCTCACGATGTGGTTCTAGGTTGCAGAATATTCAATTTTTAATATTCATTTGTGTATATGCAAAATACACCTATATTACTCCAATATTAATTGTGTATGCTGGAGAAATGGAGACTTATAATTAACATAGAGTCCCACACACTAAGTAGCTGTGATCAGCACATGGACCATTCTATGCATATATGCATTTTAGCAGGGCAAGGCACAGTGGTATAGTGTTGGGACTAGTGTTGAGCGATACGATACTGCAAATATCGGCTATCGGCCGATATTAGCTGTATCGGCCTTTCGATAATTCGTTTCGATATTTTCGTCATATCGAATACCGGAATCGGATTTGTCACTGTCACTGTCTGTGTCCGTCGGTCGGGTCTGTCACTGTCAGTGTCCGTCGGTCGGGTCTGTCAGGAGTCAGCGGCACTTACCTGGCAGAAGATCTCCGGCGGTCACGGCCTGGACTGCTTCATGGCTGCCATCCTCTTCTCCCCGGCGGTCACATGCAGTTTCTCGCGATAACTGCAGTGACTGCTGGGTAATCCCGGCCGTAAAGCAGTCAGTCCGATGACGTCACCGCCGGGGAAGCAGGTAATCAGCTGTGCTGCGCCGGGATGACAGGCTCTGCCTGTCATTGCGATGTAGCAGAGCTGGATCGTCGTGGGACTGTCGTTACTATGGACTGCGTCGGACAGGTGGTATACTGTTGGTTTGTTTTTTTTCTTTTTTTACAGGAGATCGATGGCGTCGCAGGAATGAGAGTACAATAAAAGAAATGAAAACTGTGTTGTCTCTTTTATTTCATTAAAATACTTTTTTCTTGCTTTGTCTTTTTTTTATGCATTTAATAACTTTGGGATTAATAATGGATCGGTGTCTTATTGACGCCTCTCCATTATTAACCGGGCTTATTGTCACCGTGCAATCAACGGTGACATTAACCCCTTATTACCCCGCTTGCCACCGCTACAGGGCAAGTGGGAAGAGCCGGGTAAAGTGCCACATTTGGCACATCTTTTGATGCGCCAAATGTGGGGCTGCTGTAGCCTGGTATTATCAGGCTGTTGAGGGCCAAAATCCATGGGCCTTGACAGTCTTTTAATACCAGGCCGCAGCAGTCTGCATTTTACTTGGCTGGTTAACAAAAATAGGGGGACCCCTACGCCGTTTTTTTTTTCGAGGGGATCCCCTATTTTTGTTAACCAGCCAAGCTAAGCAGACTGCTGTGGCCTGGTATTATCAGGCTTGCAAGGTCCATGGATATTGGATCCTTACCAGCCTGAAAAACCAGGCCTCAGCGGTCTGCTTCATCTGGCTGGTTAACAAAAATAGGGGGGACCCCACGCCAATTTTTTTTGAGGGGATCCCCTATTTTTGTTAATCAGCCAAGATATGCAGACTGCTGTGGCCTGGTATTATCAGGCTGGCAAGGTCCATGGATCTTGGCTCCTTAACAGCCTGAAAATCCAGGCCTCAGCGGTCTGCTTCATCTGGCTGGTTAACAAAAATAGGGGGGACCCCACGCCAATTTTTTTCGAGGGGATCCCCTATTTTTGTTAACCAGTTCCCTCTGACGTCACTGATTGTGTCCCTGGCTGACCTGAAGTGAAAGTGGAAAGCAATCAATTAAGCTTTCCACTTCCTCTCCTGTCAGCCAGGAGAGGAACTCATTCATTTGGGGGTTTACTGTGAGGCTGCAGCATTAGCTGCGGTCCCTGCAGTAAACATTAACCCTTTCTGAAGGATTACACCGTGGGACCTGACTGTACATCGGATTGGTAAGAATAATTTTGCTTTATTATTTTATTTTTATTACAGGAAATGGTTTTAGCAGGAAAATAAAATATGGTCAAAAACTGTGTGATTATTTCATTAAACTTCTTTTTTATTAAAGTGTGTGTGTTTGATTTTTCTTTCATTCAATAGGATTAATAATTGATAGTTGTCTAATTGACAGCTCTCAATTATTAACCTGGCTTAAAGTGACCTTTCAATTGCAAGGTCATTTTAACCCCTTATTAACCCATTCGCCACCGCTACAGGGCAATGGGAATAGACGGGCAAAGTGCCAGAAAGGGCAAATCTAATTAGAGATTTGCCCTTTCTGGGGTGTCTGGGGGCAGATGTTAGTAGCCGGGGGGGGGCCAAAAATAATGGTCCCTCTCTGGGCTATTATTATCTGCCCCCACTCACTGGCTTTGTCTGTCTGGTTGCGAAAATTAGGGCGGGAGCCCACGCATTTTTTTTCAGCAATTTTACACCTCATATATATATATATACATGTCATTAAATTTGTGACACATATATTTATATTTATAGTTCATACACTTCTACATAGTATAATAGCCGCTAATTCAATTGCCGGCTTTTGTGAAAATGCAGAACCCGACATGAAATGACACTTGGTTTACATAGAGTTAACCATGTCTTTTCATGTAGTTTGATATCTGATTTGCACAAACAATTACATGAGTGTAAGTGTGCAAAATTTCACACCTGTAGGGGTTAATTAAAGGTGTAAATTCGTAGCAAAAAAGTCCGTTTTTTTTACAACGAATTTACACCTTTAATTAACCCCTACAGGTGTGAAATTTTGCACACATAGACTGATGTAATTGTTTGTGCAAATCAGATTGCAAACGACATGAAAAGACATGGTTAACCCTATGTACACCAAGTGTCATTTCATGTCGGGTGCTTCTGTCTTTTCACAGAAGCCGGCTTTACCCGGCAATTGAATCAGAGGATATTTTACTATGTAGAAGTGTATAAACTATACATATATGTATATATATGTCACAATGACATGTATATATATATATGTATTCTATGTGTGTATATTTAGTGTTTACAAGGAAATAAAGGTTTTTCTTAGTTGCGATATTTTGTTCCCATAGACTTACATTGGACTTCCGGTATCGGAATCGGATATCGACGATATTTAGTGATATCGGCGATACCATTTCGATACGATATTTTTAGATATCGAGCAGTATCGCTCAACACTAGTGGGGACGCAAGCACGGGCAATATATATGGATAGGATCAGACTGAAGGTGGTAACCCTGATGAAGAAGGGCGTGGTCCTTCAAAATGCGTTGGTCACCTATTTTATCCTAACTCCGCTCCGTAGCCTCTGTGATGTCATATGTGAGCAGGTACTCTCTGCCATCTTTTCTCATCAACTGTTATCCAGGGACGCCACCGGCCGGGGCTTACCTGACTCTGTTCAGCCTCTCCATCTCCTGCCGCCTTCGGAGTGCTGGAGCATACCGCACTCTCTGCCCCTTGCAGTCCACCTGCCCAGATGCAACAATACAGCTGCCTGAGGATTGCAGGAGCAAACTTCACTTTCTACTCTCTGCAGCCTCCTGCCCAGACACAGCTTTACCATTTACTTGCAGTGACTCACCATCACTAGGGTAAGGGCCCCGTCACACATAGCGACACACCAGCGATCCCGACAATGATCAGAATCGCTGGTGTGTCGCTACATGATCGCTGCTGAGCTGCCAAACAAGCAGCTCAGGCAGCGATCAGGACAGCGACACTGCGGTTAATGTCGCCTAGTTACCCGCAGTGTACGTTGGATACCAGCCCGCTGATGCAGGGAGCTGGTAACCAAGGTACACATCGGGATTCCAGGTGCTGCGCGGTGCCTGGAAACCCGCTGTGTACCTTGGTTACCAGCTCCCCTGCAGCAGCGCTCTGGTATCCAACGTACACATCGGGTTTCCAGGCACAGCCCCGCGCCTGGAAACCCGATGTGTACTTTGGTTACCAGCTGATCGCTGGTCTCCTGTCTGCCACACGCAGCGATGCGTGCTGGCCAGCAGGAGACCAGCGATCAAAAACAAGTCCAGGACATTCAGCGACGATCAGCGATACCCAGCAGGGGGGCTGATCGTCGCTGAATGTCACACACAGCGATATCACTGGGGAGATCGCTGTTGTGTCACAAAACTAGTGACTCAACAGCGATCTCGCTAGCGAGATCGCTGTGTGTGACGGGGGCTTAAGTGATTAGCCGCATGTGTCTAAAGGCTGGGTCTCACATAGCGATACACCAGCGATCCCGACAACGATCAGGATCGCTGGTGTATCGCTACATTATCGCTGCTGAGCTGCCAAACAGGCAGCTCAGGCAGCGATCAGTACAAGCGACACTGCGGGTAACGTCGCTTAGTTACCCGCAGTGTACCTTGGATACCAGCGCCCTGATGCAGGGAGCTGGTAACCAAGATACACGTCGGGTTTCCAGGCGCTGCGCGGTGCCTGGAAACCCGACGTGTACCTTGGTTACCAGCTCCCTGCATCAGGGCGCTGGTATCCAAGGTACACAGCGGGTTTCCAGGCACAGCCCCGCGCCTGGAAACCCGCTGTGTACCTTGGTTACCAGCGGATCGCTGGTCTCCCGCCTGTCACACGCAGCGATGCGTGCCTGTCAGCGGGAAGCCAGTGATCAAAAAAAGGTCCTGACATTTCTGACACGACCAGCGATTCACAGCAGGGGCCTGATCGCTGGTACGTATCAGAAATAGCGAGATCGCTGCTGAGATCGCTGTTTAGCAGCGATCTCGGTAGCGATCTCGCTATGTGAGACGGGCCCTTAAGTTGTTTCTCTCCTAGAACCACATCTTGAGCCTTGTTGTCTGTGCTATATCTCGTAAAGTGGTAACACCCGTTGCTTCAATAGTGGCTAAACTATATTCAAAGGGACCACACCATTGTTAAATAAGATCATACTGGTGAGAGACTATGTGTATAAAGCTATTATTAGTTCGGTCTTAACTTTATACCCTCAAGCGTGGCATCTGTTGTTGTGATTTTCTTGGTCCTTAGTTTCATCTCAATATGCTCATCTGTGCATCCAGCTTCACATTGCTGAATGAACAGAATTATTTGCTAGAACTACAATACATTTCCAGGAGCAATTGCTTTTTCTTAGTACAGCAGACGTCTCTTCCTCTCTTATCTGCTCCTGACATTTATCTGAATAGTGTATTTAGATAAATGTGAAGATTTCAAAATACTAGAATTTGCTTTATGTTTCTGCTCTCTGTCTCTCATGCTGAGTTGGCTGTCAGTCAGTCATTGCCGGAGCTGGAACTGAAGCCACGTCAGCAGCACCTTTGTGACTGAAATCCCAAGGCTGCTGGGAGGAATAATGTTAATTTCTCTTGGCAGCAGGGCTCTCAATGCAGGTGCCGGGCAAGCTTGAGAATTCTATTAACATGCAGATGCACCCCATATCAGCAGGTTAATTAAGTTTTTTTATATGGCTGTTTCCTTTGAATATCGATTAGTAGTTCCAATGTAGCCCAGGTCTTGGACCTGAAGAGGTTAGTGCTAATACTTTGAAAATGAATGTCACAATACCTGCAAAATCCTTTATAAAAATTTCCCTGCCCCCAATATTGTAATAAATGTAAAATGCTCATTTCAATTTCAGGATTATACTGCTATTCTGGCATGGATTTTCAAAATAAATGTACCAGCCTCACGAGTACTAGATGTATTTATTATTTATTATTATTTTACTCACTTATACAGCTCCAGCAATTCCACAGCGTTTTACAAACATTATCGGCACTGTCCCCATTGGGCCTCACAATCTACCATATATACTCGAGTATAAGCCGAGGCCATTAATTTTTCCACAAAAAACTGGGAAAACTTATTGACTCGAGTATAAGTCTAGGGTGGGAAATGCAGCAGGTAAATTTCAAAAATAAAAATAGATACCAATAAAAGTAAAATTAATTGAGACATCAGTATGTTAAATGTTTTTGAATATCCATATTGAATCAGGAGCCCCATAAAATGCTCCATACAGGTCATGATGGGCCCCATAAGATGCTCCATACAAAATACGCCCCATATAATGCTCCATAAAGTTCATCATGGGCCCCATAAGATGCTCCATACAAAAAAATATACCCCATATAATGCTGCACAAAGGTTAATAATGGCCACATAGAATAATATGCCCCATATGTAACTCCATAAAGTTTGATGGCCCCATAAGATTATCCATAGAATAATATGCCCCTTATGCTGCTCCATAAAGGTTGATGGCCCCATAAGATGCTCCATAGATATACAGGGTGGTCCAAAAGTAGGTGGACAGAAAATAACATTTTTTTTTTCGGGACAACATCACTTTGAGGGGTCTATATGATAGAAAATTCCCAAAAGTTACACCATTCTAAAAACTGCACCCCTCAAGGTGCTCAAAACCACATTCAAGACGTTTATTAACCCTTCAGGTGCTTCACAGCAATTTTTTGAGTGTTTAGAAAAAAATGAAACATTTCACTTTTTTCACAAAATATTTACTTCAGATCCAATTTTTTTTATTTTCCCAAGGGTAACAGGAGAAATTGGACCACAAAACTTGTTGTGCAATTTGTCCTGAGTACGTCAATACCCCATATGTGGGGGTAAACCACTGTTTGGGAAATGGTAGACACTTTTTATTGCCAAAAAGTTTTCGCATCACCATATTTTGAGAGCTATAATTTTTCCATATTTTGGCCCACAGAGTCATGTGAGGTCTTGTTTTTGACATTCTTTTTGACATGAGGGATGATTTGACATTTTTATTGGTACCATTTTTGGGCACATTACATTTTTTGATCGCTTTTTATTCAGGTTTTTGGGAGGCAGAATGAATAAAAACCAGCAATTCATGAATTTCTTTTTGGGGGGGTGTTTATACCGTTCCGATTGTGGTAAAATTGGTAAGGCAGTTTTATTCGTCGGGTCAGTACAATTACAGCGATACCTCATTTTTATCATTTTTATGTTTTGGTGCTTTTAGACAACAAAAACTATTTTATATAAAAAATAATTATTTTTGCATCGCTTTATTCTGAGAGCTATAATTTTTTTATTTTTCCTCTAATGATGCTGCATGGCGGCTCGTTTCTTGCGGGACAAGATGACGTTTTCAACGGTACTATGTTTACTTATATCCGTATTTTTCATCGCGTGTTATTCCATTTTTTGCTCAGCAGTATGATAAAGCATTGTATTTATACTGTCCACCTACTATTGGACCACCCTGTATATGCCCCATATGCTGCTCCATAAAAGTTTATGCCCCATAAGATGCTCCATAGATATATATGCCCCATATGCTGCTGCGATAACAACAAAAAAAATTACATACTCATCTCTTGTCGCTGGGGGCCAGGTGCCGGTGTCCTGAGCAGGCGAGGACACCAGCGCGCTATGGGGGCCAGGGGCCGGTGTCGTCGCTGGCTCAGGTGCTATTCACCTGTCCTTATTCCACCGCCGCACGCCGCTTTGTCTTCCGGGTTTCTGCAGTGACTTTTCAGGCAGAGGGCGCGCACTAACCACGTCATCGCGCCCTCTGACCTGAACATCACATCCAGAGGACGCGGAAGACAGAGCGGCGCGTGGCAGTGGGACGGGGAAAGGTGAATATCGCATGGCTCCCCCCGTCCTCCCTTTCACACTCACCCCCTCCTGGCGTGGTCTCTGCACTTCCCTGCTTTTCCGATGGTCTCCGGCTCCGGCAGCTCCTTCCAGTGTTCAGCAGTCACATGGTACCGCTCATTAAAGTAATGAATATGCGCTCCACATCTATGGGAGTGGAGTTGCATGCATATTCATTACTTTAATGAGCGGTACCACATGACCACTGAACACTGGAAGGAGCTGCCGGCATCGGAGACCATCTGAGAAACAGGGAAGTGCAGAGACCACGCCAGTAGGGTGTGAGTTTGATCTGACAGCCGCCGGCTCCTGTGCTCCCCCTCCCCTGCCTACACCCTGGGACAATGACTGGAGTATAAGCTGAGAGGGGCACTTTCAGCCTAAAAAAATGGGCTGAAAATCTCAGCTTATACTCGAGTATATACGGTAAGTACCCTATCAATATGTCTTTGGAGTGTGGGAGGAAACCGGAGTACCCGGAGAAAACCCACGCAAACATGGGGAGAACATACAGACTCCTTGCAGATAGGATATTATTGATTGGATATTATTTATTAATGTGTGCAGTTTGTATGGTTGTATATAGTGATAGATTCGCTTTAAGGTAGGACTTTATAGAAAAATGATACATATAATTTTAAAAACCTTATTTACCTTTTACTCCATTCTTCATCCCATTTGCCAGAGGCAGGATGTTTTTCTTTACAAGTTCTAAAGGTCCAGGCCGATGTAAAATTTTTTCATTCAAATCTTCAGCCAAGCGAGCTTTCTTCTCTTTAAGCTGATCAGATTCAACTGCACCATCTATAACGTAGTATATATTGTACATTTAATGTGGCTTCTTTTAAGGGATCCACTGAGTGACAAATTAATGAATCAAAAACCCAATGTTAATCATTATCATGCTGAGTAATCTTTGGGAAAAGTTGCAATCAATAAGAATTTTATGAAGTAGAACATGCATGGTTTGGCAATCCACATCTTGGTACATTGAAAGCTTTAGTTGAACAACTGGTTTTCCATGGTACACTGACAAATATCTATTATTGTGCAAAGAATTGCAAAAACGACTTGTAAAATAAATCATGGCTTCTTTGTCAGATACAATTGTGGTATCCTCATGTCTGTCATTAACTATAATTGTGAACTGATTTTAGATTACCTGAACATCAAAAGTTGGTCTTATTTCAGAAAACAAATTTAAAATAATTAGAATTAATTCTGGACACCACTAAACATATAATATAAAAATTCATAAAATTATTTAGAAATTGTAGATTTTTTTAATCTTTTACCATATTTTTCGGATTATAAGACTCACTTTTTTCCTCCAAATTTGGGGGGAAATTGAGGGTGCGTCTTATAATGCGGACATACCTTACCAGCCGCTGTGGAGCAGAGTCCCAGGGTCGCTGCTGAAGAAGGCAAGAGTGGAGCATTGCTGCAGGCTGCAGGCTGGGATAAGGGAGTGTTCCGATGTGCGTTGCTGTGGGTATTTGGTGGTGCGGGGGCTCTGTCGACATTTTGTGAAAGCCCAGAGCCCCCTCACTTACATGGTTTACTGTGCGTTGGACTCCGGGAAAATGGCTGCTGGGGGCGGCGCATGTGCAGATGGAGATCTTGGCATTGAGGTCTCCTGAGATCTTGGTGCTGAGATCTCCATCAGTGCAAGCGCCGCCCCTAGCCGCCATGTTCCTGGAGTCCACCGCACAGTAAACCATGTAAGTGTGGGGGCACTGAGCTTTCACAAAAGGTTGGCAGAGCCCCGGCTCCACTGAACACCCACAGCGGCGCACATTGGAACACCCCCTCATCCCAGCCTGTGGCCTGCAGCAAAGCTCCACTCTTGCCTCCTACAGCAGCGACTCTGGGACCCCGCTCCACCGCAGCTTCCAATAAGCAATAAGACGCATGGATTATAAAAAGCACCACCATTTTATTAAAAAAAGTTTCTTTTCCTATTTTTCTCCTCAAATTTGAGTTGCATTTTATAATCCAGTGCATCTTATAATCCGCAATATATGGTACTTGTTTAGGGCAGTACATATGGAGCATAAAACCTTTATAGAAATTATTTAGCCATTCAGCCATGTTCTCTGCCTTGCATGTTCCACTTCAGAGATCAGTAATCAAGACATCACACACCCACCTCCCAAGTGTGACAAAAATAAATCCAACCTTCAGAAAAAGGCATTTTTAATGCAGCCACTTTGTGGACTTTGTTCTGAGTCTTACACTTCAAGAAATCCTCTGTCTGTAAAACAATTTAAGTGCAATGATTATAAATATTTTATTCTTAAATAATGCTTGCCATAGACTGGAAGATTTATCTCCAAACGGTAAAGTAACAAAATATTTCTTTGTGTTAGGCTTGCTACGCATTATTATTTATTTTATGCACAGACTAACGTGAGGGACTTATGTGTCAAATGTCCCTAATGCTACCCTATTAGGGAACCTACTTAGCACAAACTGTAGTTATGGCAATGACCTACATTTAGACTTTTGTTTAATACTTGGTAAATCAAAAATGATGGGGCAACTTTATAGCCTCAGTATTGAAAACTTAGAATATATAATAGAAATATATTTGTCATGGAACTGGGGGTGTGTGGTTGCCCCCAGTTGTCAGGGATTTGTTACATCCCACTTTCCAGTTCCAATTAGGAACTTGCAGCTCTATGACGCACCGCTTATCCTCAGGTCAGTCAAAGAACTACACCTAGGATAAGTAGTCGCCAAAAGGGCCGCCTTGCTGTGTACTGGCTATTGGGCACTCTGCAGTGAGGGCGCTATGTATATACCGAGGACGCGTAATACACATATAAAACCTCCGTTCCATCACTGCCAAAGTCTCCCAAATCCCACAGAACACTTTGCTGCAACCAGCTCCTCGTTTGACGTTAAAATCAATATTGGGTCAGGAGTCAACCCTTAGGGTTGCGTAATTAGCGCGGAGGTCGTGGCGGTACGTTTAAAGAGCAAGGAAAAACGAAACTAGTAAATTTATAGATTTACTTCAGAAAATATAAGCAGTGTTTACAAAATACAAGAAGATGTTACAAAAGAGATAAGATACAGTATATACAGACAATTACAAAATAAAATGGATTAAAATATGAAACTTACACATCTCAGTCAATGACATGCCGTGTGGAGGAGGGGGGTAGGGGACCTTCCCAGAGCAACATGTCAAAATGCACAGCTTTCCATAGCTGATCCCCTGGCCAAAAGATCCCCCCTTTGTTTGGGCCTCTAAGCTTTATACCTTTGCCCAAACCTAGGGTCTTCCCCCTTAATGACTTCACAGGGTGGGTTGGTTATGCCCCTTTTAGAAAGTTATTAAGAAACTTCTATTTGTCATAACTCTGTGTGGAAACCTCAGAAAGTGACAATAGGGGTATCATTTTTCTTATTACGACATTACCTTTCTTTTGACACCAAACACTGCATAACTGTGACGCCTGGGGTGAATAAGACGCGCAGGGGAGATGTGCTTCCAAGAGTGGACCCTCCGGGTCACGGCACTGAAGCTTCCTCGAGTGAGCGGACCAGAGGAAACCAACCCCTATACAGGGATCGTTGGGGACAAACCCGAGGGAGTCGGGTACCGCAACAGCTGGCACCAAGAGGGACGGGAAAGAGGACAGCAGGGAAAGCACTCGGACAGATGAGGGAAGAACCAGGATGGAGCAGGATAACGAGACTGAACAGAAATGGAGCAAACTGACAGAACTGAACAGGACGAAGCGAGATGATGGGATAGAACAGAAAAAGGGCGGGCTGACAGGACTGAACAGGACGGAGATGAGTGGTGGGACGGAACAGGGACAGAGCAAGCTGACAGGACTGAACAGGACGGAAAAGGATGGTGGGATGGAACAAGGACAGAACAGACTGACAGGACTCGACAGAATGGAGCAGGGTGACAGATAGTTATTCAAAGAATAGTGGGTAGACCCCACAACCACAGCCAGGATTACAGCACCAAGAGCACACTGAAATCAGGCGCCTCCAATATGGAGGAAGCGCCTGATATACCCTGTGGCAGCACCTGTTTGAATGGGCAAAGTTGCCGGGTCAGGTGCTGTAGGGTTAAAGGAGCGGGCGGCAGCGCGCCCGTGCGGTAGAGCGTGTGAACAGAGAGGCTGCCAGCTGGCAGGCCGACAGTAAGGAAGAGCGACGCCGGGACATGACAGGTGCTGCGGGTGCCATCATAACAATAACTAGGTGTTACTGGGAAGCATATACCATTTACTCAGTTTTTGGTGAGCGTGGAGGTCGCAAAACGCTGTGGTGAATAGCTTTAATGATGTAGATTCCAAAAACATATGTTTCCTGCCTCTATGACTATTCTGTGTTATTATATTCGAGTTTCAATGAACAAAGAAAATGTGCTTCAAGAACTGCCCTTAAAAAGTTAGGGTCATAAACGGCTCCTGTGTTGACGGGCATACCATGGTCTCACATTACACAAGCTTGGACAGCTGGAAGGAGGGGTGAGTGGACATTCCAACATGGAAGAAAGAGGGAGGGGGTTGGACACTGCAGCTATGTCATTCAAAAACCAAAGAGCTGCAGCTGATAGCTCTGTATATGTAATAAAAACCATGGAAAATTATTCATATTTTCCTGACAATATTAAAATGAAAAGACACACTATCCATGATTTATCTATCAGGGGCACCACACTGAACCAACTGCGACCGTCAGTGCAACTGTACCTTCTGTGCACGTCAGTACATGTGCCTTGAGCAGGGGAGACAGCACCCGCAACTGCCGGCAAGAGAACATGTGTGCTGTGTGAAGACGTGCAGCAGGAATGGGACCTGAAGTACATGACAGAGAAGGGTGGAGATTCACCCAGAGGCTCCGGCAAAGCAGGGCACCAGTGGAGGGAGAAGCACGGGACGACGGGGAGGACAAGGTAAGCACTGAGGACGGGGAAGACTAGGAAGGTCAGAACTGAAGAGGGCGACACAGACAAACGTTCAGGAGCAAGCAGTATCCACAGACACACATGGTCAGAACTCAGCCGGGGACATGAGTATAACTGACAGCGGTCAAGCCTCAAGAGAGGCTATATAAAGACCACCCACAGACAGAGGGAGGCCAAGAAAATTAACCCCACACTAACCAGACACGAATCTCCAAACAGACCATGACATTATCTATACACTACAAATGTTCCAAATGATTTCTATTGGTAACATGGCTGGTGATTGTGACAATTGGTAGTACAGTTCTGTCCAAATGTGTGAATGAATATCCTTGGATATACATCTTTACTGTATCCTTGGATATGGACTCTACTGTTTAAGTAATGTGTTGTCTCAGGTTATTCATATCCAGTAGCTGGGGTGGATGGGCCACTGGAGGAGGCCGATATACTGCAGAAGTAGTTGCAGGATGTTAGATCTAGTGATCATTGAGGTTCCTTTTGGAAGATACGGTATGCCTTGGTTTGCTGCAACTATAATTCCATACAAGTCTGCCTGGTCAACTTTCTAGGACTACACTTGTACATGGCTGTCTCGTTCCTAGGCTTTAGGCTTTTCCACATGGCATAAACAACCAGTGTTTTAAAATTGCTTCACCTAGTGCAAAATGCAGTTTCTATGCAGACCACATTTACCAAATTGATTCTGAAAGTTCCACTGTACTATCACAAAAGATCCAATTCTTACAAATTTGAAACCACTAGAAAGATTTTTCTTGCTTCAACATCACCATGTTATATTACACTTTGTAAGCAAATTTTAAATTTGGCTCTAATAACATATGATGGCTCACTATGTCTCTGATAACAATTGCCCCACTAAGCTCACCGCTCATAAATGGAATGATGGCGTCACAGCAGTAATCAATAATTTGTAATGGTTTCTTGATCTGTGATCATTAGGTCTGAACAGGACATTATTATTGTGTTTTGTTGCAAAAATTAAAAGATTTAGCCCTAACTTACTACAAATATATATACTATATATATTTGTATCCCAGAAGCATCCCAGAAGCAAAGCATCACAGAAGATAAGCATCGTGTAAACGGCAGTTATCCATGGCAGTTAATCAGGATTGGAATCAGGTACCCCACACTTTGCTTTCTTTTTAATTATGTACTTTATCTCTCTCCTGTGTTCCCTTGCCATCCACATTCACCGCTCCATCCTCCCTCCATCACGACTCATACACATCAGCCCCTCCATACTTCCTTCTCCCATGTACAGCTCCCATGCACTCCTCACCTTCCTGAGAAACCTCAGCCCATCTTGCCCAAACACATTACAGAAAAAACCTACTTACAACTCCAACAACTACCTGCTCTTTATCTTCCTACTCCTACTGATTTCAGGGGACATCTCCCCCAACCCTGGTCCACCATCCCCCAACCTCAATCCCTACCCTACCTCATATCGACACCATAATAATCTTATTAATATTACTTGCACTCCCTCATCTCCTTCTTTCAATTGTGCCCTCTGGAATCCACGGTCTGCATGCAACAAGCTATCCTTTCTGCACAACTACTTTCTGAACAACTCTCTTCATCTGTTGGCCCTCACTGAAACCTGGATTCAGGATTCTGACATGGTCTCCCCTGCTGCCATTTCCTATGGTGGCTTACAGTTCTCCCATTCCCCAAGACCCGCAAACAGACATGGTGGTGGAGTCGGCATACTCCTGTCCCCACAATGCACTTTCCAGGTCATCCCCCCAATTCCATCACTCTCATTCCCTTCTTTTGAGGTCCACACCATCAGGCTCTTCCATCCCCTCTCCCTCAGAGTAGCGATCATATATCGGCCCCCAGGCTCGCCCACCCAGTTCCTTGACCACTTCTCAGCCTGGCTGCCGCACTTCATGTCCTCAGAACTACCAACCCTTATCCTTGGAAACTTCAACATCCCCATTAGCAGCCCTACTTCCACATCTGCATCTCAGCTTCTATCACTAACCACTTCTCTAGGCCTCTCACAGCTTTCAACCTCTGAGACACACAAGGATGGTAACACCCTTGACCTGGTCTTTGTCCGCCTCTGTTCAATCTCCCACTTAAATAACTCACCGCTTCCACTCTCTGACCACAACATTCTCTCCTTCATGCTCACAAATCCTCGACCACCCCAGCGCACTCCTACCTACCACACATTCAGAAATCTACAAGCCATTAACGCTCAGACACTTTCAGACTCCCTACACTCATCGCTGTCCCCAATCTCCTCTTTTCTTGTCCTAATCTGGCTGTTCATCACTACAATGACACTCTGAAGGGTATGCCACACTAAACAGCGTCGCTAACGAGATCGCTAAAAAACGTCACTATTTAGCGATCCCGTTAGCGACGTTGTTGTGTGCGGCATCTAGCGACGACGTGGCCCCTACTGAGATCCTGCTGTGATCTCGTTCGTCGCTGACATCGTTCCGGACCCTATTTTTATCGTCGGCGTCCCGCTGGTAAGTATATATCGCTGAGTGTGGCACCTTTTTTTTAGCGATTTAGCGGTATTTTGTACCGCTAAAGTCGTTAAGGAGATTGCTAACCACGATAGCGTCCTTAACGACATCGCTAAATTAGGCAGCCACTAGCGATATTATAACAATCACGCTAGCGATCTCATTAGTATGCGACGTTAACGAGATCACTAGCGGGATTGTTTAGTGTGGCAGTACCTTTAGACGCCCCCTTGACCAAGTAGCACCGCTCACCCTCAGAACTTCCAAACACACAGTAAAACAGCCCTGGCTCACATTGCAAACTCAACTTCTTCAGTGATGCTCTAGGAGTGCTGAACGCCTTTGGAGATAAACTCGCACACCAGAAGACTTCATCCACTTTAAATTCATGTTAAGAACTTATAATGCTGCCCTTCACCTCGCCAAACAGACCTACTTCACCACCCTGATCTCCTCACTAGCCAACAACCCCAAGAAACTTTTTGACACTTTTCACTCCCTCCTCAGGCCACAAGCACAAGCCCCCATCACAGACATTTGTGCTGACGACCTAGCCTCCCACTTTAGAGAAAAAATAAATACTATCCGTCAGAAAATCTGCTCTCAACCACCAAGTGCTGTGACTCCCATCCCTCCCTGCATTTCCCCTGGCTCAATTTCCACATTTGATCCCATCACAGAAGAAGAAGTCTCCAGACTCCTCTCTTCCTCTCGTCCGACTACATGCACTACCAACCCCATTCCCTCACACCTCCTCAAGTTTCTCTCTCCAGTTGTCACAACTCACTTAACTACAATCTTTAATCTCTCACTCTCCTCTGGCATTTTCCCATCCTCCTTCAAACACTCCATCATTACTCCACTACTAAAGAAACCCGCTCTCGACCCTTCCTGCACAAACAACTACAGACCGGTCTCCAATCTCCCCTTCATCTCTAAACTTTTGGAGCACCTAGTCTACTATGGCCTTACCCGTTACCTCTCCACTCACTCCCTCCTAGACCCTTCACAGTCTGGCTTCCGACCCCTACATTCGACTGAAACTGCACTCATCAAAGTGACCAATGACCTTCTGACAGCAAAACGTAAACGTGACCACTCCCTGCTCATTCTTCTCGACCTTTCTGCAGCTTTCGACACGGTTGACCACCGTCTCCTACTGTCTAGGCTCCAGTCACTAGGTATTAAGGACACTGTTCTCTCCTGGTTCTCCTCCTATCTTTCTGACCGCTCCTTCAGTGTTTCGTTCTCTGGCTCCACGTCTTCTCCTCTTCCTCTCACTGTCGGTGTACCCCAGGGCTCAGTCCTTGGCCCCCTTCTCTTCTCTCTCTACACGGCCCCAATTGGACAGACCATCAGCAGATTTGACTTTCAGTACCATCTTTATGCTGCTGACACACAACTATACACGTCAACCCCCGACCTTACCCCCGCTGTACTACAGAACGCCACCGACTGTCTGTCCGCAGTCTCCAACATCATGTCCGCTCTCTATCTGAAACTTAACCTCTCCAAAACTGAACTTCTTCTGCTCCCGCCGTCTACTAACCTCCCTAAATCTGACATTTCCCTCTCTGTGGGCGGCACCATAATAACACCCCGGCAACAGGCTCGCTGTCTGGGTGTTATGTTTGACACCAATCTCTCCTTCACCTCCCATATACAATCTCTTGCCCACTCTTGCCGCCTACACCTAAAGAACATCTCTAGAATCCACCCTTTTCTCACCAGGGAAACAACAAAAACCCTCACTGTAGCATTGATCCACTCCCGCCTGGACTACTGCAACGCTCTATTACTTGGCCTCCCCACTACTCGACTATCCCCTGTCCAGTCCATCCTTAATGCAGCAGCCAGAGTCATCCAACTGGCTAATCGGTACTCGGACGCGTTCGCTATTCGCCAGTCCTTACACTGGCTGCCCATTCATTATAGGATCCAATTCAAAGTACTGGTTCTCACCCACAAAGCTCTCCACAGTGCAGCACCCCCCTATATCTCCTCCCTCATTTCTATCTATCGGCCTAACCGACTGCTGTGCTCTGCAAACGACTTTCGACTAACCTCTGCACTAATCCGTACCTCCCACTCCCGACTCCAAGACTTCTCTCTGGAATCCTCTGGAATGCTCTACCCCAAGAAATTAGGACTATCCACAATTTGCATGGTTTCAGGTGCTCCCTCAAAACACATCTGTTCAGAGCGGCTTATCACATTCACTAATCAAAGTCATTCTATGTGTAAGTGTGTGTGTGTGGCCCATTCACTATCTACATCCATCCCTCACTCCCTCAAGATGGCTGGACCATCATTGCAAATGCACCATTGTATATACACACCTGTACTTTGTATCTCCCCCACCTCATTGTAGATTGTAAGCTCTCACGAGCAGGGGTGGCTTATTTTGCTTTAATTATTGTATTGTTAACGTTGTTACTTATGACTTGTGTTTTGAAACTGTTAAACTGTAAAGCGCTGCGGAATATGATGGCGCTATATAAATAAAGATTATTATCATTATTATATATTGAGTTTGGAGACAGAGCTGCTGACATCAACATGGGATTAAACATATCAGGAAGAAAAATAAAACTGATAAGTCATAAGAGTATGAATAATATTTGATGGACCATTGCTCACTGTAATAATACTAAGCAACAATTTGCAACAGCTTATTATGGAATCCATTTATGTATTGCTTATTCTACATTCACATATGCATCTCAAAGAGAGTAGTGTAACCAAAAGCAATTAACTATGACTTATACAACTTTCTTTTGCATCCACTACTGTGTATCTCGTAAAACAATAACAAAAAATCTGTATGTCTGAATCCACCACAACAAGCAAAAGATTTGTTTTAGTTTTTAAAACCTTATCCATTCATAGCACATGTTTCAGGTATGTACATTTGCAGATATGCGGTGGATTTTCAGATTCATATGATGTTTATTGCAGATGCCTATTGCAGAATGAGTGATGTTGCAGATTTACTTTGCAAATGGTATGGTGAAATTCTCTGCTAATCCTATATGTCACACATTCGTGACGTCTGAATATAGCACTATAAACCTTAATCCTCCCACCTGATCTGATTCCAGAAACAACATTCTTATTATTTTAAGAAAAAAGTGTGGGATCCAAGGGATATCATTTTTCCTTACATAGAGTGACATGTCAAGCATGCTGAGATGAGGAGACTTTTAAGCTGCAATACTCCTCTGGGAAATATTCAAATTATCTATTCAGAGAGGAAGAGGCCTATAAGGCTGTCTGCAGATGTTCAGGATTTTTTGCTTTTTTTTAGCATTCTTGCGGCGGTTTTCCACTGTAAAAATGCTTAAAAGACGCATGCATTAAGCATCCTATTATTAGAATTCATTCCGCAATTTTTGTGCACATGATGCGTTTTTTCCGCGAAAAAAATGCATTGTGGAAAAAAAACGCAGCATGTTCATTAATTTTGCAGAAAATCTACGGATTTCCCACTATATCATTGAGGTAGGAAGCCCTGGAAAAAAATGCCAAAAATACGCAAAAAAACGCACAAAAAATGTGCAAAAAACGCGATAAAAACGAGTCCGGATTTCCTGGGAAAAAGTCCGGTTTTGCTCAGGAAAATTCTGCAAAGAATCCTGAACGTGGACACATAGCCTTACTCTAGTGCCTTCTATAGGAAGTAGCACTTCTAAAAGTCAATGTCGACCCATTAACGATTAACGCCAAAACCAGAATCTCAATTTGCAGACCCTGTGTTTCTGGGTACTGCCTCACACACAGCCAAACCAGATTGCACACTTTGAACTGACGAGGGGCAGTAGTACCCCAAAACACAGTTTTTGCAAATTGAAATTCTGATTTTGGCTTTTATACTAAGTCATGTTACAAGGCTCCTTAAAGGGTCGACATTGACTTCTAGGATTGCTACCTTCCTATAGGTGGCACTAGAGTTCTAGTTCTCTTCCTCTTTGAAGAGACATTTGCAAGAAAAAAGTGTCTAACATTCATAGAACAGACCACACACTGACATAAAAAGGACACTTACTTTATTTTGGCCCAAAGTTCCATTTTGCTCTGCCAAATTTGTATGTGTTTTACTGACAGCTAGAAAAATAATAAAATGAGTTAGTTGTTTCACTTCACAAAATATTACAAAGCTTTAGTTGCTTCAAAAATGAATGATAATGCATTTACACTAGTCTATTGCATAGATTTAATGGTAAACGATTTTTCATTTGATCTTTTCATTTCAAGTTTATTGGCACCTTAGATGTTGTCCTATGTGAAAGGTAAAACTGAAAAAAAAATATTTTCTTTGGCACCTACTCACCATGATAATATAGTTGTCACCAGGTTACTACATGTGAAAATCACTTAAAGCAAGTCTGTCATCAAGATTTTGCTCAGTAAACTACAGTGTCAGGTTGGCAGTGTTACACTGTTTAAAACTATATCTGGGTTGAAGAAATCCGTCTTGTGGTTCTTGTTTAATTTGTGTTAGAAGTTTTCAGTTAATTGATGCTCGTGCTTTGGGGTGAGCCTGTTGGCGACTTTTTTGTTTGTGCTCTGGCCTCATCTACATCATAATGCCTTAAATGACAGGTCACTGAACCTTCAGTGACCTGCCTCCTATCTTAAATTCTGCACTTGCGCAGTTAATATTGTGGTGTTTAAAAAATGTAACGGCAGAAAAATGGTGGCGGCGCATGTGCAGTAGCATCTATTGCTTGCTTAGAGATGCTACTTCGCATGCACTGCCGACATTTCGCTGGGAACAATTTTTTTCTCCAAGAAAATGGCAGCAACGCATGCACAGTAGTATCTATTGGCAAGTGATGCTCTCAATCTGCACAAGTGCTGCCCAACAGTGTATATATATAGTGTAATCTAGAATATATCTCAGTGTACCAAAAGGCAGAGGAGATTTGAGCATTACCCATAGGAGGAAGAAACATCAAGGATTATATTCAAATCTCCACTGCCTTTTGGTACACTGAGATATATTCTATATTACATTATATATTATATACAGTATATTCACTGTCATATATTATATGAATAAACCGATTTGGTTCTCTGTTTGTACAGATACAGGGTTAGATGTTACTCTTGGATAGACACAGCACTGGCTTTTTGATCCCCATCTATGATGTATATCTTCTGTGAAAATAGTTCACACCCACATTTTGAAAGAAATTGAATCCAGAAATACCAAAGTCATGACTAGATAATAATTTTTCATCTAATAAAATAATTCTGGAATTCTTTAGGTTATGCATAGAATGTTATAATCAATGTTATTATTTATGAGAAGCTTTATTAGTATTATAATTTGATTTTTCTCATATGTACAGATATCCTTGAAAAAGGCATAATTGCCAAAAAATTGTATCTGAATTTTCTGTTATGCTCATGTTTCGGCTGTGAATAAAATTTCACTTTACTTCACTTTTACTCAAAGTTTCTTACTGTTTTAGTTTATCATTAATATATGCTCCTTCAGTGCACCAACTGTAATCTATAAGGAGTGTGATACTTCTGATTTTTCATATACAGATTAAACAACAACCACAAGATGGATTTCTTCAACCCTGGCATCATTTTAATCAGTGTAAGGCCGGGATCACACATGCGAGGAAATCGTCCGACTCTCGCATTTAAAATCCCAGCTCTGGTGCCGGCACTCGGGAGTGAAGCGAGCAGCTGCATATAAATACATGCAGCCGCGCACTCCACTCCCGAGTGCCGGCGCCAGAGCTGGGATTTCACATGCGAGTGTCGGACGATTTCCTCGCATGTGTGATCCCGGCCTAACAGTGCCAATCTGACAAAACCTGTAGCTTACTTAGCAAAATCCTGATTACAGGTTTGCATTAATGTACTGTCATCATTACCATACATACAGTACAGACCCAAAGTTTGGACACACCTTCTCATTCAAAGATTTTTCTCTATTTTCATGACTATGAAAATTGTACATTCACACTGAAGGCATCAAAACTATGAATTAACACATGTGGAATTATACATTACACTTTACAAAAAAGTGTGAAACAACTGAAAATATGTCTTATATTTTAGGTTCTTCAAAGTAGCCACCTTTTGCTTTGATGACTGCTTTGCACACTCTTGGCATTCTCTTGATGAGCTACAAGAGGTAGTCACCGGAAATGGTCTTCCAGCAATCTTGAAGGAGTTCTCAGAGATGCTTAGCATTTGTTGGCCCTTTTGCCTTCACTCTGCGGTCCAGCTCACCCCAAATCATCTCGATCTCGGTCTGGTGACTGTGGAGGCCAGGTCAAACTTTTGGTCTGTACTGTATGCCAAAAGATTGTCATAAAGTCGTAAAGGTAACATGTCAGGTAAAATAGCGGTATTAGTATGGGGTTAATCTGCAGGTTAATAATGTTCTAGCACCATGTGGCGCCCACACTGAAAGCCCCCTGCCAGAAGGAAATTAACTTTAGTCCCCCTGGCAGGCTTTCTTTTTCAGTGACAGGGGTGGCATCCATATGGTTTCAATCACCGTTCTGTGCATAGAGGGCAGTGGCTGTAACCAAGCCCCTGGCACTGATTGACAGCCGGTTCTAATACTGAGCTCACTGTAAGTCAGTGATGAGACACGATTACAGCCACAGTTCTCTATACGCTGAGCAGTGACTGAAACCATGCCGGCACCATCCCTGTGACTGAAATAGTGAGTCTTCCGGAAAGAATAAATTTAATTTCCTTGGGCAGTGGGGTGTTCAGTGCTGGCGCCACACGGTGTCAGAAATCTATTAACCTGTAGATTAACCACATATCTACAGGTTAATAGTGTTATTTTACATGACAGGTTCCTTTAAAGAGAATTTGTCACTATGTTTTCAATGCAAGGATAGACAAAGCTTTTGAATATCAAGGACTACATAGCTGCAGGTTTACTAGTCATTTCAGTGATTCTCTCCTGCCATTAAAAAAAGTGTTTTTACAAAATTACAGAAAACAGCAAAGTAAGTGATATCCCATGGGAATCACATTCTCTGTCTTACATTATGGTGCGCTCACATAGTATAGCATAAACCTGTATTTATGATATATGCTGAATATGGTCATCATTGGCACATATGAGAATTCTAATACAGTAATTATTTTTAATTATAACTATCAAGGTCAACAGCAACCTACATGTTATCAGGTTCCGTTCAGACATTTGTTCTTGTGAGCGACGATGCTGCATTCGCAATTGAAGAACTGAAAAAAATATTGATGACGATTAGCTGATAACATTGAACATTTTATAAATCATTAATCTTGTGCTTATCATGGACTTTTGTTCATGGATTTTACCATTTTGTAACACTTTTTTAAATGTGTCTCTGTCTCTCTGAGTTACAATAAACATAAATCCTTTGGCTCAAATTCACAGCACTTTTTAGGAATGCACTCACACTTTATGATCAGATTGTGTTTTTCAACACTAATGCCTGTAAAGTCATGGAAGAATTGCACTTATTTGCTAAACAACCACATTTTGCGTTGTTCACAGCAAAACACTAAATTTAATTACAATGTGTGTTGTGTGAATGTACCCAAGTGTGTGGTCAGGGCTTTCAGATCCCTGTACTTTTGCATTAATTGCTAACTTCTCTCTCAACAATATTTGTGAATATCATAGGATTTTCCTTCTGCTCCTCCAGTTTCAGTGAATATTATATGTTCCCTAGAAATGTATTAAGTAGTATTACTAGAATCCAAATTAAACATAAAATTACAGCTGGACAAGATGACAGATTACAGAAAATCTGTCTGATTTTCTGCTAATTTAAATGTGGGAAAACACATTTAGAAATAACAGTATTTTTATGTGTAAGAAGTATTTTTAGAATGTTTTAGAAGTGTATTTACTCATTTTTCAAAGCAATAAAAAATAATTAAAACAAATTATACTTAGAGTATTCTGCATTTTAAAAATAAACCATTGGCTCTAAAAATGCTTCCAAACAACCACAAATGAAAGTGCATTGTGTGCAATGTGTCTTATTCTTCAATAAAGACTCGTATATTTATACTAACAATATAGTAACATCAATATCAACAATATTAATAAATTGCACAGTAATAACAGCTGCGTTTTAGACCCCAGAAAATGCTGTTAAAAACTCAGAGAATCATGTAGAAAATGCAAAGCAGAAAGCAAAAATAGTTAAGTAGATCTGTTAAACCTCATCTATGTATTCAGGATTCAGCATGGATTTCACCTTTTCTATGTAAACAGTGAAATATGTGGCAAATCCCCAATTAAATTATCTGTGGCTGTGTTACAAGATGCAAACTGGTTTTGTCCTATGGAAATACGTCCTATGTGCATGTAGCCTTGGGCCACCATTTTATTTTTCATCTTTTTTCATACACAAGGGAAACGCTGCACCTACACCCAATTGGTCCCTGTACAGACCAGAAAGGCCCTAGATGCACAAATAAAAAACACCACTTCAGACCTAGCTCCCTAAAAGGTTATTGAAGGGTTTCTCCTACTTCCTGAGGAACCTGAGCTCAGACTACTAACAAGGGAAAGGAAAGTATGTGGAAAAATATGAGAACTTATGGTGAAGTTGCAAAAATAAAAGGAACAATAAAGACCTCCCAACAACCTAACAGCTGTAAAAGGAAAATGTGCTAGGAGAGAAAGCAACCCAACTTGCAGCAAGAATGCAACTTGAGTTTACCCAGCATGATAACCCCCTAAGATGAAGAGCTGGAACTCCTAAGTATACATTCACCAGGAAATATAGCCAGTAAGGAAGTGCAGGGAAGGTATACTATATAAAGCCTCACCCAGAACGTGGTAGGGCTGTCACAAATGTGTCATGTCAACCTGGGAGATCTGGGGATATAAGATCACTGCGTATAGTGAATCGCAGATCTTTCATTTAGCCTGTGTGTTTGGGTGCCATATTAAATGAATTTGGTTTCCTTTGGTGCTGAAGAGGTTAGCAACCCTTTCTATGTAGGTCAGAAATTTGCAGCTCCATTTTCAACTGCTCGATGGGGTGGTGGGAGGGGACAGATCAGGGATCAACAGGAGCATAGTAATGTCAGAGACTCAGGCCTCTGTACCATCAAAAGTACCTCCAGGAAAGGGATAGTTAGTGTCCCAGTTCCAGGGACAGTTTGAGCACCCCCTCCCCCACCTTTGACCATCACAGTCATTTTCAGTGGCCCCACATTTCGTACCTATGTATGGATCCCATTGTAGTTCTTCCCCAACAAGGACCTGCAATCTAGGGTCTCTCAGCAGCACACTTCTGCTCTGGTGGTGAGTCAGACTGAACCTGAACCTAAGGTGGCACTCCCGGATAGGTTTTCTGTTGGACAGGATAAATTTATGTTGTTCCATGAAGCCTGCAAGATGAATTTTAGCCTTTGTCCACATTCATCTGGGAATAAGGAGCAATGGGTTGTGATTGTTATTTCTCTTCTTCAAGGAGAACCTCAATCCTGGGCCATTTCACTTCCGTCAGACTCACTGTCTCTCTGGTCGGTTGATGGGTTTTTTGAGGCTCTAGGCCTCATGTATGATGATCCGGAATGTGTCTTCCTTGCTGTGTCTAAAGGCACTGTCACACTTAGCGATCGTAAATAAGGATGGTTGGCGTGCACAAATGAGCGCCAGGCGAGCACAGATCACACAACATCAGCACAGCAAGGCGCGGGAGCGCCGCTGTACCCTGGACTAGCGATCAGCCAGGTATAGTGCCTTTCTGAACATCCTTCCATACCACTAATATGCTGCGGTTTTTGCTGCAATGTGATAGCTTATCACTGCCCATTCTTATAGATTCAACTATCTTCATAGGTTCAACTTAGCCCCTTGGCTTACTGACAATTTAGACAACAGGTATTTCCTCAAATCCTTTTGGGGCACTTTCTATGCAATTTAGACACAGCGGCTACTGACAGTATGCTATATTCTTAGATCACAGTTATACTGGGCAAACTTCCCTATTAGGGCTGCAGGACACAGGTATTTTCTTCCCTAATAAATATATACCTAATCTTTTGTTCTATTAGTAATAATGTCACTATTCTTTACAGCTACCCTATATGTCATGGAATAGTCACTTCTATACTTACCTATCTTCATTCATATTTCGGACTGAGGTAATAACTGTTATTATTTGTTATTTTTGTTTTATGTGGGAAAACTCTGTATAGTACCAGTTACCTAGATCCCCTTTTTCTATTTTTGTATATATTTTTTCAATGAAGATATTCACTTGTTCAATGGAGATGTTTATATATTGTACATAATTATTGTTTCTTTGATATGTTTTCCTTCCCCCCCCTCCTTTTTGTGTATATAAATTTTTGTATGACATTTACATGTCTCTTTTTTATCAACAGCGAGTACATGAGTAAGGCTCTGGTTGAGCCGAAACGTCGTATTTATATCGCTTCAGACCTTGTATTCCTGCTTTTGCTCCTATAATTTTGATGTTGTTAATAAATTCTCACCTTGCAAATTTATCTTTATGAGTGTGCGGTGAAATTTCATTACTACACTTAGCGATCGCACTAGCGATCATGACAACGACACGACCTGGCGAGATCGCTAGTGCGATCGCTATGTGATCGCTAGTTAGATTCCAAACACAACTCATCAGCTATCTGTGATTCCAAACACATCTCATCAGCGATCTGCATAACGACCTCTGCGGTCGTTGGGAAAACCTAGTCCCACCTGCGACGCTGGTAAAGTCGTTCATAAAGGGTGTCACACTCAACGATTCAGGCTCACCAGCGGGACACCAACGACCAAAAAATGGCTCAGAACGTTCATAAGCAATCAACGACATCTCAGCAGGGGCCACATCGCTGCTACATGTCACACACATCTGCGTCGCTAACGAGATCGCTGCTGCGTCATGAAATCGGTGACTCTTTAGCGATCTCGTTAGCGATCTTGTTTAGTGTGACAGTACCTTAAGCTACGTAACCTCGAGCAGGGAGACTGTCTGGCAGAGGAATTTTGCTCAGAGTTCTGTAGATGGGCTTCTGACACCCAGTAGAACAATCCTGCTCTTAGGAGTTAGTTTTGTCAGGGCCTGTCCGAAAGATTAAAAGATACACTAGTGTCTCCTGAACCACGGGAGGCTGCCATCGTTCTAGCCATGCGCATTGATAGATGCATCAGGGGCAGACCTGTTGTGACTGTGCCACCCATGGTACTCCCTAAAACCGAGATTCTCCCTGTGTGCTCTGAAGAAATTATACAGTTAGGAGGGACTTCCCATCGGTATGAGTCTCTTACAGATTGTCGCAAAACGGGGTTGTGTTTTTTCTGTGGTCAAAAGGGGCATTTCATTGGGGTCTGTTCTTCTTTACCAAAAGCACAAAAATATAGGAAAACTTCTTATCCCAGGTTGTGTGAGGGATAATAACCTGGGTGAATGTGTATCTCATTTTTTCTTACCCGCAGAAGTGGTTATTGGTTTGAAAACTGAGAAAATATCTATCGTGAGGTTGGAGACAATATGGTGGATGCTCGGTTCACATGAGAACTTGATCTTTCCTGTAGTAAGCTTGCGAGCAGGGCCCTCATTCCTCTTGGTATCTGTTTTGATCTATGTGTTTATTGGTATGCTGTAATGTCTATTGTCTGTACAAGTTCCCTCTATAATGTAAAGGGCCCGTCTCACATAGCGATATCGCTACCGAGATCGCTGCTGAGTCACTAGTTTTGTGACGCAGCAGCGATCTCACAGCGATATCGCTGTGTGTGACATTCAGCGACGATCAGCCCCCCTGCTGGGTATCGCTGATCGTCGCTGAAATGTCAGGACATTTTTTTGATCGCTGGTCTCCCGCTGACAGGCACGCATCGCTGCGTGTGACAGGCGGGAGACCAGCGATCCGCTGGTAACCAAGGTACACAGCGGGTTTCCAGGCGCGGGGCTGTGCCTAGAAACCCGCTGTGTACCTTGGATACCAGCGCCCTGATGCAGGGGAGCTGGTATCCAAGGTACACAGCGGGTTTCCAGGCACCGCGCAGCGCTTGGAAACCCGACGTGTACCTTGGTTACCAGCGCCCTGCATCAGGGCGCTGGTATCCAATGTACACTGCGGGTAACTAAGCGATGTTACCCGCAGTGTCGCTGTCCTAGATTGCTGCCTGAGCTGCCTGTTTGACAGCTCAGCAGCGATCATATAGCGATACACCAGCGATCCTGACAAGTGCATATCGTTGTCGGGATCGCTGGTGTATCGCTATGTGAGACCCAGCCCTAAAGTGCTGCGGAATATGTTGGCGCTATAGAAATAAAATTATTATTATTAGCCCTTCTCCATATTTGCAATTGACTATGCTCCTCTTGGTCAGACAAATTTTACACAAGTAGTGCATTATGTGAACCAGTGCATAGTGGCTCTTCACAAAAAGCTCCCTTCTTGTTATATCTTGGAAGGTCTCCCTACTTCTATTGTGTCTTCCCTGGTTGACTAAACATAATCCACTCAAAGACTGACAGGCCAGCAAGTTAATTAAGTGAAGTGATTTTTGCAAACAATGATTGCCTAGCTGCTACTATATCTAGTGTCTCCAATAAAAAATTCCATCTTTCCTGTCTGATTTTGAGGAGATGTTCTCTGAAAAGAGGTGTCAAGAACTGCTTTCTCATCATGTGTATGACTGTCCTGGAATTAAGAATGTCAAAGCAAATGTGTTGTCTCGGAGTTTCCCTGGGGATGGGAATATGGACTATGCTGTCCTTATTTTACAAGAAGGGGTGGTCGTTTCCGCAGTTTGTTCTAAAATCGCGGGTAAGGTATTGAAGGTTCACACCACACCATAGCTTTAAGTCTTCGTGTTGTGTCTGTGCACGTTCCAAGACGTTGCATACTTGTCTGTTTGGGGCTCTTTTACCATTACCCATTCATGACCATCCATAAACATGTGAGAGGCAGAGCCAGGGCCGTAGTCGTGGCTGAGGCAAGAGTTTTTGGTGCGCCATGGCTCCCAATCACATGCAAATACTGTCCCTTCTGCAGCATACCTTCTGTATCACCCTCTGCACCGTTAGGGTCCCATCAGGCTTGCTGAAGCTCCACTGCTTGCGTTTTGGCGCATAAAGAGACAAAGACCTTTGCAAACTTCAAACACTGAACTTTACTCTTTCCACACAGTTCACATTATTCACTTCTCCTGCACTCCTCTCTACGTCCTTCAGTACATTACTGGGTCTTACTTGCGGTAACTCAGCGTCCTCTCTGTCCAGACTCACTTTGCTTGGGGGTTCCTTCGTCCATTTTGCCCGGATACGAAGTCATCAGCCCATATGAAGACCTGCCACATGATGAGCTATTTGAGTCCCTTGTACTAATATAGGACCTCTTCTTAAGATTCTCCTTCTAGTACTGCTACTTCTGCTGCACCTCTGTCCATCCGGACTCTGAATGGCTGGGTAGCTTGCTTAAACGTTACGGAACTGACGCCCCACACGGGCACTAGGACCTAACTGAATACAAACAGGAAGACTTCTACACTTATCCATGGTCAGCCCCTCCTAAGTTAACTATTTACAGTACTGTCTCAGTCTGATTAACGTGCCCTCATCTATCGGCCTATTAAGGGTACTACGCTTTCCCTATCTTAACAGTATACACACAGTCTACACATCAATATATGTATGTATCAACAATATACATCTATCAATAAATGACATATATACATTTAAAGGAGGGAGTGGAGTATCACACGGTCCCGCTACACCCCTTACAAACACATTTGTACATGGATTTCATTACGGATTTTGCTTCATCCTCTGGTAAAACTCTTATCTTAGTTGTTGTGGATAGGTTAAGTAAAATGGCACACTTTATTGCTTTACCTGATCTCCCTAATGACAATATACAGTGTCAGGTGTTTGCCACCGAGATCGTGACTGGGGGACCCAATTTGTATCTAAATTTTAGAAAGCATTGTGTGGTCTTTTAGGGGTGCATCTATCTTTATCTTTTCTTTTCTACCACTGGCTGAATTTGCACTAAACAATCGTCATAGTAAGTCCACTGGCATGTCGCCAGTTTTTGACACATATGGCTTCCACCCACAATTCTGTGCTTTCTGTAAAGATGAGTCTTCAGGAGTTCTGGGGAGGAACAATTTTCTTCTTGTCTCTCATCAGTATGGGAAGGGGTTCAGAATAATTTTAAGATCACGGATGACAAATATAAATGTATGGCTGCTAAGAAACATTTGTCAGGTCCAGACCTGGGGGTGAATGAAATAGTATGGCTATCCACCAAAAATATTAAACTGAAAGTTCCTTCTTTGAAATTAGGTCCTAGGTTTAGTAGTCGCTGTAATCAACCCTGTAGCTTTTTGTCTCAAGCTTCTGGCAATTCTCAAGATTCATAATGTTTTTCACACGTCTATGCTTCAAAAATTTGTTGTCTCTGTGGAACCATCACCTTTATCGCCATCAACTGTTGTTGATGGCAATTTGGAATTTCAGGTGGCAAAAGTGTTGTGAACGTGTTGGAGACGACTTCAGAGCTGAGGCTCCCTCTGGTGGTTACAGAGGGTATTGAACCTATGTTGAACAGCAAGAGTTCACCACCTGCAATTGAGGAATGGTTATCAGGTGGGACGGACTGGCCTGATATAAGTGAGCTGGCCTCCCATTATCCTCGCTGGTGATCAATTGTTACTTCCTGGTCTAGGTTGGAATTCAGCTTGCTTTACTGCTGTCTCCTGCTATCATTCAGATAAGTTACTTTCTGTTTTTTTTTTCTGTGGTTTGATTTCCTTGTTTTTGCTGCCTTGCTTTTGAATTCAGCCGGGTCCCCTTTGGGGGGCTTGTGCTGGTCTCTGTTCTCTTTTTGTATTTGCACTTGTGCTCAGTTCCTGTGATATTTTACTGCTGGGTAGCTGCGTTTTCACACCAGAGATCTGATATAGGTGGTCGAGACCGTGTGGTCTCAGCATTTTTGTAATCAGAAGTGTTGGAATTTTTCCTAGGGTTTTGTTGGGTTGCAGACAGTATTCTCTCCTGTACTGTCCTATCTAGACAGTTTTGGGCCCCAGCGTTTGCTCATTCTATTTTCTGTCTGTGTTCGTGTTTTCCTCTTGTCTAACCGCCATTATATGTTTGGGGGCTTCCTAATACTTTGGGGCTCTACTCTGGGGCAGTTAGCTTTCCTCTTTCCATCTACAGGGGTAGCTAATCTCTCCGGCTGTGGCGAGGCGTCTAGGGCACCGTAGGAACGTCCCACGGCTGCTTCTAGTTGTGCGGTTAATTTAGGGGTCTGCAACCTATTAGATCCCAACCTCTCTGGTGTTTGGCTGCCTTTGCGGTTTCTTGCACCTGCCCTCCTCAGCTACCAAACCATAACAGAATCACCGGCCATACTGAAAATTCTATGGTACTCAACAGAAGGGAAAAATAGTAAAAAAAAAGTTGTCAGAGTTGTCAGAAAAAAAAAAGGTTGTCAGAAATGTATTTATTTTTTTTGGTTTGTTACACTTTCCCTCTTTTTCTCTGGGGGCTGAGGAGGAATTTTTTCTCCAATGGAAGTCAAGCATGTGTTCGATCGTGTGGAGCAGCTTGTTGCTGAAGTTCGGAGTATTGCTACCTATCTCGCTAGATTGTCGGTTGTGGAACCTAGGAACCCCATGCCAGATTTATTTTTGGGGGATCGGTCTAAATTTTTGAATTTTAAAAATAACTGTAAGTTGTTTTTTGCCTTGAAGCCTAAGTCCTCAGGGAACGCGGCACAGCAGGTTCAAATTGTCATCTCCCTGTTGTGCGGCGACCCTCAGGATTGGGCCTTTTCCCTGACACCTGGGGATCCTGTTTTGAATGATGTTGATGTGTTTTTTCAGGCTCTGGGGTTATTGTACGATGAACCTAATGTTACTGATCAAGCTGAAAAAACCTTGTTGGCATTGAATCAGGGTCATGAAGCCGCTGAGCTGTACTGTCAGAAATTCCGAAAGTGGGCAGTCCTTACTAAATGGAATGATTATGCTCTGGCAGCTCTTTTTCGGAAAGGTCTGGCAGAGACTGTAAAAGACGTTATAGTGGGATTTCCTGTTCCCTCTGGTCTCAATGACTCTATGTCATTAGGTATTCAAATTGACAGACATTTGTGTGAGCACAGAAATATGCATGAGATTGTGTTGCCTTGCGAGCCAGCCCCTGAGCCCATGCAGTGTTATGGAGTGACTTCTGGGGCACAGCATCATGAGTTTCGAAAGCGTAATAGGTTGTGTTTCTACTACTCATACTATTTCCATCTGCCCCAAGCGGGGAAGACCTTTTGCGCGCTCAGTTGTTTTCGGTAATGTTCAGACTAAATTTCTGTTGACTGTTACCTTGATTTGCTCCATGTCCACATTTTCGGCTCAGGCTTTTGTTGATTCAGGAGCAGCTATAAACCTGATGGATTTTGATTTTGCCAAACGTTGCGGTTTTCCAATGATACCCCTGCGGAAGTCTATTCGTTTGCTGGGCATTGATTCTACCCCTTTGGCGGAGAATAAACTCCAGTTTTCGACCAAGGTGATAATGCGGGTTGACCCGGACCACCAAGAGAATTGCAAATTTTTGGTGTTACATAATTTACATGACATTATTGTACTGGGTTTTCCTTGGTTACAGACTCATAATCCTGTTTTGGATTGGAAATCTGTCTGTGACCAGTTGGGGTTGCCAATGTGTTCGTACTGACACTCCTGTTTTTTCTGCCTCTCCCAGTCCCAAGATGTCCCTGACTATTTGACTGATTTTTCTGATGTGTTTAGTGAGAGTAAGTCTGCATCCTTACCTCCTCACAGGAGTTATGATTGTGCTATTGAGTTAGTACCTGGTTGTAAATTTCCTAAGGGTCGGCTCTTTAATTTATCTGTACCTGAGCATGATGCTATGAGATCTTATATCAAGGAGTCTTTAGAGAAGGGTCATATCAGACCATCATCTTCACCCTTGGGCGCCGGCTTTTTCTTTGTGGCCAAAAAGGATGGTTCATTGAGGCCGTGTATTGACTATCGTCTTCTGAATAAGATCACTGTTAAATATCAATATCCGTTACCCTTGATTTCAGACCTGTTTTCCAGAGTGAAAAGTGCTAGTTGGTTTACCAAGCTTGACCTCAGGGGGGGTGTTGTGAATGGGTTTGAGATGAGTTCTGAGCAGAGGCTCCCTCTGGTGGTTACAAGCGGTACTAGTGAGGATTGGGAATCAGGTGTTACTGATTGGTCTTATTTAAGGGAATCATTTTCCCATCAGGGTTGCCGGTGATCAATTGTTCTGGTCTGAATCCTTCTTTCCAGTTTCCCTTGTAGCCTGCTGTGTCGTGTCTGCATCTCCTGCTGTCAGATAAGACAATTTCTTATTTTGTGTTTTTGCTATATTTTTGCATTTTGTCCTGCACTTCTGTGGGGGCCTTCTGGGTCCCCTCCGGGGGCTTTTGCCCTCTCAGTTTAGTCCAGCCACTGTGTTTTGTACTTTTGCTTTTTGCAGTTTTTTCAGTGGCTGCTGTTTTTGTTACACCAGAGAACTAATTTAGGTGGTAGAGGTCGTGTGATCTCAGGTGATTTTGAAATTAGTATGTTGGTGTTTTTCAGGGTTTTCTGGGATTGCAGTAAGTACCCTTCCTGTCCTTTTCTATTTAGATAGTTTGGGCCCCAGCGTTTGCTCATACTGTTTTCTTTCTGTGTCAGTATTTCCTCTTGTCTAACCGCCATTGCATGTTTGGGGGCTTTCTATTATCTTTGGGGTTCTGCTCCGGGGCAGATAGCTTTCCTATTTCTATCTTTAGGTGTAGTTAGTTTCTCAGGCTGTGACGAGGCGTCTAGGACCATCGTAGGAACGCTCCACGGCTGCCTCTAGTTGTGGTGGTTAGTCAGGGTACTGCAATCTCATAGATTCCAACTGCTCTGGTGTATTTCCTTTTTTACCTGCACTCCTCAGCTACCGTAACATAACAGTATCACCGGCCATAAAAATTGTATGGTACTCACAGAAGGAAAAAAAAAAAATATTTTGAAGGAAGAAAAGTTGTCAGAGATATTTTTCTGTTTGTTGCATTTTTTTTTTTTTTTTTCCTCTGTATCTCTGGGTGCTGGGGAGGATCTTTTCTCCCAATGGAGTTTGCACAGTTGTCTGGCCGTGTGGATCAGCTTGCCACTGAGGTTCAGAGTATTGCTGCATATCTTGCTAGGTTGCCTGTTGTGGAACCTAGGATCCCCATGCCAGATTTGTTTTCAGGGGATCGAGCTAAGTTTCAGAATTTCAAAAATAATTGTAAATTGTTTCTTGCCTTAAAATCTAAGTCCTCAGGAAACGCAGCGCAGCAGGTTCAAATTGTCATCTCTCTCCTGCGCGGCGATCCTCAGGATTGGGCTTTTTCCCTGACACCTGGGGATCCTGTTTTGAGTGATGTTGATGTATTTTTTCAGGCTTTGGGGTTATTGTACGATGAGCCTAATGTCACTGATCAAGCTGAAAAAGCCTTGTTGGCATTAAATCAGGGTCTTGATGACGCTGAGTTATACTGTCAGAGATTCCGTAGGTGGGCAGTCCTGACCAAATGGAATGACGACGCTTTGGCGGCCCTTTTCCGGAAGGGTCTGTCGGATAATGTAAAGGATGTTATGGTGGGATTCCCTGTCCCCTCTGGTCTCAATGATTCTATGTCATTAGCGATTCAAATTGACAGACGTTTGCGTGAGCGGAGAAGTATGCGTGGAGTGGTGTTGCCTTGTGAGCCAGCTGCTGAGCCCATGCAGTGTGATGGAGTGGTGTCTGGGGCACAGCGTCATGAGTTTCGAAAGCGCAATGGGTTATGTTTCTACTGTGGTGATGCCTCTCATGCTATTTCAGTCTGCCCTAAGCGGGGAAGACGTTTTGCACGCTCAGTTGTCTTGGGTAGTGTTCAGACTAAGTTTTTATTAACTGTCACTCTGATATGCTCTCTGTCCTCATTTTCTGCTCAGGCTTTCGTTGATTCTGGAGCAGCTATTAACCTGATGGATTATGATTTTGCTAAACGTTGTGGATTTCCCTTGATACCCCTACAGAAGTCTATTCCCCTACTGGGGATCGATTCTACCCCTTTGGCTGAGAATAAACCCCAGTTTTCTACTCAGGTGATAATGAGGGTTGAACCTGATCACCAGGAGTGCTGCAAATTTTTGGTTCTATATAATCTGCATGACATTATCGTGCTGGGTTTCCCTTGGTTACAGTCTCATAATCCTGTTTTGGATTGGAAATCTGTGTCTGTAACCAGTTGGGGCTGCCAATGTGTTAATACCAACACTCCTGTTTTTTCTGCCTCCCCCCAGGCTGAGGATGTTCCTGACTTTTTGTTTGATTTTTCTGATGTGTTTAGCGAAAGTAAATCTGCATCCTTACCTCCCCATAGGAGCTATGACTGCGCTATTGAATTAGTGCCAGGTAGTAAATTCCCTAAGGGTCGCCTCTTTAACTTGTCTGTACCTGAACATGACGCTATGCGGTCTTATATCAAGGAATCATTGGAGAAGGGTCATATCAGACCATCCTCTTCACCCTTAGGTGCCGGTTTTTTCTTTGTGGCCAAAAAAGATGGTTCATTAAGGCCGTGTATTGATTATCGTCTCTTGAACAATATTACTGTCAAATATCAATACCCGTTACCCTTGATTTCTGACCTGTTTTCCAGGGTGAAAAACGCTACTTGGTTTACCAAGCTTGACCTCAGGGGGGCGTATAACCTTATTCGCATTAAGCACGGGGATGAATGGAAGACGGCATTTAACACCCCTGAAGGGCATTTTGAGTACCTTGTGATGCCCTTTGGGCTCACTAATGCTCCTTCCGTCTTCCAGTCCTTCATGAATGACATTTTCAGGGATTTTGTGGACAAGTTTCTGATTGTTTATTTGGATGATATCTTGATTTTTTCTAATGACTGGGACTCTCATGTGAAACATGTTCGAACTGTATTCCAGATTTTGAGAGAGAATGCTCTGTATGTGAAGGGATCAAAGTGTCTTTTTGGCGTACAGAAGATCTCATTTCTGGGATTCATTTTGTCCCCATCTGTTATTGAAATGGACCCGGTCAAGGTTCAGGCCATCTGTGATTGGGTCCAACCTACTTCATTAAAGGCTCTTCAGAGATTTTTGGGTTTTGCCAATTTTTATCGTAAATTTATTGGTAATTTCTCTGTTATTGTTAAACCATTAACTGATTTGACCAGAAAGGGTTCTGATGTGGTGAATTGGCCTCCTGAGGCAGTCTCTGCGTTTCAGGAACTTAAGCAGAGATTCACTTCTGCTCCTGTTCTACGGCAGCCTGATGTTTCTCTGCCATTTCAGGTGGAGGTTGATGCCTCTGAAATTGGGGCAGGTGCCGTTTTGTCCCAAAAAGATCCAGAGACCTCTAAAAGTAACCCTTGTGCCTTTTTCTCTCGAAAATTTTCTCCTACTGAACGTAATTATGACGTTGGTAATCGGGAGTTATTGGCCATGAAGTGGGCTTTTGAAGAGTGGAGACATTGGCTGGAGGGAGCCAAACATCAGGTGGTGGTCCTTACGGACCATAAGAATCTGGTCTATCTGGAATCTGCCAAGCGACTCAATCCTAGACAGGCCAGGTGGGCCTTGTTTTTCACACGTTTTAATTTTGTGGTTTCCTTTCTTCCTGGCACTAAGAATGTTAAGGCGGATGCCCTCTCGAGGAGTTTCCTTGCGGACTCTCCTGAGCTATCTGATCCCTCTGTTATTTTGAAGGAGGGTGTAGTTCTTTCCGCCATCTCGCCTAATTTGAGACTTGCTCTGGAGGGGTGTCAGGAGGATAGGCCCGAGCGCTGCCCTGTTGGAAAATTGTTTGTCCCGGACCAATGGAAAAAGAGTGTGATGTCTGAGATTCATTGTTCCGCATTGGCTGGGCATCCCGGAATTTTTGGTACCAGAGACTTGGTTAGTCGGTCCTTTTGGTGGCCTACCTTGTCTCGCGATGTCAGGGAATTTGTGCAGTCCTGCGGGACTTGCTCTCGCTCCAAGCCTTGCTCTCGCTCTAGTGGTTTGTTGATGCCATTGCCTGTGCCCAAGAGACCATGGACCCATATCTCTATGGATTTCATTTCCGATCTTCCTGTTTCTCAGAGAATGACCACCATCTGGGTAATTTGTGATAGGTTTTCCAAAATGATACATCTTGTGCCATTACCTAAGTTGCCTTCCTCCTCTGAATTGGTGCCGTTGTTCCTTCAGCACGTGGTTCGTTTACACGGCATTCCTGAGAACATTGTGTCTGACAGAGGAGTCCAGTTTGTTTCCAGATTTTGGAGGACTTTTTGTTCTAAACTGGGTGTTCAATTGTCTTTCTCCTCGGCATTTCATCCTCAGACCAATGGTCAAACTGAGAGAACAAACCAGACATTGGAGACTTATCTAAGATGCTTTGTGTCTGCTGATCAGGATGACTGGGTCTCTTTTTTGCCTTTGGCTGAGTTTGCTCTTAATAATAGGGCTAGCTCTGCCACTTTGATGTCTCCGTTTTTCTGTAATTCTGGGTTTCACCCTCGATTTTCTTCAGGACAGACGGAGGCTTCTGTCTGTCCAGGTGTTGACTCTGTTGTTGAGCGTATGCAGCAGATTTGGGACCAGGTAGTGGAGAGGTTGTCCCTCTCTCAGGAGAAGGCCCAGCGGTTTGCTAACCGGCATAGGACTGATGGTCCTCGGTTTAAAGTGGGGGACTTGGTCTGGTTGTCCTCAAAGAATATTCCTATGAGAGTAGCATCTCCTAAATTTAAGCCTAGGTTCATTGGACCTTATAAGATCATGGAGATTATTAATCCTGTTTCTTTTCGTTTGCTTCTTCCAGGGACATTTAAGATCCATAACGTGTTCCACAAGTCCTTGTTGAAGAGGTTTGTTGAGCCAGTGGTTCCTGCTGCTGTGCCTCCTGACCCTGTTTTGGTTGAGGGCAATCTGGAGTATGTGGTTGAGAAAATATTGGATTCTCGTTTTTTCTAGACGAAGACTCCAGTATTTGGTTAAATGGAGAGGTTATGGTCAGGAAGATAATTCTTGGGTGTTTGCTTCGGACATCCATGCTAGGAGACTTATCCGTGCGTATCATAGAACTCATCCTGACCGACCTGGTTGCTCAAATGAGGGTTCGGTGACCCCTCCTCAAGGGGGGGGTACTGTTGTGAATGGGTTTGAGATGAGTTCTGAGCAGAGGCTCCTTCTGGTGGTTACAAGCGGTACTAGTGAGGATTGGGAATCAGGTGTTACTGATTGGTCTTATTTAAGGGAATCATTTTCCCATCAGGGTTGCCGGTGATCAATTGTTCTGGTCTGAATCCTTCTTTCCAGTTTCCCTTGTAGCCTGCTGTGTCGTGTCTGCATCTCCTGCTGTCAGATAAGACAATTTCTTATTTTGTGTTTTTGCTATATTTTTGCATTTTGTCCTGCACTTCTGTGGGGGCCTTCTGGGTCCCCTCCGGGGGCTTTTGCCCTCTCAGTTTAGTCCAGCCACTGTGTTTTGTACTTTTGCTTTTTGCAGTTTTTTCAGTGGCTGCTGTTTTTGTTACACCAGAGAACTAATTTAGGTGGTAGAGGTCGTGTGATCTCAGGTGATTTTGAAATTAGTATGTTGGTGTTTTTCAGGGTTTTCTGGGATTGCAGTAAGTACCCTTCCTGTCCTTTTCTATTTAGATAGTTTGGGCCCCAGCGTTTGCTCATACTGTTTTCTTTCTGTGTCGGTATTTCCTCTTGTCTAACCGCCATTGCATGTTTGGGGGCTTTCTATTATCTTTGGGGTTCTGCTCCGGGGCAGATAGCTTTCCTATTTCTATCTTTAGGTGTAGTTAGTTTCTCAGGCTGTGACGAGGCGTCTAGGACCATCGTAGGAACGCTCCACGGCTGCCTCTAGTTGTGGTGGTTAGTCAGGGTACTGCAATCTCATAGATTCCAACTGCTCTGGTGTATTTCCTTTTTTACCTGCACTCCTCAGCTACCGTAACATAACAGGGGCGTATAATCTTATTCGCATCAAGCATGGTGATGAATGGAAGACGGCGTTTAATACCCCAGAGGGGCATTTTGAGTACCTAGTGATGCCATTTGGGCTCACTAATGCCCCTTCCGTCTTCCAATCCTTTATGAATGATATTTTCAGAGATTTCGTGGATACATTTCTGATAGTTTATTTGGACAATATCTTGATTTTTTCCAATGACTGAGATTCTCATGTGGAACATGTTCGGATGGTATTCCGGATTTTGAGAGAAAATGCACTGTATGTGAAGGGATCAAAATGTCTTTTTGGCGTACAGAAGGTTTCATTTCTGGATTCATTTTGTCTCCGTCTGTTATTGAAATGGACCCGGTCAAAGTTCAGGCCATTTGTGATTGGGTTCAACCCACTACATTGAAGGCTCTTCAGAGATTTTTGGGTTTTGCTAATTTTTATCATAAATTTATAGGTAATTTCTCTGGTATTGTGAAACCACTGACTGATTTGACCAAAAAGGGTTCTGATGTAGTGAATTAGTCTCCTGAGGCAGTTTCTGCGTTTCAGGAGCTTAAGCGGAGATTCACTTCTGCTCCTGTTCTACGGCAACCTTATGTTTCTCTACCATTTCAGGTGGAGGTTGATGCTTCTGAGATTAGTGCAGGTGCCGTTTTGTCCCAAAGGGATCCAGAGACCTCTAAGAGTAACCCTTGTGCCTTCTTCTCTCGAAAATTTTCCCCAGCTGAACGTAATTATGATGTGGGAAATCGGGAGTTATTGGCTATGAAGTGGGCTTTTGAAGAGTGGAGATATTGGCTGGAAGGAGCCAAACATCAGGTGGTGATCCTCTAGGACCAGAAGAACCTGGTTTATCTCGAATCAGCCAAGCGACTTAATCCTAGACAGGCCAGGTGGGCCTTGTTTTTCACACGTTTTAATTTTGTGGTCTCTTTTCTCCCGGGCACCAAGAATGTTAAGGTGGATGCCCTCTCGAGGAGTTTCTTTGCGGATTCTCCTGAGGTAACTGAGCCTGCTGTTATTCTGAAGGAAGTTGTGGTTCTTTCCGCTATCTCGCCCAATTTGAGACTGGCTCTGGAGGAATTTCAGGAGGATAAACCTGAACGCTGCCCTGTTGGGAAATTGTTTGTCCCAGACCAGTGGAGGAAGAATGTGATGTCTGAAGTTCATTGCTCTGCGTTGGCTGGTCATCCCAGTATTTTTGGTACCAGAGATTTGGTGAGTCGGTCCTTTTGGTCGCCTACTTTGTCTCATAACGTCCTGTGGGACTTGTTCTCGGTCCAAACTTTGCTTTCGCTCTAGTGGTTTGTTAATGCCATTGCCTGTGCCCAAGAGGCCCTGGACTAGTGTTGAGCGATATTGCTCGATATCTAAAAATATCGTATCGAAATTGTATCGCCGATAGCACTAAATATCGTCGATATCCGATTCCGATTGCGGAAGTCCAATGTAAGTCTATGGGAACAAAATATCGAAATGAAAAAAAAACCATTCTTGCCTTGTTGGTTAATTGTACATGAAGGAAAACAACAAAGACTAATGTAGAATGTATTGGGGGAGGTTGAGGAGACAATAAAGGCATACATGTTTAACCCAATGCATTGGAATAGCATTAATATATTTTTTTTTGGAAATACGTTTGGATTGACTAACAAATTGACAATGTTGTTAACCTTTTTTCTATTTTGGCAAATATGTATGTTTCACAACTTCCATGCTCTTCACCTTTTTAACTTTTGCCAGTGCCACACTCTCTCCTTCATAATCTTCAGCAGCAGCATCATCTTTCTCATCAAATTATTCTTTATCTTCACCTTCTTAATCTTCTTCTTAAACTTCTTGCTATTCATGTTTTTTGTTTACATTACTCATATTGTTATTATTAAACTAATTAATCTTCTTCATATTCAAATTCTTCATCTTCTTCCTCTTCATCTTCTTCATCATATTCTTATTTGTGACAGAGATTCCTGTACTTGTAATCTGTAAAAGTATGAATTGTTCATCCTTCCGTTCTTGCTGTCACAAAAGATTTAAATTAGAACAGTATTTGTCCGTGTTCAGTTTAGCCTGCAGCAGCAGGCATTTTCCAGGGGCACCATGAGGAGGAACGGACTCACCCCCATACACTGCTTAGTCTTCTTCTGCTTAGAATTTAGAGCATATATTTTGCTCTTCATTTTGAACTTATACTTCATGTTCTTCTGTTTTTTGATCTTTTGCTTATTGTTCTTCTGTCTCTTGTTCTGTATCTTGTAGTTTGTCTTAACCTTCTTTGTCCTGTTGGTGATCTTCTTCTGGGTAATCTTTTATTTTTTCTTTGTGATGGTGTTCAGGCTGGTTGGCTTCATGCTCGTCGTCCTTGTTGTCGTCATCTTCTTCTGGGTGGTCTTTAATGTCGTCTAATTTCCGAGAAACAGCTGACGTTACTGGAACCCCGACGGGTATCAGATGGAGCAAGAGACAATGGAAGTAACGAGGACCAGCTGACTGTGCTGGACCCCGGACGGGTAGCAGAAGGAAAAGAGGCAATGTCACAACCGAGTACCAGCTGACGTTACTGTGACACGGTTACTAAGCAGGAGGTACCTGTGCTCCAAAGCACTACCAAGGACCAGCAGACGTTGCTGGAACTCGGATACGGAGATGGAGGCACCTAAGCCAAAGGCACTGGGGAGAACCACTTGATGGTACTGGACCCCGGGCGGGTAGCAGAAGGAAAAGAGGCAATGTCACAACCGAGTACCAGCTGACGTTACTGTGACACGGTTACTAAGAAGGAGGTACCTGTGCTCCAAAGCACTACCAAGGACCAGCAGACGTTGCTAGAACTCGGATACGGAGATGGAGGCACCTAGGCCAAAGGCACTGGGGAGAACCACTTGACGGTACTGGACCCCGGACGGGTAGCAGAAGGAAAAGAGGCAATGTCACAACCGAGTACCAGCTGACGTTACTGTGACACGGTTACTAAGCAGGAGGTACCTGTGCTCCAAAGCACTACCAAGGACCAGCAGACGTTGCTGGAACTCGGATACGGAGATGGAGGCACCTAGGCCAAAGGCACTGGGGAGAACCACTTGACGGTACTGGACCCCGGATGGGTAGAAGAACGCACCCATGAAAATGTAAGTTGACAGGACGCAAGCCGTCCGCAGTTACCGAATCACACAGTCCTACAGTGGGTGCTTATCCTATTGTCACAATGGAAACCGCCTTTATTTACATATCCCACAGCACACATAGGAATCACCTAAACTGCAGGCACCATAGAGTCGGCTAACCCGAATGCAAAATGACAGCACAACTTATTGGAGGATAATTGACGTTCACACTGCCAGGAAACAGCTGTCGTGCTGTAACCAGGCTGGCCAGGAGTCAGTACCCCTGCCAATTACTTACGAGCAACAAATGGCGGTGTTGTAGCCCAGGGAGTAGAGTTCAGGTGGTAGAAAGATGAACATAACAGGAAACATGGAAAACGTTGCCAAACAGTTATTTAATCTGAAAACGGACAGGCAAATTCAGGTGAGATCCATGCCTTGTTCATTTTCAGAAAAGTAAGCCAGTCTACATTCTCTGAGGATAGTCGCATGCGACGGTCTGTTACTACACCACCTGCAGCACTAAAGACACGCTCAGATAATACACTGGCAGCAGGGCAAGCCAGCACCTCCAATGCATACTGGCTAAGCTCTGGCCATGTATCCAACTTAGAGACCCAAAATTTGAAAGGGGAAGAGGCATCTGGGAGTACACTTAGAGGGAAAGCCAAGTAGTCTGTCACCATCTTACGGAAACGTTTCTTCCTGGTGACTGGAGCCGTCTCGGATGGTGTAGACCTTGCTGGCGCTGTCACAAAACTTTGCCACATTTGTAACATACATTTCTTGCGCTGTGCAGAGGCGCTGCTTCTGATCCCTCTTGTTGTAGAGGTGTCTACACTGCCTGGACGCACAGAGCTGCTTTGTAAAGCAGTAGCAGCAGTAGCACCTCTCTCGGCTGGAATGTACAACAGTATGGATTGCACCAGTGTGTCTTGGTACTCCTGCATTTTACGGTCCCGGTTCACCGGTGTGATGAGGGTTTGTAAGTTGTCCCAGTAGCGAGGGTCTAGGAGGGTGTACACCCAATAATCTGACGTGCTGAGAATGTGGGCGATGCGGTGGTCGTTTCTCAGGCACTGAAGCATGAAATCAACCATGTGCTGCAGACTCCCAACTGGCCAACAAAGGCTGTCCTCTGGAAGAGGCGTCATCTCTGTCTCCTCTGCATCACCCCACCCTCGCTCTACATACTGACTAGAGCGTTGTGTACCTCCCTCTGTAGGGATTTCTTCCTCCTCCATTGACTCCTCCTCCTCCTCATCCTCCTCACAAAGTGAGCCCTGCCCAGCCCTTTGTGAGGAACCACGTTGCGCTGACTGTCCTGAAGGTAATTGAATTTGTGACTCCTCATCCTCCACCTCTTTCAAAACCTCTTCCTTTAGTGCTTTCAGTGATTTCTGAAGCAGGCAGATAAGGGGTACAGTCATGCTGACTAGTGCATCATCTGCACTCGCCATCCGCGTTGAGACATCAAACGCACGCAAAACGTCGCAGATGTCGTTCATAGAGGCCCACTCAGTAGTGGTGAAGTGTGAACGGCGCAAATTGCGAGTTGATTGCGCCTGTTGCAGCTGATACTCCATTACTGCTGGCTGCTGCTCACACAACCGCTCCAACATATGTAACGTGGAATTCCACCTGGTGGGTACGTCACATATGATGCGATGTTCAGGAAGGCGAAATCTGACTTGCAGAGCTGCAATGCGCGATCTGGCCATGCTGGAACGTCGCAAGTGAGCGCACTCTAGGCGGACCTTGTGCAGCAGTGCATCAAGATCCGGATAGTCCCTCAAAAAACTCTGCACGACCAAGTTGAGCACATGTGCCAGACATGGTATGTGAGTGAGGTTGCCAAGGCCCAGAGCTGCCACCAGATTTCGGCCATTGTCACACACTACCAAGCCTGGCTGGAGATTAGCTGACAAAAACCACACATCGCTCTCCTGCTTGATGGCATCCCAGAGCTCCTGCGCTGTGTGGCTTCGATTCCCCATGGGAATTAATTTCAGTACGGCCTGTTGACGTTTGGCCACGGCTGTGCTCATATTGGTCGCAACAGGTAAGCGTTCACGGGTCCATGTGGAGGTATACCGTGACGGCTCGTGCAGCGATGATTCTGAGAAACTGGAGTAGGAGGAGGAATCAATGTGCACAGACTGGATTCCTGCAATCCTTGGAGTTGGCAGAACACGTACAGCGCCACTGGCAAGATCTGTACCCGGCTCCACAACATTGACCCAATGGGCAGTGAGGGAAAGGTATCATCCCTGGCCATGGGTACTGGTCCACGCATCGGTGGTCAGGTGGACCCTGCTACTGACGGCGTTTAGTAGCGCATGTTTAATGTTTCCCTCGACATGTTTTTGCAGAGCAGGGACAGCTTGCCTGCTGAAATAAAATCGGCTTGGCACATTATATTGTGGGACTGCCAATGCCATAAAGTTCCTGAAACTGTCAGTCTCCACCAGCCTGAATGACAGCATTTCAAGGGACAGGAGTTTTGCAAGGCCAGCATTCAGAGCCTGTGCTCGTGGATGGTTTGCCGAGTATGGCCGTCTTTTATCCCATGCCTGTGTTACCGATGGCTGTTTTTTGTTCTGGGAGTGTGACGATGACTGTGAACTTGCTGCAGTGGGTGGAATAACAGTTTCTCTATGGACAACAGTGACCGAGGTTCTTCCATGGAGATCCTGTGAGGAAGCCGAAACAGGTGTGTGAGAGCTGGAGGTAGAGGCTCGAACATGACCTAAAGATGTAGGTGCTGCTGTAGGTTGGCCTACATCTCCAGTGTGTCTTTGGAACTCAGCTACGTGCTTTGTCCGTACATGTGTCCACATATTTGTGGTATTCAGGTTCCTGATATTTTTACCTCTTTTAACTTTTTGCTTACACAGCTTGCATTGAACATAGCAAATATCATGTACAAGTCTGTCAAAAAAGGACCACGCAGTGCAAGTCATGGGAGCGCCAATTTTGACATTTCTAAGAGAACTGCTCCCAACAGGTGCCAAACTGGAGGCTACAGGCAAGCGAGTCTGCAGCCTACCTCTCCCTCCTCTTTGTACCGTTGGGACAATCTCTTCCTCAGAGCTGCTCCCACCACCTTCCTGTTGCTCACGCCATGTTGCTCACGCCATGTTGGGTCTCGGACTTCATCATCTCCACTACCCTCTTCCAACACCTGCTGCTGTTGGATGGTCTGGGCAGCACCATGCTCCACAAAACCTGGCACCTGAGTCTCATCATCATCATAAGATGCGTTCTGCGGTGTGCTGTCCATCGGCACTGGCTCACCCGCCTCTTCAGATTGAGAGAGACACAGCTGTTGCGCATCACTGCATACTCCCTCTTCTTCAAATTGCAGAATGCTGCTTGCCTGTGCCCGTGTTTGCGAGCCAACAGATTCTGAGAACAGAAGCAGAGACTCAGCTGGCTCCTGTACAGAACTCTCTGACTGCCCTGGCAATTTGACAGGCGGTGAACAGACAGATGGTTGCTCAACAGTGTTGTGTTCCTGAGAGGAGGTGGAAGGAATTGAAGTCGATGCATTGGCTGCCATCCAACCAACAACGGCTTCAATTTGTTCTTCCCGCAGCAGGGGGGCACGCCGAGCTCCTACCAAAGTGCGCATAAAGGAACGCTCACGGGGATAAATGGTGGATGCTGTGTCACTGAGGGCGGCAGCAGACACAGAATCCCCACGTCCTCTCCCTGCTGAAACTCCACGGCCACGACCACGTGCCTTACTCACTGACTTCTTCATCTTGGTAGATTGATAAAGAAAGTCAGAAAAGTTATAAGGCCTAAGTGTGGTTATTACGCAGAGACTGAAGTGAACACTGAAACACAACTGTTCACAATCTGTGAAAGGCTACTCCTTTGTCTACTTCTATAGTGTTTGCAACCAATGTATTGGATACGGATGGAAGCGCGTCACACTAATAGTTAAATTGCATGGAGCTGCAAGAATTACACTGAAGGAAAAAAAAAATAGTCTGTGAGTGACATGTGCAGATGCCTACAGATAGCGTTGCATGCAGAGCAAACTGCAGCGTCACCTGCACTCACACACACCTTGCAGAGCTGTTAAAACAACACTGCAGGCAAAAGGAAGCTTTACATAGCGGTTGGTGCTAGCCTGCCTACAGCACAGTACACTAAATCGCAATCTCTAACTGTCCCTCAGAGTCAGCACAGCAGCGTTCTGTCCCTTACTGAATTCACAGCACAGTGACGCTAAAATGGCGGCGGCGCCTTTTATAGTGCATTCTGACATCATTTCAGCATCCAATCACAGCCATGCCATTAGTTAACATGACCGCAGCAGTACAGGATGTGCCCACACTTCTTAGGATTCCTCATTGGCTGACTAAAATCACATTGCCTCGCAAAGAATTATGGGAACTTCCGATTCCGGTATTCGATAAGACGAAAATATCGAAACGAATTATCGAAAGGCCGATAGAGCTAATATCGGCCGATAGCCGATATTTGCATTATCGTATCGCTCAACACTACCCTGGACCCATATCTCTATGGATTTTATTTCCGACCTCCCTGTCTCTCAGAGAATGACCGTTATCTGGGTGATCTGTGATAGGTTTTCCAAGATGATACATCTTGTGCCACTACCTAAGTTGGCATCCTCCTCCGAGTTGGTCCCTTTATTTTTTCAGCAGGTAGTTCGGTTGCACGGCATTCCAGAGAGCATTGTGTCTGACAGAGGAGTACAGTTTGTTTCCAGGTTTTGGAGGACATTTTGTTCTAAACTTGGAGTTCAGTTGTCTTTCTCCTCTGCATTTCACCCTCAGACCAATGGGCAAACTGAGAGAACAAACCAGACCTTGGAGACTTATTTGAGATGTTTTGTGTCTGCTGATCAAGATGACTGGGTCTCTTTTTTGCCTTTGGCTGAGTTTGCTCTTAATAATAGGGCTAGCTCTGCCACCTTGATGTCTCCATTTTTCTGCATTTCCGGGTTTCATCCTCGATTTTCTTCGGGGCAGGTGGAGGCTTCTGTCTGTCCGGGTGTTGACTATTGTGGAGTGAATGCAGCAGATTTGGGATCAAGTAGTGGATAAGTTGTCTCTCTCTCAGGAGAAGGTCCAGCGGTTTGTTAACCGGCATGGGACTGATGGTCCTCGGTTCAAAGTGGGGGACTTGGTTTGGTTGTCCTCAAAAAATATCCCGATGAAGGTTGCGTCTCCAAAATTTAAGCCATGGTTCATTGGACCTTATAAGATCATGGAAATTCTTAATCCCATTTCCTTCCGTTTGCTTCTTCCAGGGATATTTAAGATTCACAACGTATTACACAAATCTTTATTGAAGAGGTTTGTTGAGCCAGTGGTTCCTATGGCTGCGCCTCCTGATCCTGTTTTGGTTGAGGGCAATTTGGAGTATGAGGTTGAGAAGATATTGGATTCTCGTTTGCTTGGCAGAGACTCCAATACTTGGTTAAGTGGAGAGGTTATGGTCAGGAAGGCAATTCTTGGGTGTTTGCTTCGGACATTCATGCTAAGAAACTGGTCCGTGCCTATCACCGAGCTCATCCTGATCAGCCTGGTGGCGCACGTGAGGATTCGGTGACCCCTCCTCAAGGGGGGGATACTGTTGTGAACGTGTTGGAGATGACTTCGGAGCTGAGGCTCCCTCTGGTGGTTGCTGAGGGTATTGAACCTATGTTGAACAGCAAGAGTTCACCACCTGCAATTGAGGAATGATTATCAGGTGGGACGGACTGGCCTGATATAAGTGAGCTGGCCTCCCATGAGCCTCGCCGGTGATCAATTGTGACTTCCTGGTCTAGGTTGGAATTCAGCTGGCTTTTCTGCTGTCTCCTGCTATCATTCAGATAAGTTACTTTCTGTTTTTTTTCTGTAGTTTGATTTACCTTGTTTTTGTTGCCTTGCTTTTAAGCTCAGCTGGGTCCTCTTTGGGGGCTTGTGCTGGTCTCTGTTCTCTTTTTGTATTTGCACTTGTGCTCAGTTCCTGTGATATTTTACTGCTGGGTAGCTGCGTTTTCACACCAGAGATCTGATATAGGTGGTCGAGACCGTGTGGTCTCAGCATTTTTGTAATCAGAAGTGTTGGAATTTTTTCCTAGGGTTTTGTTGGGTTGCAGACAGCATTCTCTCCTGTACTGTCCTATCTAGACAGTTTTGGGCCCCAGCGTTTGCTCATTCTATTTTCTGTCTATGTTTTTGTTTTCCTCTTGTCTAACCGCCATTATATGTTTGGGAGCTTCCTAATACTTTGGGGCTCTACTCTGGGGAAGTTAGCTTTCCTCTTTCCATCTACAGGGGTAGCTAATCTCTCCGGCTGTGACGAGGCATCTAGGGCACCGTAGGAACGTCCCACGGCTGCTTCTAATTGTTCGGTTAGTTTAGGGGTCTGCAACCTATTAGATCACAACCTCTCTGGTGTTTGGATGCCTTTGCGGTTTTTTGCTCCTGCCCTCCTCAGCTACCAAACCGTAACACAAAAGTCATTCACTCCCATATGGTTCGTCCCTCTGTACAGGACCTGGTACATTGGAAAAGATATGGCTCGAAGGAGAGGATGTGTATGTCAGCAACTGAGGTTAATGTCGGTAAGTTGATACAGTCCTTCCATTTGGCCTATGAGGGTAAACCTGGCCCCAAGGGTCATGGGCCCCTCGTAGACGTGTACTGTCACGAGTGTGTCATGTCAATTTTGGAGATCTGGGGTAGAAGATCTCTGTGTATTGTGAATCACAGATCATCCATTTAGCCTGTGTGTTTGGGTTCCATATTAAATTAATTTGTTTTCCTTTAGTGCCAAAGACTTTAACAACCCTTTCTATGCTAATCAGAAACTTGTAGCTCCATTTTCAGCTGCTTCTGAATGGGTCATTATCTCATTCTATAAAATCTGGCCAGACCCTCTCTGTCTTGCCAGTGAAAGCACTGCTTCCTTGCATTTTGGAGACGTGCTGAACAGAAGTTTGTTGTTGCTGTTGGAGATTTATTTTCTTGTGTTGTGTGCATAAGCTAAGTGTTTGGAGAGAAGTTGTTGTGAAGGTTTTCAGTAGTACGTGTGTGTTTATTTCCTGGTCCCTGTTACCATTTAGTTTATTCCTCCCTGTCCCTATCCTACTCCCTATTGTTGCTTAATGCTTTTGTATGATATAGGTTTTCTGTTATCTCTTCACATTACATTTCTGTCCCATGCTCCATGGCTTGGGGGGGGGACAGACCAGGGATTAACAAGAGCATAGTAAGGTTGGAGACTCGGGCCTGTCTACCATCAAGAGTGCTCCCAGGACAGGGATAGTTAGGGTCCCAATTCCAGGGACAGTTTGAGGCTCCTCTCCCCTATCTATGACTGTCAAAATGTGACAAGGGCAAATCAAAATGGGAAAATGAAAAACAACTGGAAAGAAGCATACCAAAAGGGAGAATAAGGAAAAAGGAAGAATCAGCATTTGGACAGGGAAGGAAAAAAGCCATAGCTAAACAGGCAGAAGAACTGACCACAAATCAAAAGGTCACCAGATCGAATGCTCAAACCAATCCATGAAAAGGGTTTACCAAATAAACATGATACCTGAAAGGAAAATTGGATGAGAGCAGATATGTAAAAGAATAAAAGAAAACAAGATACCTTTGAGGGTAAGAGATAAGAGGTAATACCTGGAACAATGGATTGGTCATTGCTGTTAACTATGAGGAGTTGTCAACAACAGGGAGGAGAACATTTTATACCTGTAATCTAGGAATTAAACGAAAGAGGTTGAATTGAGGTGAAAACTAGGGGAGCAATACAATCTGGAATTGTGCAAGATACTTTGGGTAGAGAAATATTACATCAGAGGTTGCTCATCATGGATGGTGTCATCATCATCAATTACACAATGAATGTCAGCTTCATCCATTGCCTGTGGATAGGTTAAATCATTGCCCCTCTCCACATCCATCCACAGCTTTCTGCTCCTCCACATATTGCTGCATGTCATATTGACCTTTAAAGTCTCCAACAGCCCCAGGGTGACCATGAGTAAGAATGCAATAATGTTCTTCCTCCATCCCCTTTTGTATCATTGTGAGTGCTTTTTCCAAGATAAATATGAATTCATGCCACAGTTATCCCCACAGACAAATTTAATAGAGTCTTTAAAGGGATTCAAAGAAACCTGAGCTCTAGTTTGCCTGCTACATGATATAATTTGTTGCTACTTAGCTTTGCTGGTTGAGATATTCCAGCAGGTTATACATCAAAAATCGGGCACCACTCTTGCAGACTGTTCTGTTTTGCAAAGTCAGGAGAGAGTGCTTCACCAAATAAGAATGGTTGAAATGACCAAACACTTCCCTGGCCATTGCCACCGCCTTCACCAAGTAGGTAAATTTATTTAAGAAATTTTAATTGATTATGTTTAGGACTTGAGTCATGCAGGGAATTTGAGTTATTTTGTGTAATTGTAAAGCAGTCATAATGTTCTGGGCATTGCTGCTCATGAAAATGCTGAGGAGCAGTTAATAGGAAGCATGAGTCACAGCAGCAACTTCTGCCTGATTGTGGAACCAGACATCTGTGGAGGCCTTGCTACCTGTCCTGGTTACATGGTATATTGCTGCCACTCAAAACATTCACCTACTGGACCATAAAAAACAAGCACAGTATCTGTCCATATATGAGGCTCCAGTTGTCTACTGTTCTTCACTTTGAAGCTGAAAGACTAGTCAAGAGAGCATCCAATGTTCTCCTACGTGAGAGCACAGAATGTATAGTCTTTTCTAGAAGAAATAATAGTAATTTGATATTTCTCAGTGAGATTGAGTGCATGCTATCATATTTCAAAAGGCATTAGAGTCCACTAAGTGATATGGCAAACTGCACAACCAACAAGCAAGTGGACATTAGTTAAGTTGGCACAGAAAAGGAGAACTATGAGTATATGCCAGTTTCATACAATCAGGAATAGATATCTGGTGGTACGATGAAAAGGAAAAAATAGTTGGAGTACAACAAACAGTAATTGTAGCTGATGGTGATGATGACACCGACAAGATGTTACTTCAGGATCCAATCCGAACTACCAAAAAGAGGAGAAGTGGTAGGAGGAAAATCTGATCCCTGCACAAATTGATTCCCAGTTTGCTTTTCCTAAATGAGCAGGTGGTATTGCTATATGAGCTTGTGTGGCCCAGCTGCGCTTGGTACACATGTTCCAGGAGTGTGCACAGAAAAGGTAATTGTAAAATCTGATATTCATTCACATTACTCTCACTTCCCTAGATTACCACTAGAGGGAACCTTAGACTATTTAAGGGTGTGAGATAGGCAGCAGTAGCCATTCAGGTCTTTAGTCAGTTTCATTCCAGACTGGAGGGAGTTGGAGGTAGTCTGAGGACGGAGATTTCCTGTCATAGACATTCTAGTCAGAGACAGAGGAGAGAGAAATTGCAAGCTGATATCTCGGAACATCTAGACTGTTAGTACCCTATGCAAGTGGAAAGTGACTCTCGGAGCGAGCATGAAATCAGTCTGACGGAAGGTCCTGATAGCCACTCTGGACAGAGTCTTTGAAGGAAAAGAAGGAAGGGGACTACAGTTTGCAGAACATCGAGTTAACTGAGAATCGGTCAGTGAGCTTTGGATGGGAGGAAGTTGATGACAATACCTACTGCTGCCCCGTGCTTATGTTAATGATGAGAGTAGGGCGACGGGCAAGTGGTGACCCTAGGAAGGAGTGACTTCGGTGACAGACCACCTTCACTCAACTTAACCGGACACCGGGTCCGAAGTATTGCTAGAACCTTTACGGCTAGTGAGAGAAACACCGGAATCCCTGCTGGACTTCAAGTCACAGAGGGTAGCCCTAAGTGCCGATACGTAACCGGGGTCAGGCAGAACAGGAGTCGGGTCTGCAGCCATAAAGACTTAGTTCTTGCCACCAGAAGACTTCCACCACAATGTTGGCCGGGCGAAGCTGTGCTATTTAGAGTTAAACTTGACTTCACGCAAGTTAGGACTCAAACACTTTAAAGGGAAAGGAGGCCTTAAACCTACTTGGCAATTACCTGGATGTGCATACTCCACCCTGAGCAGCTTCCCGGGACATACCTGCCACCATCACCAGTAAAGGTATGGAAAGAGACTGGCTTGTGTGTGACTGACTTATTGCCTGCACCCTGCACTGACATATCACCCTGAGGGATCCATCTAGTCTCACCTGTGGGAGACCTACCACCTTGCTGCCCCAACCCTCAGAGGATTCACCCTGCAGCGCTGGTCACCTTGATCAGACACCACAGGTGGCGTCACGAACAATTATCTCAATCCCCTGTAAATATCCCCCTTTGTATGAGCGCCCAGGGCAACGGACCGAGCTGTGCTGCTTGTGACATTCCCCATAGACTTCAACGGGCTCGGTGCCGAGTACCCCATAACCCTGGTGTTGTGCGACTCAAGCTCATGAAAAGCAGCAGTTTATAGTCTATTCAAGTCAGGACATATACTGCTTTTTTCGGTACAAAAGAATTCCACAATTGAGATATCCATACATAGGACTGGTCATCTCTATGACTATGACAAGAGTTTTCAGGCATCTCTTATTATTACTATTATAATTAGACATAGTCGAACCTGAACAGTAAAGTTCTTCGGGGTCCATAAGGAACACCTAGTGGAACACTGTGTTACTGCTCGGGTTTGGCACCCCAAACATCGAGTGTATGACAGCATGAGAAACACCTGTGGCTCTGACCCGCAGTAAGATTATTACTGCCGTTCAGCGAGCTCCGTGAGCTAGCAGCTGTGACTTGCAGTAAAAAGTATTTATCACCAGCCGGTGCCTGCATTATAAATAAATATTTTCAATAAATGGTGTTGGTTACCCTCTATTTTTTACAATAAGCATAACACTGACAGCTGTGAGCTGCATACCTCAGCTAGCAGCTTTATCATGGCTGGTTATTAAGAATAGAGGGATCCTCATGCCGTTTTTTTTAAATTATTTAAATAAATAATTTAAATAATGATGTGGGGTTCCCCCCATTTTTAATAATCAGCCAAGCTAAAGCTGAAAGCTGGGGGCTTGTGCTCTCAAATTGGTAAGGGGCCATAGATATTGCCTCCCCTCCAGCCTAAAAATAGAAGCCTGCTGCAGCTCCAGAAAAGGCACATCTATTAGATGAGCCAATTCTGGAGCTTTGCATGGCTCTTTCCATTTGCCCTGTGGAGGTGACAAGTGGGGTTAATATTTGTGGGGCAGATGTCACCTTTTATTGTCATCAAGCCAGCGGGTTAGTACTGGAGAGATGTCTATTAGACGCCTCTCCACCACTAAACCCATACTCAAATTGTAAATAAACACACTGTTAGGGTCTGCGGAACGCACCAAATATATAAAGTGGAGAGGTGCGTTCGCAGCCCGGGGTCCACCGTGCAAGCAAAGCCTGCTGCTAGTAAGATGACGAAAGTAGCGAACTCTGTTATCCCGCAGAGTCGCTAAAATAAACGCCGTAGCGCGTTGTGGCAGTAAGTGCAGACTCTGTTAATTCACAGAGCCGCTAACGGGATGCCACAGTGCTATATGGCGATATGTGCGAACTCACTTAGCTTCAGTGAGCCGCAAAGTAAAACGCTAGGGCGCTGTCTAGCGTCGAGAGCGAACCCTGTTACGTCACAGAGCCGCTGAGAACAAACGCCGTGTCCTGTCAGGCTCTCAGGCACACGGTTAATTGCTAAGCGAGCATAATACGTGGTCATGCGCTAATGTCCTCGCGGGAGTCACCCGCAATCTATGGCGTCTGAACGCCAGACCCTGAATACGGCAATCAAACTCCTCACCGGTTATGCCGGTAATCTAGGGCATCTAGGACACCGACCCTGACCAGCTAGCACACTAAACTCCTCACCGATTAAGTCGGTATTCTAGTGGCTTATTTCAGCCGGGTCCCTAACCACACACACGCATGACCACACTGGCGCATAGCATACAATGGTTGATATTAGCGCATGGCGGCCCAGCCATGCTACCCTTTTATAGCAACAGCTACAGGACCTTCCAGGAACAAGGACCAATGAGAACCTGTTCAGAAGACTAGTAGTAACAGGGCCTTCCTGGCAGGCCAATAGGAGCTGCTGCAGTACCTGAGCATGTGACCCCTGATCTCCAATGAGAGATCTCACTCTGGGCACGCTCAGAAGGGAAAATGCAGGACTTTATCCCAAAGACATCTGCTCCAGAACTGGCTATAATAGCAGATCCAGGAAAGGCAGCAGCAAGTCACTGCCCAGTAGTGGAGTGGGCAAGACGCTTGGAACGACGTCTCTGCTGAGCAGGCTCCACTGCGGCCGGAGACAAATGGGAGACCGCAGCAGCACTGGTTCGAGACTCCCCTTGTGCAGGAGCGGGAGCTCGAACCCTAACATTACCCCCCCTCCTAGGGCCCCCCCTTCTCTGGGCCTCGCTGCGTTCAAAGGCAGCGATGAGCTGCGGAGCGTGAACATGCTCGGCAGGCTCCCAAGACCTATCCTCAGGCCCATAGCCCCTCCAGTCCACCAAATAAAACTTTTTGCCCCGTACCACCTTACACCCCACGATGGCGTTCACCTCATGGTCATCCGCAGATGAACCCGATGTCCCGGCAGATGACTCAGAAAACCGGGACATGAGCACGGGTTTCAGGAGGGACACGTGAAAGGTGTCGGAGATACCCAGGCGTGGTGGAAGAGCTAAACGGTATACCACGGGGTTAACCTGCTCGAGGACCTTGAAAGGACCCAGATAGCGGGGTGCCAACTTAGTAGACTCAACTCGCAGCCTGATGTTACGGGCGGAGAGCCACACCAAATCCCCAGGAGCAAATGTAGGAGCGGGACGCCGATGAGCATCGGCCGAAGACCTCATCCTCTCTTTGGAGGCCTGAATGGCATCCTGCGTGCGGTCCCAAATGTCCCGTGCCTCCACAGCCCAGTCTGCCACCCTGGAATCGGCGGAAGACACGGGCATAGGCACTGGTACCCACGGATGCTGACCGTAGTTCAGGAGGAATGGGGTCTGTCCGGTGGAATCAGCCACAGCATTGTTTAATGCAAACTCAGCCCATGGTAGCAAGGATGCCCAGTCATCCTGCCTGGCTGAGACAAAATGTCGTAGATAGGTGACCAAGGTCTGGTTGGCCCTCTCTACCAACCCATTCGTCTCAGGATGGTACGCTGAAGAGAGATTTAACTCAATACTGAGTAGACGACAAAGCTCTCTCCAGAACCGAGACGCAAACTGGGGACCTCGGTCACTGACAATCTTGTCCGGCATGCCGTGTAAACGGAAGATGTGCCTAACAAACAACGCTGCCAGAGCCCGTGCAGAAGGTAACCGTGGTAGTGGCACCAGATGCACCATTTTAGAGAAATGGTCGGTGATTACCCAAATGATGGTGCAACCCCGAGACTTGGGCAAGCCCACCACAAAGTCCATCCCAACCATCTCCCAGGGCCTGTCTGCCACCGGCAAAGGGTAAAGTAACCCAGCTGGCCGTTGTCGTGGAGACTTATTTTTGGCGCAGGAGACACACGCCCGAACATAGTCCCCAACATCACGGACCATATGCGGCCACCAATATGTCCTCGCCAGCAACTCAGATGTCCTCTTTGCCCCAAAGTGTCCACCCACCCTGGACGAATGTGCCCAAGAGAGTACCTCCGGTCGCAAATTAGTAGGCACAAAAGTCTTGCCCGGGGCACAGACTCTAGCGAAACCGGGGCCACTGTTCTCAGGCTCTCTGTGGGGACGATAAGCCGAGGCTCCTCCACCTCCTCCTCCGAGGACACCACAGAGCGAGAGAGAGCGTCGGCACGAATGTTCTTCTCTCCCGAGAGGAAATGCAGTGTGAAATGAAACCGGGAGAAGAACAAGGACCATCTGGCTTGGCGAGAATTAAGCCGCTGGGCTGTCTGAAGATATACCAGGTTTTTGTGATCCGTGAAGACTTGGAAGGGAAAGCGAGCTCCCTCCAACAGATGTCTCCACTCCGAGAAGGCCAACTTCATTGCTAGCAACTCCCTGTCCCCGATGGAATAATTCCTCTCTGCTGGTGTGAAGGTCTTGGAGAAAAAGAAGCATGGATGCTTCCGACCTTGAGCATCCTTTTGGAAGAGGACTGCTCCAGCACCAACGGACGAGGCATCCACCTCCAATATAAATGGCTTATCAACATCGGGGCGATGTAGGATGGGAGCTCTAGCGAAATGAGACTTAATAGACGTGAAGGCCTTGGAGACCTCTTCAGACCACAATTTGGGATTAGCTCCCTTTTTGGTAAGGGCAACCACGGGAGCTACCAAAGTTGAGAAGTGGGGAATGAACTGACGGTAGTAATTAATGAACCCCATAAAGCGCTGCACCGCCTTTAGAGAGTGGGGTTCTTGCCAGTCCATCACCGCCTGTAGTTTGGCAGGATCCATAGCCAATCCCTGGGCGGAGATGATATAGCCCAGGAAAGGTAAGGACTCCTGCTCAAACACACATTTCTCCAACTTTGCGTAAAGGGAATTTGCCCGTAGGAGGTCGAAGACCCTGCCAACATCCCTCCGGTGGGAGTCAATATCTGGAGAGAAGATGAGTATATCATCCAGATAGACTACGACCGAGGTGGAGAGCATATCCCGGAAGATGTCATTGACAAAGTCTTGGAAAACGGCTGGAGCATTACAGAGCCCAAAGGGCATCACCAGATATTCGTAATGCCCATCCCTGGTATTAAAAGCCGTCTTCCATTCGTCCCCCTCACGGATGCGAATCAGGTTATAAGCACCGCGCAGATCTAGTTTAGTGAATACCCTTGCTCCCCGAAGCCTATCAAATAGCTCCGAGATCAGGGCAACGGGTACTTGTTTTTAACGGTGATGGCGTTAAGACCCCTGTAATCAATACACGGACGCAATTCTCCGTTTTTCTTCTGCACGAAGAAAAATCCCGCCCCTGCCGGTGACACCGACTTCCTAATAAACCCTCTTGCCAGGTTCTCCTGAATATATTGCGACATGGCCTCTGTCTCAGGAAGAGAGAGGGGATAGACCCTTCCCCGAGGAGGTTCTGCGCCAGGCAAGAGGTCGATAGGACAGTCATAGGGGCGATGAGGCGGAAGAGTCTCCGCAGCCTTCTTGGAGAACACGTCTGCATATGACCAGTAGTGCTTGGGAAGTGGAGTAAGATCTGCGGGTAACTCAGTAGTGGTAACCTGAACGCAACTTCTGAAACATCTGCCTGTACATGCATCACTCCAACCCAGTATCCTACCCGAAGTCCACTCTATATGTGGGGAGTGGAAACGGAGCCAAGGTATACCTAGTAGGATCTCGTCTATTCCCTCGGGAAGGACGAGTAGGGAAATAAATTCCTGATGGGAAGGAGATACAGACAATGCAAGTGGGACAGTCTGGTGAGTAATTTGTGAGGGCAATGACGACCCATTCACTACCCGAACAGTCACTGATTTGTCAAGCGCCACCAGAGGTATTGCATGACGGCGAGCAAAGCTAGAGGACATGAAATTCCCCTCTGCTCCTGAGTCCACGCAAAGGTCGGCGGTGAGAATGGAAGTACCAACAGTGATTGTCCCTTTAAATGTTATCTTGGAGGAAAATGCCGCTGTCTCTAGTGAACCTCCTCCCAGGGCCACTAGACGCGATCGCTTCCCCGATCGCTGTGGACATCTGTTGGCATAGTGTCCTGTCTGCTGACAATGGTTACAAACCACGGATACTCGGACGGACCGAGACTTAGGTCCTGCATGAGGAACTTCTGTGGCCTTTTGAGGTTCGGATGCCAGATCGGGGAATTCGAGAGGTTTGGCAAAGGTAGGAGCCAACCGAAACCTCTGCCTACACTGGGCCCGCTCCAACCTCCGCTCGTGAAAACGGAGGTCAATGCGGGTAGATATGGAGATAAGCTTCTCCAGTGTGGCGGGAATCTCCCTGGTAGCCAAAGCGTCTTTAACATGGTCAGCCAGTCCCCGCCAGTAGATAGGAATAAGAACTTTATCAGACCAATCTAGCTCAGCAGCCAGAGTCCGAAACTGGACGGAAAACTGACTGACCAAAGACGAACCCTGTGTCAATGCCAGCAGTTGTAGCGCCGTATCGTGGGTGACCTGGGGTCCTAAAAAGACCTTTTTAAGAGCCTCCAAGAAACGAGGAGCACTCTGCACCACACGATCATCGCGCTCCCACAGCGGCGTTGCCCACTCCAACGCTCTGCCCGAGAGTAGAGAAAGTACAAAACCCACTTGTGCCCGATCCGTGGGAAAACGTGCAGCCAGAAGCTCAAGATGTATAGAGCACTGACTCACGAATCCCCGACATTGCTTGCTATCACCGGCAAACTTGTCAGGAAGCGGGAGGTGGGATAATGTAGGGGCAGAGGTGGCAGAGGACAAACTGGCTGCAGCCACGCTAGCAGCCTGAACAGCGACTGCGGTAACATCCACAGCTGAGGTTGTGCTCTCAAGAGCCTCCAACCTACCCTTCAGCTTCTGGATGTACTGCAATAGACGCTGTTCGTCCGCCATTTTACTAGCCAGACCCTGGCGCTAATATTATGTTAGGGTCTGCGGAACGCACCAAATATATAAAGTGGAGAGGTGCGTTCGCAGCCCGGGGTCCACCGTGCAAGCAAAGCCTGCTGCTAGTAAGATGACGAAAGTAGCGAACTCTGTTATCCCGCAGAGTCGCTAAAATAAACGCCGTAGCGCGTTGTGGCAGTAAGTGCAGACTCTGTTAATTCACAGAGCCGCTAACGGGATGCCACAGTGCTATATGGCGATATGTGCGAACTCACTTAGCTTCAGTGAGCCGCAAAGTAAAACGCTAGGGCGCTGTCTAGCGTCGAGAGCGAACCCTGTTACGTCACAGAGCCGCTGAGAACAAACGCCGTGTCCTGTCAGGCTCTCAGGCACACGGTTAATTGCTAAGCGAGCATAATACGTGGTCATGCGCTAATGTCCTCGCGGGAGTCACCCGCAATCTATGGCGTCTGAACGCCAGACCCTGAATACGGCAATCAAACTCCTCACCGGTTATGCCGGTAATCTAGGGCATCTAGGACACCGACCCTGACCAGCTAGCACACTAAACTCCTCACCGATTAAGTCGGTATTCTAGTGGCTTATTTCAGCCGGGTCCCTAACCACACACACGCATGACCACACTGGCGCATAGCATACAATGGTTGATATTAGCGCATGGCGGCCCAGCCATGCTACCCTTTTATAGCAACAGCTACAGGACCTTCCAGGAACAAGGACCAATGAGAACCTGTTCAGAAGACTAGTAGTAACAGGGCCTTCCTGGCAGGCCAATAGGAGCTGCTGCAGTACCTGAGCATGTGACCCCTGATCTCCAATGAGAGATCTCACTCTGGGCACGCTCAGAAGGGAAAATGCAGGACTTTATCCCAAAGACGTCTGCTCCAGAACTGGCTATAATAGCAGATCCAGGAAAGGCAGCAGCAAGTCACTGCCCAGTAGTGGAGTGGGCAAGATGCTTGGAACGACGTCTCTGCTGAGCAGGCTCCACTGCGGCCGGAGACGAATGGGAGACCGCAGCAGCACTGGTTCGAGACTCCCCTTGTGCAGGAGCGGGAGCTCGAACCCTAACACACACTGCCAGAATGAAGTCCTTTATTTGAAATATAAATGGACACCATATTACTTTTTTATTTCAAAGTAAAAAACAAAGTTATACTCACTTCACGCCCATTGAAGCCCTTGTCCCCTGTAAAAAGCAGAAAATAATAAACACCAATAATACTCACCTAATGCCCATTCCATGGAAGCCCTAGTCTCCTGTAAAAAAATAAAAATGAATAATAACTAGTGATGAGCGAACATGCTCGCCACTACTCGTTACTTGCCTGAGTATCACTGTGCTCGGCGAGCATCGAGCATTTCCGGTATTATTTGCGGGAGCTCGGGTCTCCGCCCCGCAATTTTGGCGCTCTTTAGAGCGCCAATGAACATGCAGGGATTTTCTGCCATGCACTGTAATGCCGCAGCTATCTTTGTTGTGGTATTACAGTGACTGGCTCGCTGCACAGCGTCATCAGGTCTATAAGAGACCGGATGCCGCCCTGCTTGATGTATTCAGCTCATACAGTGTTTGGTGAGAGTTGCTGCTGAGATAGGGAGAGATATGGGCTTTTATTAGTTAGTGTGTGTCTACCATTGTTCAATCCACAAATCCAGCTAAACCAACAGTCTTTTAAGGGCTAATTAGGGGGTATATAGATTGCAGTGCTAGGTAGGCTGTGGAGTCTATGTGCGCATATCCACATCAGTGCAAGGCATGCAGGCACCGTATGTGAGTGTATAGATCTGACTGCATACTTCAAAAGGATCCATTACTATCTGGTGCTGCCTATTATATATATATACCTAGCTGCAGGTATCAGTGGCTAGGATTTTTTTTTTTTGCACCTGAATCCTGCTAATTTTATTACAAAACAATCCAGAGACCCAACTTTTTTCTACATTTATTTACTTTGTCACACTGCAGACTACAGCCAGGTCATTTTAAATCAACAGCGTTAAAATCTGGCAATTTAAAATCTTTAGGTGACCAAAAAATATTTATCTACAGTTGTTATATTTATCAGTGTTTTTAACGCCACATGCATTGCATATTATTGCGATAACTATTTTACAATTTTAGTACTCCAACAATTTTTATTTTTAGTGTCATAGCCTAGTTATTGACACAAATTTTGGTGGTCCAAAAAAAATCCAGCACACATGTAACGGTGTTTTATCTCCGTCAGACGCCAGATCTATCTGTGGTCTACAAATTGTGGAATTTCCAGCCTAGATTCCACTGTTTTTGCTGTCTGTTACCCTAGTTCTGTGCAATATTTTGGGGTATAACCTTAAAAAATACAGGCTACATAGAGTGACCAGTGTGGTATCTGTGTCAGACTCCTATTTCTCTGTGTGCCAAAAATTTTAGCATATCAGGGAAACATTACACTTTTGCTGTGTCTTACCCTATTTCTATATAAGAAAAAACTTGGCACTCAACTTTATGAAATGAAAAGAATTTATTGCAGTCAAAATCCAACGTTTCGGTCCCACTTGGACCTTCATCAAAGTACTGCAGGATAAATAAAATGGTATACTATAATATTGACAAAAAAGTAGAAATGAAATTATTGTATCATAACCAGAGAGGAATCTAAAACAATTGAATATAATAACATGAACGAAAGTCTAAGTTATTGATGTAATGACATCGCAACGAAAAAAGAAGGGGGAGAGATAATTATGAAAAATAGAGATGCCTACCCGACTGCTTGTTGAACAGAAATCCAGTTTGTGGATTATATTATATCCAGAGTGATCTTTTAATAATCTATGGACTGATAGAGCGTACATGAATAAAGCAATAAAAAAACAAGAAAAAAAATAAAATAAAAGGAGCAACTAATGCTGGAATACAAATGGCATACATATAAAGAAATGTATCTAGTGCAGGTGTCAATAAAGGAATCCAGGTTATGCCTGTTTGTGAGAAAGATCAAGGTGTTTAGTGAGGCAATATGAGCCTTTAAGTGCACTTTTACTTATTAAACCTGTGGTGAAAGGCACAATACCTGTTATATAGCTTATAATGGGTATAGCCAGTGTCCACTGGAGAGTGGCGAACGTAATCAGGATTAATATGGACACCTGATAGACATAGTATAGAGAGGTGTTTAATAATTAAATATAACGATAGATAAGTGGCTTAATAGGAAAATGCATTAGATGCTTACACTGCTTGTCCACTGAATCAAACAAATAAGTCCTGGATGGTGGCACTAAATAACTAAGAAGACATGGTGTCAGCTAAAACAGACGCTGTTAAAGTAATGGAATACAACTGTGATCGCTGTAAAGTGGTCTAGAGGGCTGATAACGGGGAGATAACGTCTGCAATTGATGAATCCAATATGATGGTGGTATAGTGGAGGGTGCAGGTCTTCACTCAACGCGGCATCCACCGCTTGTTAGAGTGAGTAACCTGGTGAGAATACCGCCATTATATGTGCTGGGGGCGGGTGTAGTGCTGAGACGCTGACCGGAATTGCATCATAGGAAGTGATGTCACTTCCGCGGTCCAAATGCTTAAAGCTTGAAAGAGTGCAGATCATACTCCCTATTTAAACCTTTTTTTCAGGTGTTGGATACGGTCACCCCCCTAACCGTATCCAACACCTGAAAAAAAGGGAATCATATTGGATTCATCAATTGCAGACGTTATCTCCCCGTTATCAGCCCTCTAGACCACTTTACAGCGATCACAGTTGTATTCCATTACTTTAACAGCGTCTGTTTTAGCTGACACCATGTCTTCTTAGTTATTTAGTGCCACCATCCAGGACTTATTTGTTTGATTCAGTGGACAAGCAGTGTAAGCATCTAATGCATTTTCCTATTAAGCCACTTATCTATCGTTATATTTAATTATTAAACACCTCTCTATACTATGTCTATCAGGTGTCCATATTAATCCTGATTACGTTCGCCACTCTCCAGTGGACACTGGCTATACCCATTATAAGCTATATAACAGGTATTGTGCCTTTCACCACAGGTTTAATAAGTAAAAGTGCACTTAAAGGCTCATATTGCCTCACTAAACACCTTGATCTTTCTCACAAACAGGCATAACCTGGATTCCTTTATTGACACCTGCACTAGATACATTTCTTTATAGGTATGCCATTTGTATTCCAGCATTAGTTGCTCCTTTTATTTATTTTTTTTCTTGTTTTTTTATTGCTTTATTCATGTACGCTCTATCAGTCCATAGATTATTAAAAGATCACTCTGCATATAATATAATCCACAAACTGGATTTCTGTTCAACAAGCAGTCGGGTAGGCATCTCTATTTTTCATAATTATCTCTCCCCCTTCTTTTTTCGTTGCGATGTCATTACATCAATAACTTAGACTTTCGTTCATGTTATTTTATTCAATTGTTTTAGATTCCTCTCTGGTTATGATACAATAATTTCATTTCTACTTTTTTGTCAATATTATAGTATACCATTTTATTTATCCTGCAGTACTTTGATGAAGGTCCAAGTGGGACCGAAACGTTGGTTTTTGACTGCAATAAATTCTTTTCATTTCATAAAGTTGAGTGCCAAGTTTTTTCTTATGTTATCACTGGGTTGGGTTCCTACTTGAGCACCTTCCACAGTAGTGCCACGCCATATTATTCTATTACTCTATTTCTAGACAGTCTTTTTCGGTAAAAAAAATATATAAAAAACTCCACGGGACATATTAAACAGTCTGTTATCTCCATCAGACGCCAGGTGTATCTGTGCTCTACGAATAGTTGCTTTTCAGGCCTACCTTGTCCTTTTTTCTGTCTGCTACCCTAGGTCAAGTATACACTATTTTGGACTAAAAAATAAAAAATATACCGGCCTCATATTGAACAGTCTGGTATCTCAATGGCACGCCTTATGTATCTGTGGGCTACAAAGTGTGCTTTTGAGCCTTCCGTTCAGTTTTTTTTGCTGTGTGCTACGGTAGCTCAAAACATTTTTTTTGTGTAAAAAATACAAAAAGACCGGCGACATATTTAACAGTCCGGTATCTCTGTGACATGTCTCATGTATCTGAGGGCTACAAAGTGTGCTTTGGAGGCTTCCATTCACCTTTATTTGCTGTGTGTTACCCTAGCTCTAAACACTATTTAGGGCTAAAAATGTAAAAAATAACTGCCCACATATTGAACAGTGTGGTATCGCTGTAAGACGGCTGAGCTGTTTGAGGCCTACAAATTGCGGCAATTCAGGCCTACATTCAACTGTATTTGCTGTCTGTTACCCTAGTTCTGTACAATATTTTGGGGTATAAGCTAAAAAAATACAGGCTACATAGGGTGACCTGTGTGGTATCTGTGTCAGACTCCTATCTCTCTGTGTGCTAAAAATTGTGGCATTTCAGGACTACATTAGACATTTTTTTCTTCATCTTACACACAGTTATTGACAGTGACAGCAGTTTGTTAAGCAAATAAAGTACATTCCAGATATCTGAAAGTGTGTTTTGCCTGCACACAGATTGCATTACATATAATTTTGCTCCAAATTGTGACTTTTTTATTGAACGTTGAAAATATTGTACTACATTTAAAATGGGAAAGGCAACTGGCAGGGGACGGGGAACTGGATGTGATGGTGATGGTGCATGCAGAGGCAGAGGGCAAGCTGCAATTGTGCCACAACAAACACCCACATATTATCGCAACAGATTCCTGTCACAATTCATAGGGGATGGCAGAAGACCACTCTTGATACCAGAACAGCGTGAAAAGGTAGTTGGTTGAATGGCGGATAATACCTTTGTTTGTTACGTATTGTGGCTAGTCATGTGCAAATCTGTGTCTAGTAATTACTCCATGTAATACTGTTTGTAATGTTTGGTTTGTAATGCTGCTGTAACGCTGCTGTGATGCCATAATTTCCCTCGGGGATCAATAAAGTGTATCGTATCATATCATAATACTTCCAGTCAGTTTGGCACCACCACCAGCACCCTGTCTTCCACACAGTCAAATTTGAGAAGCCGTGACTCTGGACCATATATTCCTCACCCTGATCCTCCTTCCACCTCCTATGCCGAGTGCACACAGACAACTGATCCCACACTTTGACACTCCGAAGAGCTGTTCAGTTGTCCATTTATAGATTCCGGCCTCTCACCCGGTCCACTTGAAGAGGGGCAAAGTGAGATTGCATGTAGCGAAGCCCAAATATTAGAGCAGCCACGTTCACACAAAGGTGACGGTGGGAATGTGTCACAAGAGGTAAACGATGATGAGACACAATTGCCAGAAAGTCAGGAGGAGGCCCAGGGTGCGGAAGTGGAAGAGGAGGTGGTGGATGATACAGTAACTGACCCAACCTGGCAGGAGGACATGCAGAGCGAGGACAGCAGCACACAGGGGGAGGGAGGCGTAACACCACAACAGGCAGGAAGAAGCACTGTGGTGGCCGCAGACAGAAGTCGGGCAACATTCCTTGTAAAACCAACATGACGGAAGTTGTCAATACAACTGTTTGTTCTTCCCAAGTCTGGTTGTTTCTTTAAGACTCTGCCCATAACCCCAAATAGGCCATTTGCACCACCTGCCATGCCCACATCAGCAGAGATAGCAAATTTACCAGCCTGACCACCACCAGCATGATCAGGCACAAGGCAGCGAAGCACCCGACTTTGTGGGCTGAACTCCAGAGTCCAGGAAAAGTGTCTGCGGGTGACACCACTGCTTCTTCCGCTGTTGTGCATGGAAGTCAATCCCCTGTCCATGGTGCCTGCGAAGATGCCTCCTGCACTGCACCTGTCGCTGCACACACTCATCTACCACCATCAGCAAGCACATCCAGGTCCTTGTCCCAGCGCAGCCTTCAGTTGTCCATACCCCAGTCATTGGAGCGAAAGCAGAAATACGCAGCCAACGCCCCACAGGCCACAATACTAAATTCACAAATTTTTTGTCTGCTTGCACTCAAAATGTGGCCTTTTAGGCTCATGGAGACCGAAGCTTTCCGCAGCCTGATGGGGGTGGCCGTCCCAAGGTACTCTGTCCCCAGCCGACACTATTTTTCCCGGTGTGCCATACAGGCATTACACAAGTACGTGTTCCCCAACATTACCCGTGCCCTCAACAATGCAGATACAGAGAAAGCACACTTAACCACGGACACGTGGACAAGTGCTTCTGGGCAGGGACGTTACATCTCGCTGACGGCACACTGGTTTAACATAGTGGAAGCTGGGACCCAGTCTGATCTTGGGATGGAACACGTCCTACCAACGCCGAGGATTGCGGGCCCTAGCTCAATCAGGGTTGCCCCCACAGTCTACAGCTCCTGCACGTCATCCTCCTCCTCCTCTTCAGCCTGCATCTCTGAAATGACCACATCAGTTGCAAGCTGGAAGCACTGCAGCACTGCCTCAGCCAAGCGTCAACAGGCTGTGTTGAAGCTAATATGCTTAGGTGACAAACTTCACAATGCTGAAGAGTTGTGAACAGCTCTGAAAGAGTAGGCAGATATGTGGCTGACACCGCTGAACCTACAGCCAGGCATGATTGTGTGTGACAATGACCGTAACCTGGTGGTGGCTCACACACGTACCATGCTTGGCCCATGTGCTTAGCCTGGTGGTTCAGCGGTTTCTCAAAACCTACCCGGAGCTTCCGGATCTGCTTGTGAAAGTATGCCGCCTGTGTGCCCATTTTAGAAAGTCAGCTACAGCTTCAGTCGCCCTTTCCGTGCTTCAGCAGCGTTTGCAGCTTCCGGCTCACTTACTGGTGTGTGAAGTCCCCACGTGTTGGAACTCTACACTGCAGATGCTGGAAAGGATTTGTGAGCAGAAGAGGGCCGTTGTTCAGTACCAACATCAACAAGGGCGTCAGTATTCAGTTCAGACTCCAGAAATAAGACCTCAGGAGTGAACATGGATGTCAGACATATGTACCATCCTACAAAAGTTTAAGGAGTCCACCAAGATGGTGAGCAGCGATGATGCCATAATTAGTGTCACCATCTCACTTCTCTGTATTCTGAAAAGCTCTCTGCTCACAATCGAAGAGGATGTTTTGCTGGTGGTGCACGATGAGAAGTAGCAAGGAACCATACAGGGTGATTATACACAGCCCAGCCTCATGTCATCCCAATGTGGATTGGTTGACAGTCAGGAAGAGGAGGGGGAGGAAGAACAGAAGCTGCTTTCCTGCGCTATAGATGGCACTACAAGCACAACGGTCATACCGTCTGTTCAGCGTGGATGGCCTGAGGACAAGGAGGAGGAGGACAGAGGGGTAGTCTCACAAGGCCTGGAAAGTTTGGGAAGATGTTGAAGGAGTACCTTGCTGACCGTACAAACATCCTCCGTGATTCCTCTGTGCCTTTTAATTATTGGATATCCAAGCTGGACACATGGCATGAACTGGCTCTCTGGCTCTCTGTGCCTTGGAGGTCCTGGCCTGCCCTGCCACTAGCGTTTCGTCACAGCAGATTTTTAGTGCTGCTGGTGGAATAATAACTGATAAGCACATCTGCCTATCAACAGAAAATGCTGACAGGCTGACTCTTATAAAAATGAACAAGGCATGGATTGGGCCAGACTTCTGTACACTACTGAATGAGAACTGCGAAACATAACCTTCAATATAGTATATTTTATGGGGAGGTGTATTTCCATGCACCTCTTCACATCCACACATGGGTATACTGTATGCTTCCTGACTTTGGATATTTGGTGTGTTATTATCCCCTCCTTCTCCTCATACTCATCATCCACCACCACTAGAACACGAGGGTGACCATGGTCTATAATGCAGGAGCCAGTATTAATTTTTTCAAGGGTGTTTTGCTGCCCGTTCAAAAAATGTTGACACCCTATGTTGAGGTGTCACCCCCCCAGGGGAAAATGTTTTTCAGCCCACGCACTTAGTGTATGGCCATTCCAAGTATAGGAGACCCGCTCCTTTAAACTGGCAAGACCTTTTTCGCAGGCCATACTCCACGTCTCTTCCTACACCACCCCTAGATCACCAGGGTAACTGTGTTCTGTGATGAAACAGCCACTATATTGTTTTGCAAGGGTGTTTAGGATGTCCGTAACTACATATATTTACAGAGTCGGTTGCTGTGCCCCACCCAAGGTGAAAATGTTTTTCAACCCATGCACTTATTGTATGGCCATTCCAAGTATAGGAGACCTTTGTAATGGCAACTGATTTTTAGGAGGACGTCATAAACGTCTCTTCCAAGTGGTATTTTGGTTTGTCCAAATTTGGGGCAGGCCTTCCATTCAATGCACGGGCAAATAGTATGGGAGACCCACTTCATAATCATGTAAACTTTGTTGGTTGTTAATATTCTTCAACAATTCTTCTATGCCAGTTCTTCAGCTTCAACACTGCAATGCTAAAATGCAGGTTCTTCTGACTCACCACAGCAATTGATCAATGCAGGTTCTTAAGCCTCAACAATGCAATGTTCCACTGATGATTCTTCAGGTTCAACACTGAAATGCTTCACTGCAGGGTCTTTAGCATCAATACTGCAATTGTCCACCGCTGGGTCTTTAGCATCAACACTGCAACTGTCCACTGTCGGTTCTTCAGCATCAACAATGCGATTATAAACTGCAGGGTTTTTAGCGCCAACACTACAATTGTCCACCACTGGGTCTTTAGCATCAACACTGCAATTGTCCACTGCCGGGTCTTCAGGCTCAACTATTGACTGCATAGCCAAACAATATGGGAGTAACAAATTAATAGGAAGAATGCTTTCAGTTGTCGATCAAGTACGTGGGTTCAAAGGCTTATTGGGGTGTGTGTTACTTTGATGCAGGGCAGGCCTTACAGTCAATGCATAGGCTAACAGTATGGCAGAACAAAATGAATAATGTGAACTTGGTTTTCCTGTATACATCCACTAGGGAGCTTGTAAGCCTCATTGGGATGCGTTTATGTGTGTATTACTTTGATGCAGGCAAGACCTTGTATTCAATGCATAAGCTAACAGTATGGCAGTGGCAAAAGAGTAAAGTGAAAGTGGTTTTCCTGTGTACATTCACAAGGTCAGTTCAAAGCCTTTTTGGGGTGCATTTGAGTTTGATGCAGGCAGGGCCTTGTATTCAATGCATAAGCTAACAGTATGGCAGTGGCAAAAGAGTAATGTGAACGTGGTTTTCCTGTGTACATACACTAGGTCGGTTCAAAGCCTTTTTGGGGTGCGTTTGAATTTGATGCAGGGCAGGCCTTGCAATCAATGAAGAAGCTAACAGTATGGAAGTGGCAAAAGAGTAATGTGAAGGTGGCTTTCCTGTGTACATCCACTAGTTCGCTTGTAAGCCTTTTTGGGGTGCGTTCCAATTTGATGCAGGCAGGGCCTTGTATTCAATGCATAAGCTAACAGTATGACAGTGGCAAAAGAGAAATCGGAACGTAGTTTTCCTGTGTACATCCACGAGGTCTCATGTAAGCCTTTTTGGGGTGCGCTTGAATTTGATGCAGGGCGGGCTGTTATGATTCGGTAACCGAGGAGGACAATAGGAAAATTGGCTAGGCCACAAGACACCCAGAAAGGTTGGTAACTTAGCGGATTGCAGACCCCTAAACTGACAACACAACTAGAATTAGCCATGGGATGTACCTACGATACCCTAGATGCCTCGACACAGCCAAAGAGTTAACTAAGCCTAAAGAGAGAAAGGGGAAAGCTAACTGCCCCGAAGTAGAGCCCCAAAGGATTAGATAGCCCCTAAACATATATTGCTGGTGAGACGGTTTTAGCACAAACACAAACAGAAAATAGAGTAAGCAAATGCTGGGACACAAACTGTCTAGATAAAACAGGACAGAAAAGGATTCTGTCTGCAATCCAGAAAAAACCCTAAGAAAAATTCCAACACGTCTGATATGCAAAAATACTGAGCCCACACGACCTCTCCCCTGCTAAATCAGATCTCTGGTGTGAACTGGACGCAAATCAACAGATACTGAAATAACAGGGAACTAGAAATACATAAGCTGTGGCAAATGAGAAACAGAGTCCAGCATAGGTCCCCACTGGGAACCTGGTTGAACTAAAGGTACTGCCACACTTAGCTATCCCGCTAGCGATCTCGTTAGCGTTGCATACTAATGAGATCGCTAGCGGGATTGTTTCTATATCGCTAATTAGCGATATAGTTAACGACGCTATCGCCGTTAGCGATCTTCTTAACGACTTTAGCGGTACAAAAGTACCGCTAAATCGCTAAGAAAAGGTGCCACACAGCGATATATACTTACCCAGCGGGAGCGCCAGCGATGAAATAGGGTCCGGAGCGATTCCAGCGACGAGCGAGATCACAGCAGGAAGCTCGTCGCTGGAAGCTGCCGCACTGAACAATATCGCTAACGGGATCGCTAAATAGTGACGTTTTTTAGCGATCCCGTTAGCGATATTGTTTAGTGTGGCATACCCTTAACTCCAGCAAGGCAGGAAACTGAAAAAAGCAAAAGGTAAACAAATGCCACAGAAATAAACAGCCAAATAACTTATCTGTAAGATGCAGGACACAGCAGGGAGAAAGCAGACTTCTAAAAGGCTCAGGAAGCAGACCAAATCATCGGCAACAACCAGGGGAAGGCTGCTCGCTTAAATCTCCCCAGTCAGTAACACCTGCTCTCCAATCATCCCCTTCAGGTGATAGACTTCTGTCATCCAGACTAGCTCCATTACCAGAGGCAACCACCAGAGGGAGCCCAAACTCAGAAGCCAGATTAAAGGTGTTCACAACAGCGGGCCTTGCATTCAATGAAGAAGCTAACAGTATGGCAGTGGCAAAAGAGTAATGTGAAAATGGTTTTCCTGTGTACCTCCACTAGGTCTCTTGTAATCCTTTTTGGAGCGCGTTTAAATTTGATGCAGGATAGGGCCTTGTATTCAATGCACAAGCTAAAAGTATGGCAGTGGCAAAAGAGTAATGTGAACGTGGTTTTCCTGTGTACATCCACTAGATCAGTTCAAAGCCTTTTTGGGGTGCATTTGAATTTTGATGCAGGGCGGCCCTTGCATTGAATAAAGAAGCTAACAGTATGGCAGTGGCAAAAGAGTAAAGTGAATGTGGTTTTCCTGTGTATATCCACAAGGTCGGTTCAAAGATTTTTTGAGGTGCGTTTAAATTTGATGCAGGGCGGGCCTTGCATTCAATGAAGAAGCTAACGTATGGCAACGTCAAAAGAGTATGGTAGTGTCAAAAGAGTAATGTGAACTTGGTTTTCCTTTGGCCATCCAGTACCTGGGTTCAAAGGCTTATTGGAGTGCGTGTTACTTAGCTGCAGGGCAGGCCTTGCATTTAATGCATAGGCTAACACTATGGGTGACCTATTTTATTATAATTGGAACACTTTTTCATGAGGTCCTCCTGTACGTCTCATCACAGGGGTATTGGGGTGCATCCTAATTTTTGGCAGTCCAGCCACTCAGTGCTTAGGCAATAACAGTATAGGAGACCCACTCTTCAATATTGGCCCTTTAAGAAGATTAATGCTGCCTGAATGCTCCTATAAAAATTGTCTTTGTGATTTTAAAAGTCCCTCCTTCATAAATGAAAAAAGATGTGTCTGATGATGTGTCACACACCACACGGCCAGCCAAAGTTGTTAAATGCTACAATGACATTTCACAGTAAATGCATTTGTATTGGTTGAAAGCAACGGTAATGTTGAAAAACGCATAAAAAATGCTACGCGTGAACATAGACAAATTGGTGGAGGAACTTTTTTACTTTGGGTTAATTATTTTGCCCTATATGTAAGTCATTAGCCTGGAAAGGATGTTCCTTAACATATTTCCCAGGAAAATACATTTTGGTTTCGTTTTTGTATGTTTTTTGGTGTACATGTAAAAATGGCGTAAGACTCTGACAACATTGCTCACAACTGTGACCTGGGAGTCAGAAATGCTTCCAGGGGCATTCCCAATGATGTTCCTGTGTCACTTGAGCGGTGTTTCCATCATTTACAGATGTTTTTAGACTTTAAAAGGACCCCCAGGGGATCGCAGCAAAAATGCTCGGTTTTCCCATAGACTTAAGGGTATGCCACACTAAACAACATCGCTAACGGGATCGCTAAAAAACGTCACTATTTAGCGATCCCGTTAGCGATGTTGTTGTGTGCGGCAGCTGCCAGCGACGAGCTTCCTGCTGTGATCTCGCTCGTCGCTGGAATCGTTCCGGACCCTATTTTCGTCGCTGGCGCCCCGCTGGGTAAGTATATATCGCTAAGTGTGGCACCTTTTTTAGCGATTTAGCGGTACTTTTGTACCGCTAAAGTCGTTAAGGAGATCGCTAACCGCGATAGCGTCCTAACGACATCGCTAAAATAGGTAGCCACTAGCGATATAGAAACAATCCCGCTAGCGATCTCATTAGTATGCGACGCTAATGAGATCGCTAGCGGGATTGTCTAGTGTGGCAGTACCTTTACATTGGGTATTCCAATTAGCTTGACCCGAATAACGAGCACCCGAGCATTTTAGTGCTCGCTCATCACTAATAATAACCATATCCCTCCCTTGTCCAACATGCTGTCTCAAACCATAATCCATGTCTGCGATAAGTGGTTTTTAACCTGAACGGTGCCAAGATGCGACCATCCAGGCTGAAATCCATGGGAGAATGAGCTGCTGCGAATGTAGCATCAGTGACTAGAGGTGGCATAATCAAGGTGTGATGGTGTGATATGTTCTGTGGGTATCATTTTGTGTATATTTATATTTTACTGATTTACATGGTGTTCTCTTGTTTCCCGGTATCATTCCACATATTGTCTAGAGTCTCAATTATCAGCCTTTTGGTTGATAATTGAGTTAGCTCACCTACCATCTGCAGCCTGAATGTGTCTATACCTCTTGATGAACCCCTGCTGACATTTCTTGATTGTCCATTCATGACCCCTCAGCTATCCAAATGCAGCTAGTCACCCCCTGTAGTGCCTTAATCCCTGAGGCACCTTTCCCAGGTCAGAGAGGCCTGAAAGCCATTGAACCAGTCTGACTACCCCTGGGATATGGTGGGGGTCTGAGGAGGACAGAGAGGTGGAAGTCAGATCCTGTGTGATGAGGATGGTGTAGAGACACAGCACATCAGAGAGAAAGAAAGATATGGTTTCTTTTGTTTATCCTCTGTCGTCTGGATTATTGGACTCATCTCCTGGGGCATTTATCCTGCCTATAATAAAGTTTTGCCTATAATAAAGGTCTTGGGATTGTTCGCACTTCTTTTGCTCTGTTGATTGGGTGATACCAGAGAAGGACCCCGTGACAACTGGTGGCAGCAGTGGGATCAACAGAGTGTAACCCAATGGAGAACCACCCACAGAGTGAGTACAGAAATTGGACTGTATCCAGTTTACAGGAGAGAGCCAGAGACCTGGACCTGAACTACAAGGGACTGACTAAAGAAGCCTTAATTGACCTACTGGTGGGTGCTAGCCAGGCCACCTCCTCCCAGATGTCTGAAGGACAAGCACTGGAGACAGGGCTCCCCACCCCAAAAAGCCAGTGGTTGGTGTGGTACGAAGAATAGATGGCGGTTCTGGGCCCAGAGTTCTCTCAGGAGTATAAGGAGGAGGCTGCCCGCTGGGCACAGCGTAGACTAGAAGCAATGGAGCTTGAAAGAGGCAGTAATGCAATGTGGAGTGTAAACCCAATGATCCTGGAGCTGTACGGATCACCCGGACAGACTTTAAGCCTTTGATGAGGCTTCTGAAGATGTGGAGGGGTTCTTCTAGGACTTTGAGCAGCAGTGTGCTGTGATGGAGGTGCCCCACTCTGGCTGGATGAGTTTGTTAGTGGGACTCCTGAACGATAGCGTGGCGGAGGCTTACCGAACCATTGACTCACAGCGGAATCGGGATTATAACATTGTAAAGTGGACTATCCTGGATTGCCATGCTATCACCCCAGACTCATAAAGGACCAAGTTCCGAGACCTCCCATGCACCACGGGGGGATCGTTAAGGCTATATGCACATAAGATGTCCCAGGCATGTTGGAGATGGCTGGAAGCAGAAAACGCCTTTAATGTGGAAGATGTTATACAGGCGTTCCTTATAGAACAATTTCTTGCCAAGTACCCCACAGAAGTATGGGAATGGGTCCGGGAGCGCATGCCGTGTACCGTGGATAGAGCTGCAGCCCTGGCCGATGAAGCCCTTACTATCCGACAGCAATGGAGGGGGCTTCTGTACAATAAACCACAGCCTGCTCCTGCGCCCCAGCCCCCTCCGATTATATCTGCCCTTCCACCTAGTCGCAGGCCAATGAAAATCACGCCTCATAATCCTGGGCCCCAACAGTTCCGACCACGACGTGGGGGTATCACAGAGAGGATATGTTATGGGTGCGGGCAACCTGGGCATTTGCAATCCGGCTGTCCCTCAAGGATTCGGAGGGAGCCCCATGCAGCCCCACCTCGTCCAATGCATCTTGTGCACTCCATCCCGCCTGAGGTAGAGCTACCACCACCCCCACCTGAGTGGACCACCGACCACAGCATCATAGATACCCCTCCTGGAGTGTACGGACTCCAGCCTTTTGTCCTTTAGCTACCCAGAGCAACGGCAAAGTCACCTGCAGGATGTCATAATTGATGGATACAAAGTGTCAGGATTTAGAGACACGGGGGCATTCCTGACTATCGCTGACCCCCGTGTGGTTCGACCTGGGGCAATTCACCAGGGCCCCGGAATTCCCATTGTCCTGGTGGGGGGTGCCTGCAAATATATACAGCGAGCTTCTGTGCATTTGGATTATGGTTGTGGAGAAAAACTGTGTTGGGTTGGAGTTATGGGAGGATTCCCTGCAGATATCCTCCTTGAGAACGACATTGGGGAGTTACAGTGCCAATTTGTGGGAGCAGTCACCCGACTACAGGCCCTTCAAGCACTATGACATCCGGACCTCAACGGGGAGCAACCACCACGAACCGCATCAGAGTTGGTAAGAAATACATTCCCTGCTACTACATTGGGAGAGTCTTGGGATAGAGAGGAGTTTAGGAGATAAACAGAGGGTGACACTACCTTAGCAGCCCTTAGGTTAAGGGCAGAAACTGGGCGCATGGGAGATAATGGGGATGCCTTCACTCGAGAAAACGGACTGTATTATCGTGTAACAAAAGTCAGTGACAAGAGCAGCCCTGACACAACGACCAGGCAACTCATTGTCCCACAGAAGTACAGGGCACAGCAAGTCCAACTGGCCCATGACATCCCCATGGCTGGGCATCAGGGGAGGAAAAGGACTGAAAAGAGACTCACCCAAAGTTTTTACTGGCCTGGCATCTCGCAGTCGTTAGCCCATTATTGCCACACCTGCGATGTATGCCAGCTAATGCGGCGTACAGGAGCTCGACATAAGGTACCCCTGCAATCCCTGCCCAAAATTGAAGAACCGTTTCAACGTGCAGCTGTCGACATCATAGGTCCTCTGGCCCACCCCAGCAGGTCGGGGAAAAAATATATCCTGACAGTGATGGACTATGCCACTTGGTTTCCTGAAGCTGTGGCTCTGTCCAGTAATACAGCAGTAAAGGTAGTCAAAGTACTTGTTACAATCCATTTACCTGGGTAGGGTTTCCTAGTGAAATATTATTGGATCAAGGCACTCACTTCATGTCAGATCTGGTCCAGTCCCTATGGCATACCTGTGGTGTTCGAGCCATTCGCACCACCCCATACCACCCGCAAACCAACGGACTATGTGAACGCTTTAATGGAACCCTAAAAAATATGCTGAGGGCTTTTGCTGATGTTGAAAAAGACTGGGAAAAATACCAGCCACATCTTCTCTTCTCCTATCGAGAGGTTCCCCAAGAGTCCACAGGGTTCTCTCCCTTCGAACTACTGTTTAGCCGGAAGGTCCGTGGGCCTCTCACTCTTCTGAAAGTACATTTGGAGGGAGATATCTCAGACATCGGAATGCCCATCATTCCCTATGTTCTTGAGTTCAGGGACCGTCTCACCCAGCTAGCTACCTTGGCTAAAGAACATCAGCGAATGGCCCAGTCCAGACAAAAAACCTGGTATGACCGTAATGCCAGGACCCGGGAATTTATGGAAGGACAACAAGTGCTCATGATTACTACTTCCCTGCCAACAAGCTTCAAGCAGTGTGGGAAGGTCCTTATCAGGTTATCAAGAAAATTAATGACACTAACTACGTTATTGCCCTGGACTGTAGTGGTCGACGACAGAAAACCGTCCACATTAACATGCTGAAAGAATACCACGACCGATCTCTGCCTGTTCTAGCCGTCTGCCACCCCCCTAGTGATACCGCTGACGACGAGTATCTCCACGATCTTCTCCAGGTCGCTCAAGCGGGAGGATCACTGGAACAAGTGCCCCATGGCTCCCATTTATCGGATATACAAAAGGATGATATTTTCACCATACAAAGGCCGAGGGCTGCTGCTTTCTCCTCCAAGCTGGGGAGGACTACTCTCACAAGCCACCATGTGGAAACCCCCGGACAACGCCCCATCCAGCAGGCTGCCTACCGGGTTCCAGAAGCTGTTCAAGGCATGATAAAGAATGAACTGGAGGAGATGAAACGACTGGGAGTTGTTCAGCCATCTCACAGTTCTTGGGCCTCTCCTGTTGTCCTGTTCCCCAAGAAGGTTGGTACAACATGATTCTGCATTGATTACAGACAATTAAATGATGCCACCAGTTGTCGCGGGGTCCTTCTCCGGTATCACACAATTAACAGAGCAAAAGAAGTGCGAACAATCCCAAGACCTTTATTAAATGATGCCACCAAGAGTGACGCTTACCCTATGCCCAGGACTGATGATTTATTGGATCGTCTGGCCAGTGCCCAATTTGTGACCACTAGTGTTGAGCGATACGATACCGCAAGTATCGGGTATCGGCCGATATTAGCTCTATCGGCCTTTCGATACTTAGTTCCGATATTTTCGTCTTATCGGATACCGGAATCGGGATTGTCACTGTCAGTGTCCGTCGGTCGGGTCTGTCAGGAGTCAGCGGCACTTACCTGGCAGAAGATCTCCGGCGGTCACGGGCTGGACTGCTTCATGGCCGCCATCATCTTTCCCCGGCGGTCACATGCAGTTTCTCGCGATAACTGCAGTGACTGCTGGGTAATCGCGGCCGTAAAGCAGTCAGTCCGATGACGTCACCGCCGGGGAAGCAGGTAATCAGCTGTGCTGCGCCGGGATGTCAGGCTCTGCCTGTCATTCCGATGTAGCAGAGCTGGATCGTCGTGGGACACTCGTTACTATGGACTGCGTCGGACAGGTGGTATACTGTTGGTTTGTTTTTTTTCTTTTTTTACAGGAGATCGATGGCGTCGCAGGAATGAGTGTATAATAAAATTAATGAAAACTGTGTTGTCTCTTTTATTTCATTAAAAGACTTTTTTCTTGCTTTGTCTTTTTTTTATACATTTAATAACTTTGGGATTAATAATGGATCGGTGTCTTATTGACACCTCTCCATTATTAACCGGGCTTATTGTCACCGTGCAATCAACGGTGACATTAACCCCTTAGTACCCCACTTGCCACCGCTACAGGGCAGTGGGAAGAGCCGGGTAAAGTGCCACAATTGGCACATCTTTTGATGCGCCAAATGTGGGGCTGCTGTAGCCTGGTATTATCAGGCTGTTGAGGGCCAAAATCCATGGGCCTTGACAGTCTTTTAATACCAGGCCGCAGCAGTCTGCATTTTACTTGGCTGGTTAACAAAAATAGGGGGACCCCTACGCCGTTTTTTTTTCAAGGGGATCCCCTATTTTTGTTAACCAGCCAAGCTAAGCAGACTGCTGTGGCCTGGTATTATCAGGCTTGCAAGGTCCATGGATATTGGATCCTTACCAGCCTGAAAAACCAGGCCTCAGCGGTCTGCTTCATCTGGCTGGTTAACAAAAATAGGGGGGACCCCACGCCAATTTTTTTCGAGGGGATCCCCTATTTTTGTTAATCAGCCAAGATATGCGACTGCTGTGGCCTGGTATTATCAGGCTGGCAAGGTCCATGGATCTTGGCTCCTTAACAGCCTTAAAATCCAGGCCTCAGCGGTCTGCTTCATCTGGCTGGTTAACAAAAATAGGGGGGACCCCACGCCAATTTTTTTCGAGGGGATCCCCTATTTTTGTTAATCAGCCAAGATATGCAGACTGCTGTGGCCTGGTATTATCAGGCTGGCAAGGTCCATGGATCTTGGCTCCTTAACAGCCTGAAAATCCAGGCCTCAGCAGTCTGCTTCATCTGGCTGGTTAACAAAAATAGGGGGGACCCCACGCCAATTTTTTCGAGGGGATCCCCTATTTTTGTTAACCAGCAAAGATAAGCAGACTGCTGTGGCCTGGTATTATCAGGCTGGCAAGCAGGGTCGGACTGAGCCACCGGGACACCGGAGAAACCTCCGGTGGGCCCCAGCTCCTGCGTGGTGGGCCCTGATTTGAAAGGATAGGTCGCGGGGCAGAGGGGGCGGTGGCCCCGGGCCCCGCGCTCTGAGGGGGCCCACCCGGAGCTACGCTACAGTAACTGTATCGGCGTGCACAGCACGCCGATACAGTTACATTCTGCGGCAGAGCAGGGAGAATCGATCTTCCTGCTCTGCCGCCCAGAAGCTATGGGGCCTGAACAGGCGTTGGGGGGGCCCGGTGCCAGCAGTGGGCCCCCCAACCGTCATCGGAGGGTCAGCTGTATCGGCATGGGTACGGTTGGGGCGAGGATATGGGTGTGATTAGCTGTGAAATGGGTGTGGTCGGGGCGTGGCTTAAAATCTGCAGCGGCGCGCTATGCGCGCCGCAGCCTTTAACCCTCTTTCCTGTCTTCAGAATTTGGGAGGTATGCTGTATGACCTCCCTACAACTTCTGGGCATGCTCCTGATGAGCACGATGGATGGTCTCCTGAGGGATCTCCTCCCACACCTGGACTAAAGCATCCACCAACTCCTGGACAGTCTGTGGTGCAACATGGCATGGCCTAAAATTTGCTGCAGCAGGCACAGCGTGCCACAGCCTTTGTCCCTCTTTCCCTTCTTCAAAGGTTGGGAAGTATGATGGTGGGCCCCAAGAATATTTTTCTCTGGTGGGCCCAAGGTACTCCAGTCCGACGCTGCTGGCAAGGTCCATGGATCTTGGCTCCTTAACAGCCTTAAATATCATGCCTCAGCAGCAGGGGCGTACATAGAAATCATGGGGCCCCATAGCAAAAGTCTGAATGGGCCCCCCCCAAAAAAAAAAAACCAGAGCCATTGTAAATGTAAAGTGCCAGCACAGTGAGGGGACACATTAAACAAAAAAATGTATTATGCCCCCATAGATTGTGCCCCCATAGATGCTCCATAGTATAGGCCCTTATGCTGCCGCAGCTGCTGCAACCAAAAAAAAAAAAAAAAAGACATACTCACCTTTCGTCGCTGGGGGCCAGGTGCCGGTGTCCTGAGCAGGGGGTGACACCAGGTGCCGATGTCACCGCTCGCTCAGGGCCCCAGCACCTGAGATATTTACCTGTCCTCTCTCCACTGCTGAGTGCCGCTGTCTTCGGGGTCCTCCAGCAGTGAATGATGAGGCATCGCGCCCTCTGACCTGAACATTGCAGCAAGAGGACGCGAGCAACGGTGGAACGGGACAGGTAAATATCCCTTATACTCACCCTTCTGCCGGCGCGGTCTGTGCAGCCCCTGCTCTTCTCCCACGGTCTCCGCCGCCAGTGTTCAGCGGTCACGCGGGACAGCTCATTAAAGTCATGAATATGTGCGTATTCATGACTGTAATGAGCGGTACCACCTGACCGCTGAACACAGGCGTCGGAGACCGTGGGAGAAAAGCAGGGGGCTGCAGAGACCGCACCAGGAGGGGTGAGTATATAGAAGAGCTGCGCTCCCCCTCCCCCGCCGACCCCCTGGTAGTACTGTGTTAGCACAGCTACCCGACCGTCGAGGGCCCCCTCACCTGTCCGGGCCCCATAGCAGCTGCTTGGTCTGCTTCATTCACGGTACGCCACTGCTCAGCAGTCTGCTTCATCAGGCTGGTTAACAAAAATAGGGGGGACCCGACGCCATTTTTTATTCGAAGGGAACCCCTATTTTTGTTAACCAGTTCCCTCTGACGTCACTGATTGTGTCCCTGGCTGACCTGAAGTGAAAGTGGAAAGCAATCAATTAAGCTTTCCACTTCCTCTCCTGTCAGCCAGGAGAGGAACTCATTCATTTGGGGGTTTACTGTGAGGCTGCAGCATTAGCTGCGGTCCCTGCAGTAAACATTAACCCTTTCTGAAGGATTACACCGTGGGACCTGACTGTGCATGGGATAGGTAAGAATAATTTTGCTTTTTTATTTTATTTTTATTACAGGAAATGGTTTTTGCAGTCAAATAAAAGATGGTAAAAAACATGTGTCTTTATTTCATTAAAATGATTTTTAATTAAAGTGTGTGTGTTTTATTTTTATTTCATGCAATAGGATTAATAATTGATAGTTGTCTAATTGACAGCTCTCAATTATTAACCTGGCTTAAGGTCACCTTTCAATTGCAATGTGGCTTTAACCCCATATTAACCCATTCGTCACCGCTACAGGGCAATGGGAATAGACGGGCAAAGTGCCAGAAAGGGCGAATCTAATTATAGATTTGTCTTTTCTGGGGTGTCTGGGGGCAGATGTTAGTAGCCAGGGGGGGCCAAAAATAATGGTCCCTCTCTGGGCTATTATTATCTGCCCCCATTCGCTGGCTTTGTCTGTCTGGTTGCGAAAATAGGGCGGGAGCCCACGCATTTTTTTTAAACAATTTTACACCTCATATATATATATATATATATATATATATACATGTCATTGAATTTGTGACACATATATATATATTTATATTTATAGTTCATACACTTCTACATAGTATAATAGCCGCTAATTCAATTGACGGCTTTTGTGAAAATGCAGAACCCGACATGAAATGACACTTGGTGTACATAGGGTTAACCATGTATTTTCATGTCCTTTGCTATCTGATTTGCACAAACAATTACATCAGTCTATGTGTGCAAAATTTCACACCTCTAGGGGTTAATTAAAGGTGTAAATTCGTAGCAAAAAAGTCCGTTTTTTTTACAACGAATTTACACCTTTAATTAACCCCTACAGGTGTGAAATTTTGCACACATAGACTGATGTAATTGTTTGTGCAAATCAGATTGCAAACGACATGAAAAGACATGGTTAACCCTATGTACACCAAGTGTCATTTCATGTCGGGTGCTTCTGTCTTTTCACAGAAGCCGGCTTTACCCGCAATTGAATCAGAGGATATTTTACTATGTAGAAGTGTATAAACTATACATATATGTATATATATATGTCACAATGACATGTATATATATATATATATATGTATTCTATGTGTGTATATTTAGTGTTTACAAGGAAATAAAGGTTTTTTTTAGTTGCGATATTTTGTTCCCATAGACTTACATGGGACTTCCGGTATCGGAATCGGATATCGCCGATATTTAGTGATATCGGCGATACCTGTCACGCTGTCTAATGATATGTATACAATGTCAGTAAACTATTAATACAGGAACAACACTCTATACAACAACTAGTATAGCAACATCAGCATGTAAGTATAGAATAGATTTACCTGACACGATATCTGCTGAACTCAGGGTTAATCTTGAGGACTTGATGAGCTGAAACAGGAAAGAGGTGGACCGGGATCTAACCTGACCCTAAACTGGGGTCCTAACTAATCCCTTACCTTGGAGGTACTGATAATGGTTCAGAGGTCCAAGTCTCCAACCTAACCCTGTCTCCTATCAGACCCTGAACCCTGTAATCAGTCCTAAGAAGGATCCTGACTACCACCAAAGGGATATGGGCTGATCTCAGCTAAATACACAGATTAGACATATAAGACAGACAGGATAACACTCGCTTGCATACACACTCAAACACCAAAGGAACATAAATGGTCTGGGAAATAAACTCTAACCAAGTTGAGCTTAGAACAACTAAGGAGCTCACAACTAAAGTCTATACAGATTCATTCCTATCTGTGGTCTGCATGAAGGTTTCACTGGCAACTCCCCAAGCAGACAACCAGGAATTTAAAGGAAACCAATCAACAAATAATCAATTGCAGCCGGGAGAAACTGCACCCAGTCCCAGAACCGAGCACAGACAGAATTAACTCCCTAGCTGCCAAACACAAAGAAACAGCAGCTCAGCTGTGAGAAGTCAAAATGTGCAACCGCGACGATCTTCGTGGCAATGCACACATGACAGTACCCCCCCTTCTACGAGGGGCCTCCGGACCCTCAGGGCCAGGCCTGCCCGGGTGAGTTCTGTGGAATGTCCGAACCAAACGATCTGCGTTAACATCAGACGCAGGGACCCACGTCCTCTCCTCTGGACCATACCCCTTCCAATGCACCAAGTACTGAAGGGACCGGCGATTCAGGCGTGAGTCAATGATCTTTGATACTTGAAATTCCAAGTTACCATTGACCAACACAGGAGGAGGAGGTAGAGGTGACGGTATGACTGGTGCCACATACCTTTTAAGTAATGACTTGTGGAACACATTATGAATTTTAAACGTAGGAGGGAGGTCCAGACGAAATGCCACAGGATTAATTATGGAACTGATCCTGTACGGCCCGATGAATCTGGGACCCAGTTTCCAGGAGGGCACTTTAAGTTTTATATTCCTGGTAGACAACCATACCAGATCGTTCACATTCAGATCTGGACCAGAAACTCTTCTCCTATCAGCCATACGTTTGTAACGGTTCCCCATCGCACTCAGATTATTCAATACACCTCTCCACACAGAAGCAAGTGACGACGAGAAACGCTCCTCCTCAGGAACCCCAGAAGGGCCCCCCCCATTGAAAGTACAAAACTGGGGATGGAAACCATATGCCCCAAAAAACGGGGACTTACCAGTGGACTCGCTCCGCCTGTTGTTAAGAGCGAACTCTGCCAGAGGCAAGAAAGAAGACCAGTCCTCTTGGTTCTCTGAGACAAAACACCGGAGATATGTCTCTAAGCTCTGATTCAGACGCTCTGTCTGACCATTGGTCTGCGGATGAAAAGCCGAGGAAAATGACAATTGCATCCCCCGACGTAAACAAAATGCCCTCCAAAATTTGGACACAAACTGAGACCCCCTATCTGACACCACATCAGAAGGCAACCCATGAAGTCTAACGATCTCCCTAATGAACACCTGCGCCAGAGTTTTAGCATTAGGGAGTGCAGGAAGAGCAACGAAATGTGCCATCTTACTGAACCTGTCAACAACCACCAGTATGACAGTATTCCCTGACGACGGAGGAAGGTCCGTAATGAAGTCCATAGATAAATGAGTCCATGGACGCTCCGGAAGTTTCAAGGGTAAAAGGGTCCCAGACGGATGGGTATGAGGGGTTTTAGAGCGAGCACACACCCCACATGACGCGACAAAAGTTATAACATCTTTATTAGCATTAGGCCACCAAAACCGGCGAGAAAGGAGATCTAAAGTAGCCTTACTCCCTGGATGTCCTGCTAGAGCAGAATTATGATGTGCCTCAATAACCTTTTGTCTCAACAGATTTGGGACAAACAGTCTCCCTGGAGGTCCTGCAGGGGCGTCCCTCTGAGCCTCTAACACCTCCTCCTCAAGCTCAGAAAATACAGCCGACACTACCACCCCCTCCTGAAGGATAGGACTCGGGTCATCCGTTTTCCCGGCCCTGGGAAACTGCGAGACAAGGCATCAGCCTTTACATTCTTAGACCCCGGGCGATAAGTGACGACAAAATTAAACCTGGTAAAAAACAACGACCATCGAGCTTGTCTGGAATTCAGACGCTTAGCGGATTCCAAATACAACAGGTTCTTGTGATCAGTAATAACGGTAACCGGGTGGACTGCCCCCTCCAAAAAGTGACGCCATTCTTCAAAAGCTAACTTAATGGCCAAAAGTTCCCTATTGCCGATATCATAATTCCTTTCGGCGGACGACAATTTCTTAGAAAAGAAAGCGCACGGATGCCATTTACCAGGGGACGGACCCTGGGACAATATAGCACCCACCCCTACGTCAGACGCATCCACCTCCACAATGAACGGCTGAGATGCATCTGGTTGGATGAGAACGGGTGCCGAAGCAAAACATTTCTTCAAAGAGGAAAAGGCTTGGCAAGCTTTGTCCGACCATTTAGAAAAATCCGTCCCTTTTCTTGTCATGTCCGTGAGAGGTTTGACGACAGATGAGAAATTACAAATAAATTTCCGGTAGTAGTTAGCAAACCCCAAAAAACGCTGCAGAGCCTTAAGATCCCCTGGCTGATCCCATTCAAGCACTGCTCTCACCTTTTCAGGGTCCATACGGAAACCGGAGGCTGACACCAAAAAACCCAAAAACTGAAGTTCCTGTACGGCAAATACACACTTCTCCAGTTTGGCGTATAGTTTATTGTCTCGCAAGATCTGCAACACCTGTCTCACATGCTCCTGATGAGACACAAGATCTGGCGAGTAAATTAAAATGTCGTCCAAATATACAACCACAAACAGCCCCACAAGGTGACGAAAAATGTCATTAACAAAATGTTGGAATACTGCTGGTGCAGTAGTCAGACCAAAAGGCATGACAAGGTTCTCATAATGTCCCTCCGGCGTGTTAAACGCCGTTTTCCACTCATCCCCCTCTTTTATCCTAATCAAATTATACGCCCCCCTGAGATCCAATTTAGAGAACCATTTGGCGCCAACAATTTGATTGAAGAGATCAGGAATAAGAGGGAGTGGATACGGATCTCGAACAGTAATCCGATTAAGTTTGTGGAAATCCAAGCAAGGGCGTAGGCCTCCATCTTTCTTCTTCACAAAGAAGAACCCCGCGGCTACTGGGGAAGATGAAGGTCTAATATGCCCTTTGGCCAGACTTTCAGAAATATAATCTTTCATAGCCTGCCTCTCAGGACCAGAAAGATTATACAACCTAGCTTTAGGCAACTTAGCATCAGGAAGGAGATTAATAGAGCAGTCATACACGCGATGAGGAGGCAACTCCTGACACCCCTCCTCAGAGAAAACATCCCCAAAATCCTCCAAAAAAGGAGGCAATGTACTAGGCACGACCGCACTGATGACTGTGTTCATGCAGTTGCTTTTGCAAAACTCACCCCATTGGCTTATTTCTCTGGACTGCCAATTAATCACAGGGTTATGTTTAACCAACCAAGGAAGTCCCAACACAATGGGAGTAGGTAGACCCTCCAACACATAACAAGATAATTGTTCCCTATGTATTGCCCCTACCCGAAGGTCAATGTTATGAACCTCGTGAACAAAGCTACCTTGGCCGAGAGGCCTGGCGTCAATGGAGAATATAGGGATCGGTTTGACCAATACACTCAGATGCATACCTTGAGCCTGAGCAAACTGAGCGTCAACCAGATTAGCCCCGGAACCACTATCAAGAAGAACAGACAATCTCTCCACTCTCGTACCAACTACCACCTCCACTGGTACAAGGAACTGAGAAGAACTGGCGGATGAAATACATACTCCCAGGTTGTCGTCCACCACACAACCTGGGATTAACAGTTTTCCGGCGACTTTTGGCTCAACAAGGCACGGGATGGACATTCTCCAACAAAATGTCCCTCTTTCCCGCAGAAAAAACATCTTCTAGTCCTGCGGCGTACCGCCAATCCCCTCCTACGAAATGATGTCCCTCCCAACTGCATAGGCTCATCCGAACAGACAAGGGGAACCTCAACATAAGGGACTTTAGTGGTAGGTGGAGAAACAACAGGGAGTGGGGTTACCTCACCCCTCTCCCGAAGCCGTCTATCAGTACGGATAGCTAAGGCCATAGCAGCCTCCAGAGAAGGAGGAGACTCATACTGAGCCAAAACGTCTTTTAATTTATCAGAAAGCCCATGACAAAACTGGCTCCTAAGAGCTGGGTCATTCCACTGAGTATCTGTGGCCCATCTACGAAACTCAGAAGCAAATTCCTCTGCCGGACGATCTCCCTGCTGTGTCTTACGTAATTTAGTCTCAGCAAGAGAGACCCGATCTGGGTCATCATATACCAATCCCAGGGCAGTAAAAAATTGATCTACAGACAGTAGAGCCGGGATCCCGGAGGAAGGGAAAATGCCCAGGATTGAGGGTCCCCTTGCAGAAGTGAGATAACAATTCCCACTCTCTGCTCCTCACTCCCTGATGATCGAGGCCGAAGCCGAAAATACAATTTACATGCCTCCCGGAAGGTGAAAAATTTGTCTCGCCCACCAGTGAACCTGTCCGGGAGAGCTACTTTAGGTTCAACTCTGGTTTGCTCCAGGGGAGACAAAACTTTGGACTTAATGTCCGTCAGCTCCACGGATAATCCCTGCAACTGCAGAGCCAGCTGGGCTACTGGATCCATGGTAACTGGAGATAATTTTTATGGCCAGTGAAAATGTCACGCTGTCTAATGATATGTATACAATGTCAGTAAACTATTAATACAGGAACAACACTCTATACAACAACTAGTATAGCAACATCAGCATGTAAGTATAGAATAGATTTACCTGACACGATATCTGCTGAACTCAGGGTTAATCTTGAGGACTTGATGAGCTGAAACAGGAAAGAGGTGGACCGGGATCTAACCTGACCCTAAACTGGGGTCCTAACTAATCCCTTACCTTGGAGGTACTGATAATGGTTCAGAGGTCCAAGTCTCCAACCTAACCCTGTCTCCTATCAGACCCTGAATCCTGTAATCAGTCCTAAGAAGGATCCTGACTACCACCAAAGGGATATGGGCTGATCTCAGCTAAATACACAGATTAGACATATAAGACAGACAGGATAACACTCGCTTGCATACACACTCAAACACCAAAGGAACATAAATGGTCTGGGAAATAAACTCTAACCAAGTTGAGCTTAGAACAACTAAGGAGCTCACAACTAAAGTCTATACAGATTCATTCCTATCTGTGGTCTGCATGAAGGTTTCACTGGCAACTCCCCAAGCAGACAACCAGGAATTTAAAGGAAACCAATCAACAAATAATCAATTGCAGCCGGGAGAAACTGCACCCAGTCCCAGAACCGAGCACAGACAGAATTAACTCCCTAGCTGCCAAACACAAAGAAACAGCAGCTCAGCTGTGAGAAGTCAAAATGTGCAACCGCGACGATCTTCGTGGCAATGCACACATGACAATACCATTCCGATCCGATATTTTTAGATACCGAGCAGTATCGCTCAACACTAGTGACCACGTTAGACTTGAGCAAGGGGTACTGGCAGATACCCCTAACGGAGGACGCTCGGGAGCGCTCGGCCTTCATTACTCCATTTGGGCTTTTTGAGTTCCTGGGAATGCCCTTTGGGATGAAAAATGCCTCTGCTACTTTCCAGAGACTGGTAGATCGACTGCTAGAGCAATGTCAGGACTTTGCTTGTGCTTACTTGAATGACATTGCCATTTTTAGCACAACCTGGGAGGAACATCTTAAACACTTGGGCATAGTGCTAGACTGTATTCTTACTGCACGACTGACCATTCGACCTGAAAAATGCCAAATAGGGATGAGGTGCAGTACCTCGGGCATAGAGTAGAGGGTGGGACCCTAAGGCCTGAACCTGCCAAGGTGGAAGCCATAAGCAACTGGTGTAGACCCCAGACTAAAAGCAGGTACTTTAATTTTTAGGAACTGCTGGTTACTATCAGAAATTTGTTTCTAATTTCAGCACCTTGGCCAAGCCCCTAACTGACCTGACCCACAAGAACATGCCTAGGAATGTGACGTGGACGACTGCATGCGAGGATGCCTTTTCAGCGTTAAAGACTGCCCTCATCACTGCTCCTGTCTTGGCTGCCCCTGATTATAAGCGCAGGTTTCTCGAGCAGACAGATGCATCCACCTTTGGGATTGGGGCAGTACTTAGCCAAGTGAACGCCACTGGAGAAGAACATCCTCTTGCTTTTGCCAGCCGGAAACTACTGGATCGGGAATTTGCCTATGCCACTATTGAAAAGGAGTGCCTTGCCATCGTATGGGCGCTAACAACATTGCAGCCATACTTGTATGGCAGAGACTTTACAGTTGTTACAGACCACAACCCCCTCACATGGCTGAACCGCGTATCAGGAGACAATGGAAGATTGCTGCGATGGAGCTTGTCCCTACAACCCTGCAGCTTTTCCATCCAATACAAGTGGGGAAGCCAGCACCAGAACGCCAATGGACTGTCTCGACAAGAAGAACCATAGACCCCTCAGGCCGACCTAACCTTGTCACTGTACAAGGGACTATTGCAGTTAAGCAATGTGGACTAAAGTAAGCAGGTCAGAGGTCTGTGTAGACCTCATGGCATGCTCACTTATTATGAGGGGGGAGAGGTTTTGATGGTGTGATATGTTCTGTGGGTATCATTTTGTGTATATTTATATTTTACTGATTTACATGGTGTTCTTTTGTTGCCCGGTATCATTCTGTGTATTTCACATATTGTCTAGAGTTTCAATTATCAGCCTTTTGGCTGATAATTGAGTTAGCTCACCTACCATCTGCAGCCTGAATGTGTCTATGCCTCTTGATGAACCCCGATGACATTTCTTGATTGTCCATTCATGACCCCTCAGCTATCCAAATGCAGCAAGTCACCTCCTGTAGTGCCTTAATCCCTGAGGCACCTTTCCCAGGTCAGAGAGGCCTGAAAGCCATTGAACCGGTCTGACTACCCCTGGGATAAGGAGGGGGTCTGAGGAGGACAGAGAGGTGGAAGTCAGATCCTGTGTGGTGAGGATGGTGTAAAGACACAGCATGTCAGAAAGAAAGAAGGATATGGTTTCTTTTGTTTATCCTCTGTCGTCTGGATTATTGGACTCATCTCCTGGGTAGAGTTGAGCATTCCGATACCGCAAGTATCGGGTATCGGCCGATATTCGCTGTATCGGAATTCCGATACTTAGTTCCGATATTTTCCATATATCGTATACCGGAATCGGAAGTTCCCATAATTCTTTGAGAGGCAATGTGATTTTAGTCAGCCAATGAGGAATCCTAAGAAGTGTGGGCACATCCTGTAATGCTGCGGTCATGTTAACTAATGGCATGGCTGTGATTGGATGCTGAAATGATGTCAGAATGCACTATAAAAGGCGCCGCCGCCATTTTAGCGTCACTGTGCTGTGAATTCAGTTAGGGACAGAACGCTGCTCTGCTGACTCTGAGGGACAGTTAGAGATTGCGATTTTGTGTACTGTGCTTTAGGCAGGCTAGTTTACCAACCGCTGTGTAAAGCTTCCTTTTGCCTTGCAGTGTTGTTTTAACAGCTCTGTGCAAGGTGTGTGTGTGAGAGTGCAGGTGACGCTGCAGTTTGCTCTGCATCCAACGCTGTTTGTAGGCATCTGCACGTGTCACTCACAGACTCTTTTTTTTTTCTTTAGTGTAATTCTTGCTGCTCCATTCAATAGAAATTATAGTGTGACGCGCTTCCATCCGTATACAATACATTGGTTGCAAACACTATAGAAGTACAGAAAGGAGCCTTTCAGAGATAGTGAACAGTTGTGTGCAGTGTTCACTCTAGTCTGAGGTTTTCATTTTTGGAGTGCAGATCACGCTCCAGTTAGTTCTTCAACAACTGCTGGTTGTAGTCTGCTGAACGTGTGTCACTGCCTCATCCTTGACATTTTTCTCTAATTGGTGCTGCTCCATTCTATTTAAAATAACTCTAATCTATTAGTGTGACGCGCTTCCATCCGTATACAATACATTGGTTGCAAACACTATAGAAGTACACAAAGGAGCCTTTCAGAGATAGTGAACAGTTGTGTGCAGTGTTCACTCTAGTCTGAGGTTTTCATTTTTGGAGTGCAGATCACGCTCCAGTTAGTTCTTCAACCACTGCTGGTTGTAGTCTGCTGAACGTGTGTCACTGCCTCATCCTTGACATTTTTCTCTAATTGGTGCTGCTCCATTCTATTTAAAAAAACTCTAATCTATTAGTGTGACGCGCTTCCATCCGTATCCAATACATTGGTTCCAAACACTATAGAAGTACACAAAGGAGCCTTTCACACCTAGTGAACAGTTGTCTGCAGTGTTCACTGCAGTCTCTGCGTAATAACCACACTTAGGCCTTATAACTTTTCTGACTTTCTTTATCAATCTACCAAGATGAAGAAGGCCGTGGAGTTTCAGCAGGGAGAGGACATGGGGATTCTGTGTCTGCTGCCGCCCCAGTGACATAGCATCCACCAGTTTTCCCCGTGAGCGTTCCTTTATGCGCACTTTTGTAGGAGGTCGGCGTACCCCCCTGCTGCGGGAAGAACAAATTGAAGCCATTGTTGGTTGGATGGCAGCCAATGCATCGACTTCAATAGCTTCCACCTCCTCTCAGGACCACAACACTGTTGAGCAACCATCTGTCTCTTCACCGCCTGTCAAATTGCCCAGGCAGTCAGAGAGTTCTGAAATGGAGCCAGCTGAGTCTCTGCTTCTGTTCTCAGAATCTGTTGGCTTGCAAACAGGGGCCCAGCCAAGCAGCATTCTGGAATTTGAAGAAGAGGGAGTATGCAGTGATGCGCAACAGCTGTGTCTCTCTGAATCTGAAGAGGCGGGTGAGCCAGTGCCGATGGTCAGCACACCGCAGAACGCATCTGATGATGATGAGACTCAGGTTCCAGTTTCTGTTGAGCATGGTGCTGTCCAGACCACCCAACAGCAGCAGGTGTTGGAAGAGGGTAGTGGAGATGATGAGGTCCAAGACCCAACATGGCGTGAGGAACAGGAAGGTGGTGGGAGCAGCTCTGAGGAAGAGATTGTCCCAACGGTACAAACAGGAGGGAGAGGTAGGCTGCAGACTCGGTTGCCTGTAGCCTCCAGTTTGGCACCTGTTCGGAGCAGTTCTCTTACAAAAGTCAAAATGGGTGCTCCCAGGACTTGCACTGTGTGGTCCTTTTTTGACACACTTGCAGATGATATTTGCTATGTCAAATGCAAGCTGTGTAAGCAAAAAGTAAAAAGAGGTAAAAGTGTCAGTAACCTCAATACCACAAATATGTGGAAACATGTGCGGACAAAGCACGTAGTTGAGTTACAAAGACACACTGGAGATGTAGGCCAACCTACAGCAGCACCTACATCTTCAGCTCGTGTTGGAGCCTCTTCCTCCAGCTCACACACAGCTGGTTCGGCTTCCTCACAGGATCGCCATGGAAGAACCTCGGTCACTGTTGTCCAGAGCAAAAGTGTTATTCCACCCACAGCAGCAAGTTCCCTGTCATCCTCACACTCCCAGGCCACAAAACAGCCATCGGTAGCACAGGCATGGGATAAAAGAAGACCATACTCGGCAAACCATCCACGAGCACAGGCTCTGAATGGTGGCATTGCAAAACTCCTGTCCCTTGAAATGCTGTCATTCAGGCTGGTGGAAACTGAGAGTTTCCGGAACTTAATGGCATTGGCAGTCCCACAATACAATGTGCCAAGCCGATTTTATTTCAGCAGGCAAGCCGTCCCTGGTCTGCAAAAGCATGTTGAGGGAAAAATTAAACATGCGCTACTAAACGCCATCAGTAGTAAGGTCCACCTGACCACCGATGCGTGGACCAGTACCCATGGCCAGGGACGATACCTTTCCCTCACTGCCCATTGGGTCAATGTTGTGGAGCCGGGTACAGATCTTGCGAGTGGCGCTGTACGTGTTCTGCCAACTCCAAGGATTGCAGGAATCCAGTCTATACACATTGACTCCTCCTCCTACTCCAGTTCCTCAGAATCATCGCTGCAGGAGCCGTCACGGTCTACCTCCACATGGACCCGTGAACGCTTACCTGTTGCGACCGATATGAGCACAGCCGTGGCCAAACGTCAACAGGCCATCCTCAAATTTATTTCAATGGGGAATCGAAGCCACACAGCGCAGGAGGTCTGGAATGCCATCAAGCAGGAGAGCGACGTGTGGTTTTTGCCAGCGAATCTACAGCCAGGCTTGGTAGTGTGTGACAATGGCCGAAATCTGGTGGCAGCTCTGGGCCTTGGCAACCTCACTCACATACCATGTCTGGCACATGTGCTCAACTTGGTCGTGCAGAGTTTTTTGAGGGAATATCCGCATCTTGATGAACTGCTGCACAAGGTCCGCCTAGAATGCGCTCACTTGCGACGTTCCAGCATGGCCAGATCGCGCATTGCAGCTCTGCAACGCAGATTTCGCCTTCCTGAACATCGCATCATATGTGACGTACCCACCAGGTGGAATTCCACGTTACATATGTTGGAGCGGTTGTGTGAGCAGCAGCCAGCAGTAATGGAGTATCAGCTGCATCAGGCGCAATCAAGTCGCAATTTGCACCGTCCACACTTCACCACTACTGAGTGGGCCTCTATGAAGGACATCTGCCACGTTTTGCGTGCGTTTGATGAGTCAACGCGGATGGCGAGTGCAGATGATGCACTAGTCAGCCTGACTGTCCCCTTATCTGCCTGCTTCAAAAAACACTGCAAGCACTAAGGGATGAGGTTTTGGAAGAGGTGGAGGATGAGGAGTCACAAATTCCATCACCTTCTGGACAGTCAGCGCAACGTGGTTCCTCACAAAGGGCTGGGCAGGGCTCACTTTGTGAGGAGGATGAGGAGGAGTCAATGGAGGAGGAAGAAATCGCTACAGAGGGAAGTACACAACGCTCTAGTCAGTATGTAGAGCGAGGGTGGGGTGATGCAGAGCAGGCAGAGATGACGTTTCTTAGAGAGGAAAGCGTTTGTTGGCCAGTTGGGAGTCTGCAGCACATGGTTGATTTCATGCTGCAGTGCCTGAGAAACGACCGCCGCATCGCCCACATTCTCACCACGTCTGATTATTGGGTGTACACCCTCCTAGACCCTCGCTACCGGGACAACTTACAAAGCCTCATCACACCGTTGAACCGGGAGGGTAAAATGCGGGAGTACCAAGACACACTGGTGCAATCCATCATGTTCTCCATTCCAGCCGAGAGCGCTGCTGCTACTGCTTTACAAAGCAGCTCTGTGCGTCGAGGCAGTGGAGACAGCTCTGCAACACGAGGGAGCACAAGCAGCGCCTCTGCACAAGGCAAGACCAGTATGTTCCAAATGTGGCGAAGTTTTGTGGCAGCGCCACCAATGTCTACACCATCCGAGACGCCTCCAGTCACCAGGAGGCAACGTTTCCGTAAGATGGTGACAGACTACATGTCTTGCCCTCTCAGTGTACTCCCAGATGGCTCTTCCCCTTTCAAGTTTTGGGTCTCTAAGCTGGATACATGGCCAGAGCTTAGCCAGTATGCATTGGAGGTGCTGGCTTCCCCTGCTGCCAGTGTATTATCGGAGCGCGTCTTTAGTGCTGCAGGTGGTGTACTAACTGTCATGTGTGCATTGCCACGAAGATCGTCGCGGTTGCACATTTTGACTTCTCACAGCTGAGCTGCTGTTTCTTTGTGTTTGGCAGCTAGGGAGTTAATTCTGTCTGTGCTCGGTGCTGGGACTTGGTGCAGTTTCTCCCGGCTGCAATTGATTATTTGTTGATTGGTTTCCTTTAAATTCCTGGTTGTCTGCTTGGGGAGTTGCCAGTGAAACCTTCATGCAGACCACAGATAGGAATGAATCTGTATAGACTTTAGTTATGAGCTCCTTAGTTGTTCTAAGCTCAACTTGGTTAGAGTTTATTTCCCAGACCATTTATGTTCCTTTGTTGTTTGAGTGTGTATGCAAGCGAGTGTTATCCTGTCTGTCTTATATGTCTAATCTGTGTATTTAGCTAAGATCAGCCCATATCCCTTTGGTGGTAGTCAGGATCCTTCTTAGGACTGATTACAGGGTTCAGGGTCTGATAGGAGACAGGGTTAGGTTGGTGACTTGGACCTCTGAACCATTATCAGTACCTCCAAGGTGAGGGATTAGTTAGGACCCCAGTTTAGGGTCAGGTTAGATCCCGGTCCACCTCTTTCCTGTTTCAGCTCATCAAGTCCTCAAGATTAACCCTGAGTTCAGCAGATATCGTGTCAGGTAAATCTATTCTATACTTACATGCTGATGTTGCTATACTAGTTGTTGTATAGAGTGTTGTTCCTGTATTAATAGTTTACTGACATTGTATACATATCATTAGACAGCGTGACATTTTCACTGGCCATAAAAATTATCTCCAGTTACCATGGATCCAGTAGCCCAGCTGGCTCTGCAGTTGCAGGGATTATCCATGGAGCTGACGGACATTAAGTCCAAAGTTTTGTCTCCCCTGGAGCAAACCAGAGTTGAACCTAAGGTTGCTCTCCCGGACAGGTTCACTGGTGGGCGAGACAAATTTTTCACCTTCCGGGAGGCATGTAAATTGTATTTTCGGCTTCGGCCTCGATCATCAGGGAGTGAGGAGCAGAGAGTGGGAATTGTTATCTCACTTCTGCAAGGGGACCCTCAATCCTGGGCATTTTCCCTTCCTCCGGGATCCCCGGCTCTACTGTCTGTAGATCAATTTTTTGCTGCCCTGGGATTGGTATATGATGACCCAGATCGGGTCTCTCTTGCTGAGACAAAATTACGTAAGATACAGCAGGGAGATCGTCCGGCAGAGGAATTTGCTTCTGAGTTTCGTAGATGGGCCACAGATACTCAGTGGAATGACCCAGCTCTTAGGAGCCAGTTTTGTCATGGGCTTTCTGATAAATTAAAAGACGTTTTGGCTCAGTATGAGTCTCCTCCTTCTCTGGAGGCTGCTATGGCCTTAGCTATCCGTACTGATAGACGGCTTCGGGAGAGGGGTGAGGTAACCCCACTCCCTGTTGTTTCTCCACCTACCACTAAAGTCCCTTATGTTGAGGTTCCCCTTGTCTGTTCGGATGAGCCTATGCAGTTGGGAGGGACATTTCGTAGGAGGGGATTGGCGGTACGCCGCAGGACTAGAAGATGTTTTTTCTGCGGGAAAGAGGGACATTTTGTTGGAGAATGTCCATCCCGTGCCTTGTTGAGCCAAAAGTCGCCGGAAAACTGTTAATCCCAGGTTGTGTGGTGGACGACAACCTGGGAGTATGTATTTCATCCGCCAGTTCTTCTCAGTTCCTTGTACCAGTGGAGGTGGTAGTTGGTACGAGAGTGGAGAGATTGTCTGTTCTTCTTGATAGTGGTTCCGGGGCTAATCTGGTTGACGCTCAGTTTGCTCAGGCTCAAGGTATGCATCTGAGTGTATTGGTCAAACCGATCCCTATATTCTCCATTGACGCCAGGCCTCTCGGCCAAGGTAGCTTTGTTCATGAGGTTCATAACATTGACCTTCGGGTAGGGGCAATACATAGGGAACAATTATCTTGTTATGTGTTGGAGGGTCTACCTACTCCCATTGTGTTGGGACTTCCTTGGTTGGTTAAACATAACCCTGTGATTAATTGGCAGTCCAGAGAAATAAGCCAATGGGGTGAGTTTTGCAAAAGCAACTGCATGAACACAGTCATCAGTGCGGTCGTGCCTAGTACATTGCCTCCTTTTTTGGAGGATTTTGGGGATGTTTTCTCTGAGGAGGGGTGTCAGGAGTTGCCTCCTCATCGCGTGTATGACTGCTCTATTAATCTCCTTCCTGATGCTAAGTTGCCTAAAGCTAGGTTGTATAATCTTTCTGGTCCTGAGAGGCAGGCTATGAAAGATTATATTTCAGAAAGTCTGGCCAAAGGGCATATTAGACCTTCATCTTCCCCAGTAGCCGCGGGGTTCTTCTTTGTGAAGAAGAAAGATGGAGGCCTACGCCCTTGCTTGGATTTCCGCGAACTTAATCGGATTACTGTTCGAGATCCGTATCCACTCCCTCTTATTCCTGATCTCTTCAACCAAATTGTTGGCGCCAAATGGTTTTCTAAATTGGATCTCAGGGGGGCGTATAATTTGATTAGGATAAATGAGGGGGATGAGTGGAAAACGGCGTTTAACACGCCGGAGGGACATTATGAGAACCTAGTCATGCCTTTTGGTCTGACTACTGCACCAGCAGTATTCAACATTTTGTTAATGACATTTTTCGTCACCTTGTGGGGCTGTTTGTGGTTGTATATTTGGACGACATTTTAATTTACTCGCCAGATCTTGTGTCTCATCAGGAGCATGTGAGACAGGTGTTGCAGATCTTGCGAGACAATAAATTATACGCCAAACTGGAGAAGTGTGTATTTGCCGTACAGGAACTTCAGTTTTTGGGTTTTTTGGTGTCAGCCTCCGGTTTCCGTATGGACCCTGAAAAGGTGAGAGCAGTGCTTGAATGGGATCAGCCAGGGGATCTTAAGGCTCTGCAGCGTTTTTTGGGGTTTGCTAACTACTACCGGAAATTTATTTGTAATTTCTCATCTGTCGTCAAACCTCTCACTGACATGACAAGAAAAGGGACGGATTTTTCTAAATGGTCGGACAAAGCTTGCCAAGCCTTTTCCTCTTTGAAGAAATGTTTTGCTTCGGCACCTGTTCTCATCCAACCAGATGCATCTCAGCCGTTCATTGTGGAGGTGGACGCGTCTGACGTAGGGGTGGGTGCTATATTGTCCCAGGGTCCGTCCCCTGGTAAATGGCATCCGTGCGCTTTCTTTTCTAAGAAATTGTCGTCCGCCGAAAGGAATTATGATATCGGCAATAGGGAACTTTTGGCCATTAAGTTAGCTTTTGAAGAATGGCGTCACTTTTTGGAGGGGGCAGTCCACCCGGTTACCGTTATTACTGATCACAAGAACCTGTTGTATTTGGAATCCGCTAAGCGTCTGAATTCTAGACAAGCTCGATGGTCGTTGTTTTTTACCAGGTTTAATTTTGTCGTCACTTATCGCCCGGGGTCTAAGAATGTAAAGGCTGATGCCTTGTCTCGCAGTTTCCCAGGGGCCGGGAAAACGGATGACCCGAGTCCTATCCTTCAGGAGGGGGTGGTAGTGTCGGCTGTATTTTCTGAGCTTGAGGAGGAGGTGTTAGAGGCTCAGGGGGACGCCCCTGCAGGACCTCCAGGGAGACTGTTTGTCCCAAATCTGTTGAGACAAAAGGTTATTGAGGCACATCATAATTCTGCTCTAGCAGGACATCCAGGGAGTAAGGCTACTTTAGATCTCCTTTCTCGCCGGTTTTGGTGGCCTAATGCTAATAAAGATGTTATAACTTTTGTCGCGTCATGTGGGGTGTGTGCTCGCTCTAAAACCCCTCATACCCGTCCGTCTGGGACCCTTTTACCCTTGAAACTTCCGGAGCGTCCATGGACTCATTTATCTATGGACTTCATTACGGACCTTCCTCCGTCGTCAGGGAATACTGTCATACTGGTGGTTGTTGACAGGTTCAGTAAGATGGCACATTTCGTTGCTCTTCCTGCACTCCCTAATGCTAAAACTCTGGCGCAGGTGTTCATTAGGGAGATCGTTGGACTTCATGGGTTGCCTTCTGATGTGGTGTCAGATAGGGGGTCTCAGTTTGTGTCCAAATTTTGGAGGGCATTTTGTTTACGTCGGGGGATGCAATTGTCATTTTCCTCGGCTTTTCATCCGCAGACCAATGGTCAGACAGAGCGTCTGAATCAGAGCTTAGAGACATATCTCCGGTGTTTTGTCTCAGAGAACCAAGAGGACTGGTCTTCTTTCTTGCCTCTGGCAGAGTTCGCTCTTAACAACAGGCGGAGCGAGTCCACTGGTAAGTCCCCGTTTTTTGGGGCATATGGTTTTCATCCCCAAGTTTTGTACTTTCAATGGGGGGGGGCCCTTCTGGGGTTCCTGAGGAGGAGGGAGCGTTTCTCGTCGTCACTTGCTTCTGTGTGGAGAGGTGTATTGAATAATCTGAGTGCGATGGGGAACCGTTACAAACGTATGGCTGATAGGAGGAGAGTTTCTGGTCCAGATCTGAATGTGAACGATCTGGTATGGTTGTCTACCAGGAATATAAAACTTAAAGTGCCCTCCTGGAAACTGGGTCCCAGATTCATCGGGCCGTACAGGATCAGTTCCATAATTAATCCTGTGGCATTTCGTCTGGACCTCCCTCCTACATTTAAAATTCATAATGTGTTCCACAAGTCATTACTTAAAAGATATGTGGCACCAGTCATACCGTCACCTCTACCTCCTCCTCCTGTGTTGGTCAATGGTAACTTGGAATTTCAAGTATCAAAGATCATTGACTCACGTCTGAATCGCCGGTCCCTTCAGTACTTGGTGCATTGGAAGGGGTATGGTCCAGAGGAGAGGACGTGGGTCCCTGCGTCTGATGTTAACGCAGATCGTTTGGTTCGGACCTTCCACAGAACTCACCCGGGCAGGCCTGGCCCTGAGGGTCCGGAGGCCCCTCGTAGAAGGGGGGGTACTGTCATGTGTGCATTGCCACGAAGATCGTCGCGGTTGCACATTTTGACTTCTCACAGCTGAGCTGCTGTTTCTTTGTGTTTGGTAGCTAGGGAGTTAATTCTGTCTGTGCTCGGTGCTGGGACTGGGTGCAGTTTCTCCCGGCTGCAATTGATTATTTGTTGATTGGTTTCCTTTAAATTCCTGGTTGTCTGCTTGGGGAGTTGCCAGTGAAACCTTCATGCAGACCACAGATAGGAATGAATCTGTATAGACTTTAGTTGTGAGCTCCTTAGTTGTTCTAAGCTCAACTTGGTTAGAGTTTATTTCCCAGACCATTTATGTTCCTTTGGTGTTTGAGTGTGTATGCAAGCGAGTGTTATCCTGTCTGTCTTATATGTCTAATCTGTGTATTTAGCTAAGATCAGCCCATATCCCTTTGGTGGTAGTCAGGATCCTTCTTAGGACTGATTACAGGGTTCAGGGTCTGATAGGAGACAGGGTTAGGTTGGTGACTTGGACCTCTGAACCATTATCAGTACCTCCAAGGTGAGGGATTAGTTAGGACCCCAGTTTAGGGTCAGGTTAGATCCCGGTCCACCTCTTTCCTGTTTCAGCTCATCAAGTCCTCAAGATTAACCCTGAGTTCAGCAGATATCGTGTCAGGTAAATCTATTCTATACTTACATGCTGATGTTGCTATACTAGTTGTTGTATAGAGTGTTGTTCCTGTATTAATAGTTTACTGACATTGTATACATATCATTAGACAGCGTGACACTAACAGACCGTCGCATGCGACTATCCTCCGATAGTGTAGACCGGCTTACTTTCTGAAAATGAACAAGGCATGGATCTCGCCTGAATTTGCCTGTCCGTTTTCCGATTAAATAACTGGTTGGCAACGTTATCCATGTTTCCTGTTATGTTCATCTATCTACCACCTGAACTCTACTCCCTGGGCTACAACACTGCCAGTCAGAGGGGAATGATCAGTTACCAACCAAAATGTTCTCCCCAACAGATAGTAGCGCAACGACTCCAGTGCCCACTTGATCGCCAGGCACTCTCTCTCTACAATGCTGTATCTGGTTTCAGCTGGAGTAAGCTTTCGACTCAGGAAACTAATGGGATGCTCCTCCCCGTTAACCTCCTGAGACAACACGGCAACCACACCTACCTCTGACGCATCTGTCTGGACAATGAATTCTCTTTTGAAGTCGGGTGTGATCAAAAATGGTGACACACACAGTGCCCCTTTTAGTTTTACAAACGCTTCTTCAAGCTGATCATTCTATCGCACCATTACTGACTTCCTGCCTTTTAGGCAGTCAGGTAACGGCGCCGACAGGGTTGCAAAATTGGGAATAAACCGCCGGTAGTATCCCACCAACCCCAAAAACCCTTTCACTTGTTTTGTGGTGAGGGGACGGGGCCAGTTTTGGATTGCCTCCACTTTGTTTATTTGGGGTTTGATAACTCCTCTCACAATCACATACCCCAGGTACCGAGCTTCCTCCAACCCTATGGAACACTTGTTTGGGTTGGCAGTTAGCCCTGCTTGTCTCAGGGAATGTATCACCGCCTGTACCTTGGCTAAGTGACTTTCCCAGTCTGTACTGTACACCACAATATCGTCCAGATTGGCCGCGGCATATCGGCGATGAGGACGAAGAACAACGTCCATTAACCTCTGGAATGTCGCTGGAGCGCCATGCAACCTGAAGGGTAGGACTATATACTGGAACAGTCCCTCGGGTGTTACAAAAGCCGTTTTCTCTCTCGCTGCTTTTGTTAGGGGCACCTGCCAATACTCTTTTGTGAGGTCAATGACTGAAAAATAACGGTCCTGCCCAAACCGCTCTATTAACTCATCGACCCGGGGCATGGGGTAGGCGTCAAACTTTGAAATTTCATTCAGTTTTCTGAAGTCATTACAGAACCTTAGTGTCCCATCTGGCTTTGGTATTAGGACTATTGGGCTGGCCCACTCACTCTGGGACTTTTCAATGACCCCTAACTGCAGCATCTTCTTGACCTCTTCCTTGCTGGCTTGTCGCCGGGCCTCAGGCAGCCGATATGGCTTTAATTGTACTTTGCCCTGCGGCTCAGTGACAATGTCATGTTGGATTAGGGAGGTACGACCAGGAAGTTCCGAAAAAACATCTGTATTTCTGCTAACAAACTCTCGGACTTCCTGAACTTGTCTGGGCGACAAAGTGTCTGGTATTTTGACGGCGGAGAGGACTTCTCTTGCCTTCTCCTGAGGCAAGGAAGCCATCTGTACTGGAAATGCAGGCCGTGGACAATCCTCACCAAGCGTGTCTCTGTCTTTCCATGGTTTGAGCTGATTCACATGGTATACCTGTTCTGGCTTTCTCCGCCCTGGTTGCTGTACTTTATAGTTTACTGGTCCCACCTTCTCTATAATGTCGTAGGGTCCCTGCCACCTTGCAAGGAACTTACTATCCACTGTAGGCACAAGTACCAACACTAGTGTTGAGCGATACTGCTCGATATCAAAAAATATCGGATCGGAATGGTATCGCCGATATCACTAAATATCGGCGATATCCGATTCCGATACCGGAAGTCCCATGTAAGTCTATGGGAACAAAATATCGCAACTAAAAAAAAACCTTTATTTCCTTGTAAACACTAAATATACACACATAGAATACATATATATAGATATATACATGTCATTGTGACATATATATTATACATATATGTATAGTTTATACACTTCTACATAGTAAAATATCCTCTGATTCAATTGCCGGGTAAAGCCGGCTTCTGTGAAAAGACAGAAGCACCCGACATGAAATGACACTTGGTGTACATAGGGTTAACCATGTCTTTTCATGTTGTTTGCAATCTGATTTGCACAAACAATTACATCAGTCTATGTGTGCAAAATTTCACACTGTAGGGGTTAATTAAAGGTGTAAATTCGTTGTAAAAAAAACGGACTTTTTTGCTACGAATTTACACCTTTAATTAACCCCTAGAGGTGTGAAATTTTGCACACATAGACTGATGTAATTGTTTGTGCAAATCAGATAGCAAAGGACATGAAAAGACATGGTTAACCCTATGTACACCAAGTGTCATTTCATGTCGGGTTCTGCATTTTCACAAAAGCCGTCAATTGAATTAGCGGCTATTATACTATGTAGAAGTGTATGAACTATAAATATAAAATATATATATATATATATGTGTCACAAATTCAATGACATGTATATATATATATATATATATATATATATATGAGGTGTAAAATTGTTTAAAAAAAATGCGTGGGCTCCCGCCCTATTTTCGCAACCAGACAGACAAAGCCAGCGAATGGGGGCAGATAATAATAGCCCAGAGAGGGACCATTATTTTTGGCCCCCCTGGCTACTAACATCTGCCCCCAGACACCCCAGAAAAGACAAATCTATAATTAGATTCGCCCTTTCTGGCACTTTGCCCGTCTATTCCCATTGCCCTGTAGCGGTGGCGAATGGGTTAATATGGGGTTAAAGCCACATTGCAATTGAAAGGTGACCTTAAGCCAGGTTAATAATTGAGAGCTGTCAATTAGACAACTATCAATTATTAATCCTATAGCATGAAATAAAAATAAAACACACACACTTTAATTAAAAATCATTTTAATGAAATAAAGACACATGTTTTTTACCATCTTTTATTTGACTGCAAAAACCATTTCCTGTAATAAAAATAAAATAAAAAAGCAAAATTATTCTTACCTATCCCATGCACAGTCAGGTCCCACGGTGTAATCCTTCAGAAAGGGTTAATGTTTACTGCAGGGACCGCAGCTAATGCTGCAGCCTCACAGTAAACCCCCAAATGAATGAGTTCCTCTCCTGGCTGACAGGAGAGGAAGTGGAAAGCTTAATTGATTGCTTTCCACTTTCACTTCAGGTCAGCCAGGGACACAATCAGTGACGTCAGAGGGAACTGATTAACAAAAATAGGGGTTCCCTTCGAATAAAAAATGGCGTCGGGTCCCCCCTATTTTTGTTAACCAGCCTGATGAAGCAGACTGCTGAGCAGTGGCGTACCATGAATGAAGCAGACCAAGCAGCTGCTATGGGGCCCGGACAGGTGAGGGGGCCCTCGACGGTCGGGTAGCTGTGCTGACACAGTACTACCAGGGGGTCGGTGGGGGAGGGGGAGCGCAGCTCTTCTATATACTCACCCCTCCTGGTGCGGTCTCTGCAGCCCCTGCTCTTCTCCCACGGTCTCCGACGCCTGTGTTCAGCGGTCAGGTGGTACCGCTCATTACAGTCATGAATACGCACATATTCATGACTTTAATGAGCTGTCCCGCGTGACCGCTGAACACTGGCGGCGGAGACCGTGGGAGAAGAGCAGGGGCTGCACAGACCGCGCCGGCAGAAGGGTGAGTATAAGGGATATTTACCTGTCCCGTTCCACCGTTGCTCGCGTCCTCTTGCTGCAATGTTCAGGTCAGAGGGCGCGATGACGTCGTTAGTGCGCGCCGCGCCCTCTGCCTCATCATTCACTGCTGGAGGACCCCGAAGACAGCGGCACTCAGCAGTGGAGAGAGGACAGGTAAATATCTCAGGTGCTGGGGCCCTGAGCGAGCGGTGACATCGGCACCTGGTGTCACCCCCTGCTCAGGACACCGGCACCTGGCCCCAGCGACGAAAGGTGAGTATGTCTTTTTTTTTTTTTTTTTTTGGTTGCAGCAGCTGCGGCAGCATAAGGGCCTATACTATGGAGCATCTATGGGGGCACAATCTATGGGAGCATAATACATTTTTTTGTTTAATGTGTCCCCTCACTGTGCTGGCACTTTACATTTACAATGGCTCTGTTTTTTTTTTTTGGGGGGGGGCCCATTCAGACTTTTGCTATGGGGCCCCAAGATTTCTATGTACGCCCCTGCTGCTGAGGCATGGTATTTAAGGCTGTTAAGGAGCCAAGATCCATAGACCTTGCCAGCAGCGTCGGACTGGAGTACCTTGGGCCCACCAGAGAAAAAATATTCTTGGGGCCCACCATCATACTTCCCAACCTTTGAAGAAGGGAAAGAGGGACAAAGGCTGTGGCATGCTGTGCCTGCTGCAGCAAATTTTAGGCCATGCCACGTTGCACCACAGACTGTCCAGGAGTTGGTGGATGCTTTAGTCCAGGTGTGGGAGGAGATCCCTCAGGAGACCATCCGTCGCGCTCATCAGGAGCATGCCCAGAAGTTGTAGGGAGGTCATACAGCATACCTCCCAAATTCTGAAGACAGGAAAGAGGGTCAAAGGCTGCGGCGCGCATAGCGCGCCGCTGCAAATTTTAAGCCACGCCCCGACCACACCCATTTCACAGCTAATCACACCCATATCCTCGCCCCAACCGTACCCATGCCGATACAGCTGACCCTCCGATGACGGTTGGGGGGCCCACTGCTGGCACCGGGCCCCCCAATGCCTGTTCAGGCCCCATAGCTTCTGGGCGGCAGAGCAGGAAGATCGATTCTCCCTGCTCTGCCGCAGAATGTAACTGTATCGGCGTGCTGTGCACGCCGATACAGTTACTGTAGCGTAGCTCCGGGTGGGCCCCCTCAGAGCGCGGGGCCCGGGGCCACCGCCCCCTCTGCCCCGCGACCTATCCTTTCAAATCAGGGCCCACCACGCAGGAGCTGGGGCCCACCGGAGGTTTCTCCGGTGTCCCGGTGGCTCAGTCCGACCCTGCTTGCCAGCCTGATAATACCAGGCCACAGCAGTCTGCTTATCTTTGCTGGTTAACAAAAATAGGGGATCCCCTCGAAAAAAATTGGCGTGGGGTCCCCCCTATTTTTGTTAACCAGCCAGATGAAGCAGACCGCTGAGGCCTGGATTTTCAGGCTGTTAAGGAGCCAAGATCCATGGACCTTGCCAGCCTGATAATACCAGGCCATAGCAGTCTGCATATCTTGGCTGATTAACAAAAATAGGGGATCCCCTCGAAAAAAATTGGCGTGGGGTCCCCCCTATTTTTGTTAACCAGCCAGATGAAGCAGACCGCTGAAGCCTGGATTTTCAGGCTGTTAAGGAGCCAAGATCCATGGACCTTGCCAGCCTAATAATACCAGGCCACAGCAGTCTGCATATCTTGGCTGATTAACAAAAATAGGGGATCCCCTCGAAAAAAATTGGCGTGGGGTCCCCCTATTTTTGTTAACCAGCCAGATGAAGCAGACCGCTGAGGCCTGGTTTTTCAGGCTGGTAAGGATCCAATATCCATGGACCTTGCAAGCCTGATAATACCAGGCCACAGCAGTCTGCTTAGCTTGGCTGGTTAACAAAAATAGGGGATCCCCTCGAAAAAAAAACGGCGTAGGGGTCCCCCTATTTTTGTTAACCAGCCAAGTAAAATGCAGACTGCTGCGGCCTGGTATTAAAAGACTGTCAAGGCCCATGGATTTTGGCCCTCAACAGCCTGATAATACCAGGCTACAGCAGCCCCACATTTGGCGCATCAAAAGATGTGCCAATTGTGGCACTTTACCCGGCTCTTCCCACTGCCCTGTAGCGGTGGCAAGTGGGGTAATAAGGGGTTAATGTCACCGTTGATTGCACGGTGACAATAAGCCCGGTTAATAATGGAGAGGTGTCAATAGGACACCGATCCATTATTAATCCCAAAGTTATTAAATGTATAAAAAAAAGACAAAGCAAGAAAAAAGTCTTTTAATGAAATAAAAGAGACAACACAGTTTTCATTAATTTTATTATACACTCATTCCTGCGACGCCATCGATCTCCTGTAAAAAAGAAAAAAAAACAAACCAACAGTATACCACCTGTCCGACGCAGTCCATAGTAACGAGTGTCCCACGACGATCCAGCTCTGCTACATCGGAATGACAGGCAGAGCCTGACATCCCGGCGCAGCACAGCTGATTACCTGCTTCCCCGGCGGTGACGTCATCGGACTGACTGCTTTACGGCCGCGATTACCCAGCAGTCACTGCAGTTATCGCGAGAAACTGCATGTGACCGCCGGGGAAAGATGATGGCGGCCATGAAGCAGTCCAGCCCGTGACCGCCGGAGATCTTCTGCCAGGTAAGTGCCGCTGACTCCTGACAGACCCGACCGACGGACACTGACAGTGACAGTGACAATCCCGATTCCGGTATCCGATAAGACGAAAATATCGGAACTAAGTATCAAAAGGCCGATAGAGCTAATATCGGCCGATACCCGATACTTGCGGTATCGTATCGCTCAACACTAACCAACACCTGATCCCCAGGGTTAAAGGACCTTACCCGTGCCTCCCGGTTATAGACCTGCCTCTGTGACCTTTTTGCTGCTTCCATATGTTCTCGGACTAATGGTAGGACTGTCTCCATTCTCTCTTGCATTTTGGCCACATGTTCTATCACACTTTTGTGGGGAGTTGGATGGTTTTCCCAGGCCTCTTTTGCTATATCGAGTAAGCCATGGGGATGTCTGCCATATAATAGTTCAAAGGGCGAGAACCCGTAGATGCCTGGGGCACCTCCCGCACTGCAAACATCAGATATGGCAACAAGAGATCCCAGTCCAAAGCATCTTTCGAGACTAGTTTTTTAAACATATTCTTCATGGTTTTTAATTGAACCTTTCTAATAAACCGTCTGTTTGGGGATGATAGACCGATGTGCGCAACTGTTTAACACTTAACAAGTGGCACAGTTCCTTCATGATTTTTGACATAAAGCGGGTCCCCTGATCTGTTAAGATTTCTTCACGGATTCCCACCCGAGAGAACATACCCATGAGTTCTTTTGCGATCTGTTTGGCCGAGGTGTGTCGCAGGGGAATAGCCTCAGGATACCTGCTAGCGTAATCTAGAACTACGAGGATGTGTTGATGCCCCCTTGGTGATTTATTAACCGGACCCACCAGATCCATGGCTATTGTCTCAAACGGTACCTCTATAATTGGTAATGGTAATGGCACCAAGGGACTCAGAAAATGAGGCTGCGGACTGGTTACCTGGCACACGGGACAAGAGTTACAATACTGTTTAACTTCTTCATAGACTCCTAGCCAGTAAAACCGTTATAGAATTCTGTCTAGGGTTTTCTTTTGTCCCAAATGTCCCCCTAGTACATGCACATGCGCTAAGTCCATTACCAACCTCCGATATGACTGCGGTACCAGCAATTGCTCGACAATTTCCCCATGTATTTTTTCAACCCGATACAGCAAATCTTGGTTCATCTCGAATTGGGGAAATACTGTAGCTGCCCTGGGGTGTTGGGGTTCCCCATTGACAACCAGTACATTTTCACAGGCTGGAGTCAACGTAGGGTCACGTGTTATGTTTCGGTAGCTGAGGAGTGCAGGTAAAAAAAAAGGCAATACACCAGAGCAGTTGGAATCTATGGGATTGCAGTACCCTGACTAACCACCACAACTAGAGGCAGCCGTGGAGCGTTCCTACGTTGGTCCTAGACGCCTCGTCACAGCCTGAGAAACTAACTACACCTAAAGATAGAAATAGGAAAGCTATCTGCCCCGGAGCAGAACCCCAAAGATAATAGAAAGCCCCCAAACATGTAATGGCGGTTAGACAAGAGGAAATACTGACACAGAAAGAAAATAGTATGAGCAAACGCTGGGGCCCAAACTATCTAAAAAGAAAAGGACAGGAAGGGTACTTACTGCAATCCCAGAAAACCCTGAAAAACACCAACTCTACTAATTTCAAAATCACCTGAGATCACACGACCTCTACCACCTAAATTAGCTCTCTGGTGTAACAAAATCAAAACAGCAGCCACTGAAAAAACTGGAAAAAGCAAAAGAACAAAACTCAGTGGCTGAACTAAACTGAGAAGGCAGAAGCCCCCGGAGGGGACCCAGAAGGCCCCCAAAGAAGTGCAAGACAAAAATGCAAAAATATAGCAATAACACAAAAGAAGAAAAAATCTTATCTGGTAGCAGGAGATGCAGACACGACACAGCAGGCTACAAGGGAAACTGGAATGAAGGATTCAGACCAGAACAATTGATCACCGGCAACCCTGATGGGAAAATGACTCCCTTATATAAGACCAGTCAGTAACACCTGATTCCCAGTCCTCACAATCTTCACTAGTACCGCTTGTAACCACCAGAGGGAGCCTCTGCTCAGAAATCATCTCAAACCCATTCACAACAGTACCCCCCCTTGAGGAGGGGTCACCGAACCCTCATTTGAGCAACCAGGTCGGTCAGGATGAGTTCTATGATACGCACGGATAAGTCTCCTAGCATGGATGTCCGAAGCAAACACCCAAGAATTGTCTTCCTGACCATAACCTCTCCATTTAACCAAATACTGGAGTTTCCGTCTAGAAAAACGAGAATCCAATATTTTCTCAACCACATACTCCAGATTGCCCTCAACCAAAACAGGGTCAGGAGGCACAGCAGCAGGAACCACTGGCTCAACAAACCTCTTCAACAAGGACTTGTGGAACACGTTATGGATCTTAAATGTCCCTGGAAGAAGCAAACGAAAATAAACAGGATTAATAATCTCCATGATCTTATAAGGTCCAATGAATTAAATTTAGGAGATGCTACTCTCATAGGAATATTCTTTGAGGACAACCAGACCAAGTCCCCCACTTTAAACCGAGGACCATCAGTCCTATGCCGGTTAGCAAACCGCTGGGCCTTCTCCTGAGAGAGGGACAACCTCTCCACTACCTGGTCCCAAATCTGTTGCATACGCTCCACAACAGAGTCAACACCTGGACAGACAGAAGCCTCCGTCTGTCCTGAAGAAAATCGAGGGTGAAACCCAGAATTACAGAAAAACGGAGACATCAAAGTGGCAGAGCTAGCCCTATTATTAAGAGCAAACTCAGCCAAAGGCAAAAAAGAGACCCAGTCATCCTGATCAGCAGACACAAAGCATCTAAGATAAGTCTCCAATGTCTGGTTTGTTCTCTCAGTTTGACCATTGGTCTGAGGATGAAATGCCGAGGAGAAAGACAATTGAACACCCAGTTTAGAACAAAAAGTCCTCCAAAATTTGGAAACAAACTGGACTCCTCTGTCAGACACAATGTTCTCAGGAATGCCGTGTAAACGAACCACGTGCTGAAGGAACAACGGCACCAATTCAGAGGAGGAAGGCAACTTAGGTAATGGCACAAGATGTATCATTTTGGAAAACCTATCACAAATTACCCAGATGGTGGTCATTCTCTGAGAAACAGGAAGATCGGAAATGAAATCCATAGAGATATGGGTCCATGGTCTCTTGGGCACAGGCAATGGCATCAACAAACCACTAGAGCGAGAGCAAGGCTTGGAGCGAGAGCAAGTCCCGCAGGACTGCACAAATTCCCTGACATCACGAGACAAGGTAGGCCACCAAAAGGACCGACTAACCAAGTCTCTGGTACCAAAAATTCCGGGATGCCCAGCCAATGCGGAACAATGAATCTCAGACATCACACTCTTTTTCCATTGGTCCGGGACAAACAATTTTCCAACAGGGCAGCGCTCGGGCCTATCCTCCTGACACCCCTCCAGAGCAAGTCTCAAATTGGGCGAGATGGCGGAAAGAACTACACCCTCTTTCAAAATAACAGAAGGATCAGATAACTCAGGAGAGTCCGCAAGGAAACTCCTCGAGAGGGCATCCGCCTTAACATTCTTAGTGCCAGGAAGAAAGAAAACCACAAAATTAAAACGTGTGAAAAACAAGGCCCACCTGGCCTGTCTAGGATTGAGTCGCTTGGCAGATTCCAGATAGACCAGATTCTTATGGTCCGTAAGGACCACCACCTGATGTTTGGCTCCCTCCAGCCAATGTCTCCACTCTTCAAAAGCCCACTTCATGGCCAATAACTCCGATTACCCACGTCATAATTACGTTCAGTAGGAGAAAATTTTCGAGAGAAAAAGGCACAAGGGTTACTTTTAGAGGTCTCTGGATCTTTTTGGGACAAAACGGCACCTGCCCCAATTTCAGAGGCATCAACCTCCACCTGAAATGGCAGAGAAACATCAGGCTGCCGTAGAACAGGAGCAGAAGTGAATCTCTGCTTAAGTTCCTGAAATGCAGAGACTGCCTCAGGAGGCCAATTCACCACATCAGAACCCTTTCTGGTCAAATCAGTTAATGGTTTAACAATAACCGAGAAATTACCAATAAATTTACGATAAAAATTGGCAAAACCCAAAAATCTCTGAAGAGCCTTTAATGAAGTAGGTTGGACCCAATCACAGATGGCCTGAACCTTGACCGGGTCCATTTCAATAACAGATGGGGACAAAATGAATCCCAGAAATGAGATCCTCTGGACGCCAAAAAGACACTTTGATCCCTTCACATACAGAGCATTCTCTCTCAAAATCTGGAACACAGTTCGAACATGTTTCACATGAGAGTCCCAGTCATTAGAAAAAATCAAGATATCATCCAAATAAACAATCAGAAATTTGTCCACAAAATCCCTGAAAATGTCATTCATGAAGGACTGGAAGACGGAAGGAGCATTAGTGAGCCCAAAGGGCATCACTAGGTACTCAAAATGCCCTTCAGGGGTATTGAATGCCGTCTTCCATTCATCCCCGTGCTTAATGCGAATAAGGTTATACGCCCCCCTGAGGTCAAGCTTGGTAAACCAAGTAGCATTTTTCACCCTGGAAAACAGGTCAGAAATCAAGGGTAACGGGTATTGATATTTCACAGTAATATGTTCAAGAGACAATAATCAATACACGGCCTTAATGAACCATCTTTTTTGGCCACAAAGAAAAAACCGGCACCTAAGGGTGAAGAGGATGGTCTGATATGACCCTTCTCCAAAGATTCCTTGATATAAGACCGCATAGCGTCATGTTCAGGTACAGACAAGTTAAAAAGGCGACCTTTAGGGAATTTACTACCCGGCACTAATTCAATAGCGCAGTCATAGCTCCTATGGGGAGGCAAGGATGCAGATTTACTTTCGCTAAACACATCAGAAAAATCAAACAAAAAGTCAGGAACATCCTGAGCCTGGGGGGAGGCAGAAAAAACAGGAGTGTTGGTATTAACACATTGGCAGCCCCAACTGGCCACAGACACAGACTTCCAATCCAAAACAGGATTATGAGACTGCAACCAAGGGAAACCCAGCACGATAATGTCATGCAGATTATATAGAACCAAAAATTTGCAGCACTCCTGGTGATCAGGTTCAACCCTCATTATCACCTGAGTAGAAAACTGGGGTTTATTCTCAGCCAAAGGGGTAGAATCGATCCCCAGTAGGGGAATAGACTTCTGTAGGGGTATCAAGGAAAACCCACAACGTTTAGCAAAATCATAATCCATCAGGTTAATAGCTGCTCCGAATCAACGAAAGCCTGAGCAGAAAATGAGGACAGAGAGCATATCAGAGTGACAGTTAATAAAAACTTAGTCTGAACACTACCCAAGACAACTGAGCGTGCAAAACGTCTTCCCCGCTTAGGGCAGACTGAAATAGCATGAGAGGCATCACCACAGTAGAAACATAACCCATTGCGCTTTCGAAACTCATGACGCTGTGCCCCAGACACCACTCTATCACACTGCATGGTTTCAGGAGCTGGTTCATAAGGCAACACCATTCCACGCATACTTCTCCGCTCACGCAAACGTCTGTCAATTTGAATCGCTAATGACATAGAATCATTGAGACCAGAGGGGACAGGGAATCCCACCATAACATCCTTTACATTATCTGACAGACCCTTCCGGAAAAGGGCCGCCAAAGCGTCGTCATTCCATTTGGTCAGGACTGCCCACCTACGGAATCTCTGACAGTATAACTCAGCGTCATCAAGCCCCTGATTTAATGCCAACAAGGCTTTTTCAGCTTGATCAGTGACATTAGGCTCATCGTACAATAACCCCAAAGCCTGAAAAAACGCATCAACATCACTCAAAACAGGATCCCCAGGTATCAGGGAAAAAGCCCAATCCTGAGGATCGCCGCGCAGGAGAGAGATGATAATTTGAACCTGCTGCGCTGCGTTTCCTGAGGACTTAGATTTTAAGGCAAAAAACAATTTACAATTATTTTTGAAATTCTGAAACTTAGCTCGATCCCCTAAAAACAAATCTGGCATGGGGATCCTAGGTTCCACAACAGGCAACCCAGCAAGATAGATAGCAATACTCCGAACCTCAGTGGCAAGCTGATCCACACGGCCAGACAACTGTGCAAACTCCATTGGGAGAAAAGATCCTCCCCAGCACCCAGAGATACAGAGGGAAAAAAAAAAATAAAAATGCAACAAACAGAAAAATATCTCTGACAACTCTGACAACCTTTTTTTTCTATCACAATATTTTTTCCCTTCTGTGAGTACCATACAATTTTCTATTGGCCGGTGATACTGTTATGTTTCGGTAGCTGAGGAGTGCAGGTAAAAAAAAAGGCAATACACCAGAGCAGTTGGAATCTATGGGATTGCAGTACCCTGACTAACCACCACAACTAGAGGCAGCCGTGGAGCGTTCCTACGTTGGTCCTAGACGCCTCGTCACAGCCTGAGAAACTAACTACACCTAAAGATAGAAATAGGAAAGCTATCTGCCCCGGAGCAGAACCCCAAAGATAATAGAAAGCCCCCAAACATGTAATGGCGGTTAGACAAGAGGAAATACTGACACAGAAAGAAAATAGTATGAGCAAACGCTGGGGCCCAAACTATCTAAAAAGAAAAGGACAGGAAGGGTACTTACTGCAATCCCAGAAAACCCTGAAAAACACCAACTCTACTAATTTCAAAATCACCTGAGATCACACGACCTCTACCACCTAAATTAGCTCTCTGGTGTAACAAAATCAAAACAGCAGCCACTGAAAAAACTGGAAAAAGCAAAAGAACAAAACTCAGTGGCTGAACTAAACTGAGAAGGCAGAAGCCCCCGGAGGGGACCCAGAAGGCCCCCAAAGAAGTGCAAGACAAAAATGCAAAAATATAGCAATAACACAAAAGAAGAAAAAATCTTATCTGGTAGCAGGAGATGCAGACACGACACAGCAGGCTACAAGGGAAACTGGAATGAAGGATTCAGACCAGAACAATTGATCACCGGCAACCCTGATGGGAAAATGACTCCCTTATATAAGACCAGTCAGTAACACCTGATTCCCAGTCCTCACAATCTTCACTAGTACCGCTTGTAACCACCAGAGGGAGCCTCTGCTCAGAACTCATCTCAAACCCATTCACAACAGTCACGTAGTTGCGCTGTAAGAAAATTGTCACCTGCCACATTTAACTATGAGAATTCTGGTCCCG